>JBBDGP010003635.1:340000-739128 GCA_037952835.1 Lithobates septentrionalis
CTGCATTAATGGGCGCTGGTGAGGCTGCATTAATGGGCTTTGGCAAGGTTGCATTTGATGGGCGCTGGTGAGGCTGCATTTGATGGGCGCTGGTGAGGCTGCATTAATGGGCGCTGGTGAGGCTGCATTAATGGGCGCTGGTGAGGCTGCATTAATGGGCTTTGGCAAGGTTGCATTTGATGGGCGCTGGTGAGGCTGCATTTGATGGGCGCTGGTGAGGCTGCATTAATGGGCGCTGTCAAGGTTGCATTTGATGGGCGCTGGTGAGGCTGCATTTGATGGGCGCTGGTGAGGCTGCATTTGATGGGCGCTGGTGAGGCTGCATTTGATGGGTGCTGGTGAGGCTGCATTAATGGGCGCTGGCAAGGTTGCATTTGATGGGCGCTGGTGAGGCTGCATTTGATGGGCGCTGGTGAGGCTGCATTAATGGGCGCTGGTGAGGCTGCATTTGATGGGCGCTGATAAGGCTGCATTGGATGGGCACTGATGAGGCTGCATTTGATGGACGCTGGTGAGGCTGCATTTGATGGGCGCTGGTAAGGCTGCATTTGATGGGCGCTGGTGAGGCTGCATTTGATGGGCGCTGGTGAGGCTGTATTGATGGGCGCTGGTGAGGCTGTATTGATGGGCGCTGGTGACGCTGCATTTGATGGGCACTGGTGAGGCCAAACCCCCACATGAACAAAAAATGATCTACGGCCCTGGTGAACCATAGCTACATTTTGATGGGGGGGCCTCCTGGCAATACCAGGACAGGTTTGTCTAGCGCCCAGGGCAAGATTGTTAAATTGTTCTCCCTCCCCCTCTTTTAATTCATGCCGTAGAATAGGTTTTTCTGTCCTTTGCCCATTCTCCGCCCCCTTGCTCTGCTGTGCCCAGGGCAGCTGCCCCTCCTGCCCACCCCTTGTCCCGGGCCTGCCTCCTGATGGCCTCTCTGTGGCATTTGGCAGTGTCAACTGTGACAACCCCATCACTGATCTAAGCTCAAGTCTCCCGGTCCCAGCTGGGTCTCCCTCTGCCTCACGCCCCATCGTGCTCGTGTGGGTTACTGTGGCAGGAGTTCCATCACAGCTTGGATTCTGCGATCCTTTGTCCTGCAGTGGAGGCCTCTGGGTGATAAGTAGCCATTTTTTTCCCTTTAGGTCATTTTCTGTACTTTTCCTGAGTATCCTTTACATACCCCTCAATGTTTATGTGCAGCCTGCAATAAAGAACATAGGCAAAGGTGCGTTCAGCCTTGTTTTTTACATCAGAGACTTTACAGGATCAGCAAAACTCAGGGGACAAATGAATATCTTAGAATGTAATTAGAAGGGCTGCAGATTATGGATTTCTACAGGCCACCCTGTCGGGGGTCTCAAACCTTAACTCCTCGGCGACCAAAGTAAGGCCACCAACACTTATGCCAAGGCAGAGATGGCAACATTACAAGTGTATGTAAACCTGAAGAATGGAATTCTCTTATTTGCTCAATCTGATCAAAATGCCACTGAAAGCATTTTGTTCTATCAGTTTGATAAGTGCAGAAAATGCTTGCTGATCCTGCCAGAAATCCAGTGAGCCTGTAACATCCTGTGCACTCCACCTCTGCTGCACTGAAATCTCTAACAGTGGCTTGCTCCATGGAAAACTGAAGATCACCTACCCCCTACAATTTAGAGATAAGGAGGGGGTGTTCTGTAGTGCTAGCATACCTGTCATAGGGTGACAACTCTTCTATCCCAGATAGCAAGGATGACTTGCTACAAATTTGTGGCAGTGTTGAATTGTAAGTCTTGTTAACTTGCTGCACATTCTCACTGACAAGTCGCACACTTGCAGAGCACTTGAAGCACAAGCTCTAGTTGTCACTTTTCCAATTTGTAGCAAATTTGCGTTTCAAGTCTCTAGCAAGAGCAAAGTTGCAGTGGTGAGTCTACAGCAAGAGCTCTGCGAGTCTACAGCATGAAAATTCTGCCACAGTGCCCCCTTGTGGTGGGAGGACTATTGCACAACATAACTGAACCAGAACGTGCAAAGAAAGTGGATCTGGAGTCATGCAATGCGGATTTGCTGCAATTGTCCAACAAACTTGTGATGCCCGGCAAGTCCAGCAATAGCTCAGCAAGTCCTTTTCAAACTTGCAGCACAATAGCTTGCTATCTGGGATAGATACAGTACAGTTGCCGTGAAGAAATAGCTGTTTGATTCACTGTATCCTTTGCACACTGAGGGCCGGTTCACACCAGAACGTGGTGAGGGAAATACACATTCTGTGCTCATTTCCCGCACTGCGTTCAAAATGCGCTGCCTTTGTGATCCGCTGCTGTTAATGGCAAAAAGCCTGGTTGGCAAATGCAGCGTGTTTGTGGACACCAAACCGCATTGTAATAACAGTACAATGCGACAGGGCGCTGCATGTTTTTCACCTATGACCACACATGCCGAAGCGTTTCGAGGGGCAAGCCCTCTTCATCAGAGCATGGTCGCTATGCAGAGATCAACAAAGAAAACATGCCTTACCTCAAATTACCAAGCACCCCCCACCCCACGGGAGATGGTCTCCCAGCAAGGAATCTGCATGTGACAAAGGGCCAAGGCATGATAGGGAGCTGGGATGTAGCACTGTACCTGGTCCCAGCCATGCAGTGGAGAGGGCTGTTGGGTCTGAGCAGGAAGAAGAGGCCGTGGACACTGGGTGGCAATCCGGCGCCATCCTGGCACCCTCCTTGTGTGGCCCGGGACCACTGGCAAAGTAAGTCCAGGGCATGGCTGTGAGGAGGCTCTGCGAAGGCTGGGCAGGCTGTAGCCGGTGTGGGGTGGTGAAGTCCTTCTGTTAAAGCGCCAAAAGTCAAAGGTGGAAACAGGAGCTCACCGAAGATGCGACCTCACGCTTGCATGTCCAAGCCACGCCCCTTGTAAACTAGTGAATATCCATTCGCTATTGTCAAACAACTGGGTGGGCTCAGAGCGCAGTGCTCTGGGCTATGAGCCCACCCTTTTTTGAAGCCAATTAGAGCCTCAGGGTCTAATCATGAGCTTCAAAAAAAATAAAAACCTGTTGCAATCCATGCGTCCCTTGCGCCCTGCATGTAGATTAAGGGGGCCGGGCACATCAATTGGGGGGGCGGCGCCCTTGCTCCCCCGTATGGACGAGCACTCTGAAGGAGAAGTACAACCAAAGCTCATTTGTCTGTACTTCTCCTGTGAATCACAAGAGTGACGATCGTTCTGCACTCCTGTGACCGGTTTTCAGCAGACAGGAATGGGGGCTTCGTGTGGACATTTCACTATGATTTACAGCACCTCACCCCGTTATTTGGTATCCAAGAATCAAGAAATGAGGTGAGATTATAAAACAGTGCAGATATATAACTCAAACCAAAGTTTTTAATTAAAATATCAATATTTATTATGCCATTTTAAAACACTATCACCATTAAAAACATGTTTGTAACCCATAGAAGTAATGGTCTTTAGTCTGCATAAAGTGGTATAGATGGAGGACCCGACATGTTTCGTCTTTTAATTAGGCTTCCTCAGGGGATACTATCCTCTGTAAGGTTATCCACTTTCTAATAAGTAGAGATAGCACAAATAAGTATCATAACATGAAAAGGAGAGGGTTTTTAGGGACTTTAAGGAAATCATGACCTGGTAAGGTCACCCATTTCCATCCCTAGGGACTTTATATGAAACCATGACCTGGTAAGGTCATGCGTTTCCATCCCAATTAAATCACTAAACAGGGGAATAACTAGGGGGAAGGTTGGGACTTTAATTGAAGCATGCGACAGCAAAAGGGTAATAGGATGAACATAGAGGAATTTATTGACATAATATTCGAGCATACACATTGTAACCGTAGAGTACATACAGTCAAACAATACATGCATAGATAAATCGGTAAAAATGTATAGTCATAAGATGATACGGTAAAACATACATTGTAATGTTCGTACAATTAATAGATGGATAACAAGGTACACGGTTAAAAGAAGTTACATAATGATGAATCAGGATACCACATTCACAAATTCCCTAGTGCACCCGAACAATTTGGGTAACAGAGGTATTAAAACAATAGTGCCTGCTGGACCTAAGGCCTCATGGGACCTGTAGGGGGAGTAAAAACAGATGGGGACTAGTAGAACGATAGAACACGGCAATTGGTGGCTCAACGCGTTTCGTGGCTTCCATGCCACTCGTCAGGAGCAAGCACGTGTAAATCTAGAAAAATAGGGATAAAATAAACAAAAAAACAAAAAACGAAACCAATAAGGGGGGGGGGGCGTGGTGTACGCCCCCCACTGCTGATATGAAAACATACTCACTACGAGACTAGGCATCGGTGGATAGGTGGAGGGACCCCATGAGCCATCCAGGTAGGCCCAACCGGGAGCCGAGGCAGGGAGCCCCGCAGGGGCGGAGGCGGGCGCCGACCAGGGCAGGCAGGGGACCGAGGGTACCTGGAAAGGTGAAGGGTAGTGAGGGTGAGTAAAGACAATGTTGAGGGAGAGGAGATAGGGAAGGAGCCCCGCAGCCATAGTGTAGAAAGTAGAAAGGAACCAGTGAGGACAAGGGTGGGAGGCAATAGAAGTGGGTAAGACGTGAAGGACAAGGTGAAAGACAACTAGTGCAGTGACAGCTAAACGGAAGTGAGGGGTGTACCTGATGGAGGAGGATTGGGACCCCGGAGGGGGGAGAGTTCCCAAATGGTGTGAAGTCAGATGCGTGTAGAGCCTCGAATGCCCAGACCGCCCCGGAGAGCGTCCATATAACGCCGTCGCGGGGCCGCCCACCAACGTCACGCCGTGTAGCGGGGGGAGGAGCACCGCAAGTCGGACAGCTGTCCGGCAACGGCACAGAACCTCCCCCATAGCCCACGAGTGTGGATACAGCGACTGCGCATGGCGGCGCCAAAGACGCCGCAAGCACAGTGTGGTGCGTGACGTCGACGCACATAAACCGGCGTCCAACCCCCCAGAGGAGAACCTGGGGGAGGAAGGAGACCAGCAAGGTGCGTCGCGGCTCCCGGGAGGGGAAAGGGACCAGATGGCAAGGCAGTCCCGCCAGCACACACCACCAGTGACACAGCCCCATAGGGAATAGTCTCAGTAGTACAAGATGACATGGGATATAGAATTATAAAAGTAAACAAATCAAAAAATGAACGAGTGGAAATTACGGCAATGAAAATAGTGAAATTGGTTGAAAGGATCAAATGATAAAAAACAGGGGAGGTATCACAAAGGTCATTAAGGGCAGTGTGGGTAATTGTTGAATTACAACTAAATAGAGCAATGGCACATGCTTCCATCCCTATGCATATGTACAAGAAAAGGAGAGGGTTTTTAGGGACTTTAAGGAAATCATGACCTGGTAAGGTCACCCATTTCCATCCCTAGGGACTTTATATGAAACCGCATGCTTCAATTAAAGTCCCAACCTTCCCCCTAGTTATTCCCCTGTTTAGTAAGTATCATAACATATAATATAACATATAATTTTTAGTTTTAGCATGTAAATATTATTTAACAAAGAGTTTTTTACATGTTTATTTATACACATGTGTGCTATTTCAGCACACATGCGGGGTGAAGTCATTCACAGGGCCAGTCCAGGTTCAGGAAAGATTGCGACCATATGGTCCGGATAGGCCCAGAACCCTGAACCGGCACCAGGCCTAGCCTCTTAATGACGCACTGAGAGCCCGAGCCAGTTGCTCCTGCCCCTCCACAGTCCAGCGCTCCAGTGAGTGGGGGGGGGGGCAGAGCAGAGAGCTGGTGACTGACAGTCACTGGCTCTTAGCTCATGGAGCCCTGAGAACCGAGGGATCAGTTGTGTTAGATCGCTCGGTCCTCAGTCTTAGAGCCGGCGGGGGACAGATGCAGCATCTACCTAAGTAAGTATAAGACCCCTTTTACACTGAAGGCGCTTTTCAGGCATTTTAGCTCTAAAAATAGTGCCAAAAAAAGTGCCTCTCAAGCCTCCCCAGTGTGGAAGTCTGAGTGCTTTCACACTGGGGCGGTGCGCTTGCAGGACGGAAGAAAAAGTTCTGCAAGTAGCATCTTTGGGGCGGTGCGGAAGCGGTGTATACAACGCTCCTAAACCGCCCCTGCCATTGAAGTCAATGGGCAGCGGCGCTTTTAACCCCTTGTTAACCCCCTCTAAAACTAGCGGCGCTTTACTGCTAACGCAGCCGCGCTACCCGTGTGAAAGGGGTCTAAATCTGAAAAAAAAATCCCCTAACTTCTCTTTTAATCACTTCAGCCCCTTCCTGACCAGAGCGCTTTTTGCGATTCGGCACTGCGTCGCCTTAACTGACAATTGCACGGTCGTGCGACGTGGCACCCAAACAAAACTGACGTCCTTTTTCCCCCACAAATAGAGCTTTCTTTTGGTGGTATTTGATCACCTCTGCGGTTTTTATTTTTTGTGCTGTAAAACAAAAAAATAGAGCGACAATTTTGAAAAAAAAAAGCAATATTTTTTACTATTTGCTATAATAAATATCCCCCAAAAATATTTTAAAAAATAATTTTTTCCTCAGTTTAGGCCGATACGTATTCTTCTAATTATTTTTGGTAAAAATAAATCGCAATAAGCGTATATTGATTGGTTTGCGCAAAAGTTATAGCGTCTACAAAATAGGGGATAGTTTTATGGCATTTTTTAATATTATTATTTTTTTTATTAGTAATGACGGCGATCTGCGATTTTTATCGTGACTGCGACATTATGGCGGACACATTGGACACTTTTGACACTATTTTGGGACCATTGTCATCTATACAGCGATCAGAGCTATAAAAATGCACTGATTACTGTATAAATGACACTGGTAGGGAAGGGGTTAAACACTAGGGGGGGGGGGGGCGATCAAGGGGTTAAGTGTGTCCTAGGGAGTGAGTCTAAGTTGGGGGGCAATGGCGTCACTAGGGGGTGGCTTTTGGGGCTATAGCCCCGAATCTGGGGCCCATAGCCCCAAGTCTCTGCAGGGGTCCCCAAGGGGAGGGGGGCTCCTAGGGACCTTGATGTAAGTGGGGGGCTCTCTGGGGATATATATATACACACACACATATATTATATACATGTGTATGCCCGCCCAAGCGTATGACTTTCTTTGCTACGCTGCTATGGGCTCTAGCCCCAGATCTTTTGTAGACCTAGCAACGCCCCTGGTGGGGGGGATTGTCTCACTAGAACATGACAGAGATCACTGCTCCCGATGACAGGGAGCAGATCTCTGTCATGTTGCTAGGCAGAACAGGGAAATGCCTTGTTTACGTAGGCATCTCCCCATTCTGCCGCTCTGTTACAAGATCGTGGGCCCCCCGAGGGACATCGAGTCCACGGGACCCGCATGCATGGTCACGGAGTACGTGGCGCGCAGGCCAAAGCCGCGATTTTAAGGGGATTTAAAGAAGACGTACCTGTAGGGCCATTTGCCGAGCCGTGCCATTGTGGCGACGTATATCGTCGTGCGCTGGTCGGCAAAGGGGGTTAAACATTTGAAGTACAATTGCAGCTTTGATCAAAGTGCAGTCGCAGCTTTAGTAAATGAGGTAAAGCTTTTCTTTACAAAGAATACCCAATCACCTGCAAGGAAAATTTAAAAGAAATGTATTTTTGCTTGCACATTAATGGATGATGGGAGCCAGCAGAGCTTCTCCTCCTTCTAGAGAAACTGCACTTTGCAGCCCGGACGTGGAGGAACGCCATCAAATATGATATTTCTGCCGCGCCTGGCGTCTCAGTTCAGAGCACCTTGCAGAGCGCCGGTGACAGAGAAGATCCGTGTGAAGAGCCCACGCCGTGCACCGCACAGCCTTCATACACCGAGGCTTCCGGCAGAGCTACACTGCCCTCTCTTGTGCATCCCCATAAAGAAGACGTTCCATGGATTTCTGATGATTATTAGGCGGTGATGATTTTTGATGCGATAATCTGCAGAACCCTGGAGCCGGGCGCCCTGATTTTTGATGCGATAATCTGCAGAACCCTGGAGCCGGGCGCGCGGGTGTCTTGCGCGTTGTGTATCAGGAACGCCTCGCTCCCGCAATGGATTTTAGCACTTTCTGTAAGAGACTCACCAGCTCTACAGGTAAAAAAAACAAAAAAACAGCGTTATAAGAAAAAAAGTTTGAGCCGTTCTCTTTTTTTCGGGGAGTTGGATAATAATTGCAGTCTTATTTTTATCATTATTCATGACCGAATTATGCCATCTCTTTATAACTTATACGGCAAAGCAGAAGTGTGAAGGCATTGTACAGATCCCGACTTCATTAGAGGAAGAAATGTTACTTCTAATGTAGCAGCAGATGTGTGACTGCGCTTTTTAATGGCATTGAAGAGAAACCACACTCTGCCTAACCCCCCCCCCCCCCCCCCTAAAAAAAATAACCCCGACATTTGTCCCTGTCTGAGAAAAAAAGAAGAACGAGACCTTGGAGTTCAGTGTTGTCCTCCTTGAAGCAAAAGTTCTCCCTTTGCCCCCCTTCTTCAGCATCATCATCTTTACCCACTTGACCTCTGGAAGATTTACCCCTCTTCATGACCAGGCCATTTTTTGCGATACGGCACTGCGTTACTTTAAAGCGGAGTTCCGCCCAAAATTTTTATTTTTTTTTACAAATACTGCAGCTGCTGACTTTTAAAATAAGGACACTTACCTGTCCAGGGCGCCCGCGATGTCCTCGCCCTAAGCCGATCTCTCCCTCGGCTCCTGGGTGGAGGCGCCGCCATCTTCGGTAAGGGAATCAGGAAGGGAAGCCTTGCGGCTTCACAGCCTGGTTCCCTAATGCACATGCACGAGTCGCGCTGCTGCGTCCTGACTGGTCCTTGCTGTCTTGTGGGACCTGTGTGTCTCCCAGAAGACAGCGGGGGGGGGGGCGGAGGAGGGGCCAGACATGGCATAGATCACTGCGGAGCCTGCGGCGATCTATGCTCGGAAGTGGGAGCAAATACCTGGATTAGACAGATATCTGCTCCCCCCTCCCCCCTGAAAGGTGCCAAATGTGACACCGCATGGGGGGAGGATTCCGAAAAGAAGAAGTTCCATTTTTGGGTGGAACTCCGCTTTAACCACTTCTGGACCACCCCATGCTGATATACTGCGGCAGGGCGGCCCTTCCGCGCCAAATCACTTACCTGTACTTGATTTCATGCACGGGGTCTGGGGCCCGCCTGCTGCCGGCGACCCACTTCCCACAGCAATTGGACACAGCGGGAGCCAATCAGTGGGTCCGGCGGATGCGATGTCCGCCGGAACCCGCCGATCGTTTTGAGTAGAGGAAGAATGGCGATCTGCCTTGTTTACATTTTGCCAGAGGGGGGAAATGGAGATCTTAAGTTTCTGCGAGTATCAACTGTACGCAGCACTCTTAGGTCTCCTGAGGAAGCTCTTTCGGGCGAAACATGTAGAGCAGAAGTGGCTACATTGTTGTATGTCATTGTGATAACATTTATCATTATTAATTTTAAGTTTGATATTGAATAAAATATGTATTTTTTTCTCTTATGATCATGTCGTAAACTCATTTTTGCACCTTTAAAGTCCCGCTTTTTCTGTCCCTATATTTACTTGGGATGTGGTGCCTATTTTGGCCTTTCATTGGCCATACCTTGCATGCTCCGTTTTCCCCTAGTCAAAACCCCTCCCCCCCCACACACACACAGTTAGAATACACCCCCAAGGGACACATTTAACCCTTAGCTTGCCCCTGATGTTGACCCCTTCCCTGCCAGTGTCATTTGTACAGTGACAGTGCATTTATTTTTTTAGCACTGATCAGTGTATTGGTGTCATGGGTCCCCAAAAAGTGTCACTTAGTGTCATATTTGTCTGCCGCAATTTCGGAAACCCGCTAAAAATTGCTGATCGCCGCCATTAATAGTAAAAAATAAATAAATAAGAAGTCCATAAATATATGCCATAGTTTGTAAACACTATAATTTTTGTGCAAACCAATCAATATACGCTTATTGGGATTTTTTTTTAACCAAAACTACGGTATATAGCAGAATACATATTGGCCTAAATTGATGAATACATTAGATTTTTTACATTTTTTTAATTGTATATTTTTAATAGCAGAAAGCGCAAAAAATAAAAATCACCAAGGTAATCAAATACCACCTAAAGAAAGCTCTATTTGTGGAGAAAAAAAAAAACACATACATTTTATTCGGGTACAGCGTCGCAGGACCGCACAGTTGTCAATTAAAGTAACGCAGTGCCGTATCGCAAAAAATGGCCTGGTTAACCCCTTCACGCCTAAGGATAAAAGAAATCTAAATACCTAAGCTCAATTTTGCAACTTTTAAATGTGTTAGTAAAACTGCACATATCGTCACAGCTACTTTGTGTATCCGGGTGGATTATACCATGTTTTTTTTTTTATTTTTTCAGGACAATATGGACTTTCTTTTGGTGGTAAAGGGTAACGGATATCTCCTAATTTTTTTTTTTTAATTTCGAAGGAAAACTGGCCCAAAATAGTAAAAAAAAAAAAAAATCTTTTTTTTTATTATTTAGCTGTATATTTCTTGTTATTATCATAATTAACTACCAAAGAACAACCCAAAATAAATGATCCTGCTCTTGACGATCACGGGGATACCACATATGTGTATGTTAGTTGTTGTTTGTAGTACAGCCCAGAAAGAATGGTGAGCATTTTGCAATTGTATTTTATTTTATTTATCCTGCCTAAAACACACTGACACTGATACCAATTATTTTTTATTTTTTTTAAATCTACACAAAATATGCTGATGGTGACCTTTGACCCCAACCTCGACCTTTGACCCTGACCTTGATTGACCCTAACAAAAAACCCTGGCAACCTTGATCTTGTTATTTTTTATTTATTTTTTCATTTATTTTTTATTCTTTATTTTTCATTTTTATTAGATTTTTTTTCTACACACTTGGATTGCTTACAATTCCTCTCAAGCAGAAGAGGAAGATACAATGTATGATAGAATGTATCCTGTATGCATACAATGTATCATTCTCTTTATTCAGAATAGGAAGGAAACCCAGGGGTGGGCTCACAGTGACTGATCACTGTGATAACCAATCAGAGGCTACCACAGCGATCAGGTGACTCGAAACAGACAAAAAGTTACAGCGTCTACAAACTATGGGATATTCCCCAGCCCACTCCTTAACAACCAGCTCTATGCAATGAAATACTGCATAAAAATATGAGGTCATTAGCGCGTCATTGAAACTTTACTGCAGTAGTTATTTACCGCAGTGAATTGAACATTCGCACATTTTTTTCCGCATGTGTTATTTTATTGCATTTTTTTCAGCATTATTTAACTCTTAGTGAATTGACCCCTCTTACATGTTATAGAGAAGGACCGTTGTTCTCCCTGTGGAAGCAGTGGTCTCTCTTCAGAGGTCCATCACGCACCCAACCAACCCTACCAAGACTATTAATATATAGTATTTATATATTGCCAGTTTGCCCGGCACTTCACAAAATAAATGGAAACAGCGTAGTAACATTATAATTCAATACAAGAGGTTCAGTGGGCCCTGCTTACTGGTCAGCGTGGCAATGGCACGTACGTAGGCTCCGCCCTACATGTTTCGTCACAACTGATGTCACCGGGGGGCAAGTTAAGTATTAATGACTCCGCACACCTGTGTACTCACACAGGCTGTAGGCACCCAGTAAAATTCAGACACAGGATTGAAGGTTCCATCCCACCCAATACACTTTAGAACCTTCAAGCTTTAGACCCAGATTCAGGACTACAGAATCTGGAGAAAACCAAAATCACAGCTTCCTCCACTCAGAAACGATAGTCTGGAACTTCACATTAACTCTTTCATGTGAATCCTGTGTCCTTTTCTCCTCTGAACCCTGGATGAGACTTCCTGTCTCTTGACTTTGTGGTGTCTCGTAGCAGCCTATGCCGAAATCAGTGGACAGGGTCTCCTGCAGCCCCTCCCACTTAACATTCCTCACCAGTCAGCTGGCCTCTAGTCTCTGCCCCCCAGCCATGCCGTGAACTGAATGGGCAGCTGCAAAGAGGCTAAGTGGGCAGCCGCGGGCTTCAGGGCCAGACCTGCTGGGCTACCGCAAAAAGGCTGGGAGATGGTGTGGGCTTCAGGAACAGCCCAGGATTCGGTGACCCCCGGCAAATCGTCATTCGATGCCCCAGGTTGAAAACCACTGCTTTAGAACCTTCATGCTTCAGGTCCAGACAGTGGCGTAGCGTGGGCTGTCAGCACCCGGGGCAAGGCAAGTAATTTGCGCCCCCCCCCCCCAACCTGCAGACTTTTAGCACTCCCCGAGTCCCTTCCAATACAATAGTACTGACCTACCTGATTCCTATACTGACCACTACACTAACCTACTTGATTTCAACACTGACCAACCTGATTCCTTTACTGACCATTACACACTACACTGACCACTATACTATCCACTACACTACACGGTCCACTACACTGACCACCATACTACACTGACCACCATACTACACTAACTGACCACCATACTACACTGACCACCATACTACCATACTACACTGACCACCATACTACACTGACCACCCATATACTACACTAACTGACCACCATACTACACTAACTGACCACCATACTACTGCACTAACTGACCACCATACTACACTAACTGACCACCATACTACTGCACTAACTGACCACCATACTACACTAACTGACCACCATACTACTGCACTAACTGACCACCATACTACACTAACTGACCACCATACTACTGCACTAACTGACCACCATACTACTGCACTAACTGACCACCATACTACTGCACTAACTGACCACCATACTACACTAACTGACCACCATACTACTGCACTAACTGACCACCATACTACTGCACTAACTGACCACCATACTACACTGACCTTCTCTCTCTCTCTATCCCCCCGTGCCAGTAACACGATTGTCACGAGGGAGTCTCACTAACCTTCTTGTCTGGCTGGCCTGCATCAGTCCGGAGGAGAAGACAGTGGCGGCTCACACTGCTTCTCTCCCCCGCGCTGTAGCTGCCATGTTCAGTGTCCAGCACAGCGCACTATGATAGGGCTTATGGGGGGTCATGTGCGGAGGTGGGACTTCAGGAGCGATCGTGGACAGGCCAGCCCTACGCCTCACATGACCCCCATACGCCCAATCACAGGGCGCCGGACACTGAACATGGCGGCTGGAGCGCGGGGGGACTCAGAAATTTAAAATTAGGAGGAGGCAGCCAGTGACACATACTGGCGCCCCCCCTTAATGTCGTGCCCGGGGCCACGGCACCCCCTGCACCCCCCCACGCTACGCCACTGGGTCCAGATTCAGGACTACAGAATCTGGAAATCTCACCCCTGGATGAGACTTCTGGTCTCTTGACTCCTGTGCGGGGCTCCTCTGACCCATGGGTGAGACTTCCAGTCTCTTGACGCCTGTCCTGTTCTCCTCTGACCCATGGGTGAGACTTCCGGTCTCTTGACTCCTGTCCGGGGCTCCTCTGGCCCATGGGTGAGACTTCCGGTCTCTTGACTCCTGTCCGGGGCTCCTCTGACCCATGGGTGAGACTTCCGGTCTCTTGACTCCTGTCCGGGGCTCCTCTGACCCATGGGTGAGACTTCCAGTCTCTTGACTCCTGTCCTGTTCTCCTCTGACCCATGGGTGAGACTTCCGGTCTCTTGACTCCTGTCCGGGGCTCCTCTGACCCATGGGTGAGACTTCCGGTCTCTTGACTCCTGTCCGGGGCTCCTCTGGCCCATGGGTAAGACCTTCTGTCACCAATACAGGAGCTGTCTCCAAACTAGGAGCTCTGAGCTGTCCTCAGGCTTGAGTATATAAGGGCATCGCACTGTCACACCCCTACGAATTGGTTTTGGCAGGGGATTTCCAAGACCTGAACTATATTTTCAAGGGTTCTTCCATGGTACAAAGGTTGCGGAATCGACAGCCCACCACACACATTGAGTCACATGTGTTAAGATATCCGGGTTGTAGGCCGGCAGCCTCAACCCGAGAGAAAAGAATCAAAGCCGGAGATTGTGGGATCTGTTCTCTATCTAATCTCCCCCTTTGTATTCCTTTGCAATGGAGATTATTCACATAAGCTCACATTGTTTCGCAGGATGAAAGCGATACTAAAAATCTATTCAGTCTTTATACCGCTACCAATCAGGAGAGTGTCAGGGCTGTCACCAGATATTGTGAGTATTGTGCATCTCAGCAGAAAAGTCAGACATTTGAAGGACCGGCTGAACCCGGAACACAACGTGGCTCATGAATAACATATCCAGCCACCGATATGAAAGTTTTATGAGTTTATCCAAAGCGAAAAAGATTCTCCCGCACATCGGGGGAGGAAACCGTCACCCATAGGGGAGTGATCTTCCTACACTCAGCACATTTAAAGGGAATGTATTGGGTGCTTTATGAATTGTCTTCCTTTGGTTTATTACTGTCCCTACTAAAAAATATATATAAATTAAAATACACCAGGCAAAGCGTTAAATATAAAAGAGGAACTACATGCATAGGAGATAATTAGCTAGTTTTTAAATGTCAAAAGATTTGTATTTCTGTCCATCCAGTCCTGAGATTTACACAGCTCTGCCACACAGCACAGCCTCGTCTGGCAGAGAAGGAGACCTCACGTCCCCTGTTAGCACATATGCACTGAAACACAACAGATTGGCTCCTTATGTTGCTTCTTCCTCTCTGTCTGAGCTCTGCTGTACTGGGATTGTAAGAGGCTGATACCAAGTCAAATTCACTTACACTGCTTCCATTAAAAAATACATTTAATAATAGATTAATAAATACAGAGTTGCATTACTGTGTGTCTTTTATTTCTGATTGAATTCAACAATAAATATTACATGATAGTATTTGGTGTTTTAATATGTAGCAGGAATGTGGAGCTCAGGGCTCAGTTTTCCAGGGAATAATTAAATTCTCTGTTGAAAATAGCCTCTTGTTTACAGAGTTCAGTAGCTCAAGAGTAGAATTCAGCTTTAAATTGTACATGATAATATTTCATTTTTTAATATGTAGTAGGAATTTGGAGCTCAGTGCTCGGTTTTCCAGGGACTACTTATATTCTCTGTTGAAAGGGCCTCTTGTTTACAGAGTTCAGTAGCTCAAGATTAGAATTCAGCTTTAAATTGTACATGATAATATTTTGTTTCTTAATATGTAGTAGGAATTTGGAGCTCAGGTCTTGTATTTTCGGGAACTACTTAGATTCTTTGTTGAAAGGGGCCTCTTGTTTACAGAGTTCAGTAGCTCAAGATTAGAATTCAGCTTTAAATTGTACATGATCATATTTTGTTTTTTAATATGTAGTTGGAATTTGGAGCTCAGGGCTCTGTTTTCCAGGAACTACTTACATTTTCTGTTGAAAGGGGCCTCTTGTTTACAGAGTTCAGTAACTCAAGATTAGACTTCAGCTTTAAATTGTACATGATAATATTTAGTTTTTTAATACGTAGTAAGAATGTGGAGCTCAGGGCTCGGTTTTCCGGGGACTAATTTGATTCGCTGTTAAAAATAGCCTCTTGTTTACAGAGTTCAGTAGCTCAAGATCAGAATTCAGTCTCAAATATTACATGATGCTATTTTGTTTTTTAATATGTAGTAGGAATTTGCAGCTCAGGGCTTGGTTTTTCGGGAACTACTTTGATTCTTTGTTGAAAGGGGCCTCTTGTTTACAGAATTCCATAGCTCAAGATTAGAATTCAGCTTTAAATATTACATGATCATATTTAGTACTTATATATGTAGTAGAAAATTGTAGCTCAGGGCTTGGTTTTCCAGGGACTAATTTGATTCTCTGTTGAAAAGGGCCTCTTGTCTACAGAAGAAAAAAATAAGGGGTTGCGCTAATACCTGTGTACCTTAATATAAAATCTACAGTGAAAAGATATTTATATCATGACTATAAATAAACCAAAAATAATGTGCAAACATTAAGTATTGATATGAAAAAGTCCCATCAAGTGAAAATATCAAATATGATATCTTAGTGAGTCCAAAACACCAACAAAGACCAACAAAAGTCCAAGTGATGATTGGTATTAATCCGTGACAACAAGGAAGGGTCCACCACCAGAAAATGGAAGGGGTTGCTCCTTACCAGATGGCCATGACCCCCCACCACAGAGGATCACAGCAAGCAGAAATCTTTAAAGGCCAGAATCAGGAACTGCCAACGATGTCCACCAGAGGTCCTCTCAGCATCAGTCACACCAACGAACCCATGGCAAGGATACCATAAAACACAGAGGGAGCTCACATAGTGTAAAACTGATAAATTTATTAAGAATAAAAAGCAAGTAACAAAATGCACACTTACAAAGCGTGATGTGATATACAGCCTTAAGTCCGGCTCCGGCTCACGCGTTTCGTGACATCATCACGTCTTCCTGTGCCCCTGGAAGACGTGATGATGTCACGAAACGCGTAGGGCGGAGCCAGACGACGCGCTGACGTCACCCCCAAGCAAACCGCATTCCAGCAGGACGGGTTTGTCCGAGCTCCGGTGGCCACGGAGCTGGACTTAAGGCTGTATATCACATCACGCTTTGTAAGTGTGCATTTTGTTATCCTGGGATATGTGATGTGTCCCAGAAGGCTGTGAGTAGGGAGGGCGGATGGGACAAGCGATGTCACCCGTGCCTAGGCAAGGATTGAGGAGGTGGAAGTGGGTACCGCCAAAAACAGTACTCACTCTCCTCCTCCCCTTCCTCTTTGAAAGGACTGTGCCATCTTTGTTCAGGCATCATCTTGGACCACTTCTGCCTAGGCAAGGATTGAGGAGCTGGTATGCTGGGCGTGGGTACCAACAAAAACACTACTTTCTCCCCTTCTCCCCTTTCTCTTCAAAAGGACTGTGCCATCTTTGTGCAGGCATCACCCATCATCTAATTTCACAATTGTCTGACACAGATCAGCCCCTGCTGCAGCCTTTCACCTTGTGACTTGCTGGCGAAGTTACAATGTACAGTCTGATCATTGAGGAAGAGGCGACTGAGGAAATGCTTCCTCCTGCCTGCAGTAGACTGATGATATGTTTCACACTGGGTTCCTTTCCTTGCTCCTGAATGAAGTGGTGGGGGGAGCAAAGGGAAAGGCGACACAATATGTCGCCATATGGCGCCTTGGTTGGAGACTATGGGGTGGATTTACTAAAGGCAAATAGACTGTGCACTTTTCCAGTGCAGTTGAACTCATTTTTCCCCAGAGTTTAGTAAACGTGGTAAAGCTCTGCTGACTTCCATCATCCAATCACATGCAAGGAAAAATCTGTTTTTTGTTTTTTTTTCCTTGCATCTGATTGGGTATTTATTGCAAACTGAAGCTTCTCCTTATTTACTAAGCTCTGGGGAAGATGAGTGCAACTCCACTAGCAAAGTTGCCTTTAGAAATAATAAAGCCCAATGTCTATTCATAGGAAACAAATATTTGACCAAATTTTTACCACCTTTGACCACTAGGGGCAGTTTTATTTTATTTTTTTTATTATTGCTGCTTGGGACCTTCTGCCTCATTTATACAATTGAGCTGAGATTTTGATGCAATGATAACGGAGCTCAGAAAAAGCCTTTTCTCCAATCAGTCACACCGCCCATCCGCTGAGCATTGTTGGGGAAATATAGCAGGACTGTAAATGATTATATACTCTAATTAAAAAATAGGCAAAAATGATGCATGGCAGTGACACCATGTGGCTATTCATTTCAATAACAGCATTTAATTACTAAGATTGCTCTCGGTGATCAAATATTTATTAATTTTATGTGTTTATTTTACTCATTTATTTCCAGCTGTCACGGTTCTCCAGTATTTTACTGAGGATGTTATCTCCGGGGCTCTTCTCTGCCTAGACGAGGCTGGAAGGACGCCATGAGAAAACGGTATTAGTCGTTCGGATTTTCTGATTGGCTGGCGGGCTGGGGCAGCGCTTCCAATAGTGCGGGATACAATGTACCACCTGGACTGGAGTTATCATTGGGCACAGTAGGCACATGCCTATAGGCGCTGGCGGCAAGGAGGTGGCTTTTACCTGTATAACTATTGGCCAAGCATTTTCTTTTCCACCATCAGTAGGAAAAGCTATAAGTTCAAGCGAATCTTCACCCTTGCAATGGACTTGGCTTCTCTCCATCCCACCCTTCCTCCGCAGCAGATCATTTTTGTATTTTTTTTTTACTTGCTTTTTTTTTTTGATGTTTAGTTTTCAGCAATATATACTGGTATGGACTGGGGAATGTGTTAGGATCTATACTGGTATGGACTGGGTAATGTGTTAGGATCTATACTGGTATGGACTGGGTAATGTGTTAGGATCTATACTGGTATGGACTGGGTAATGTGTTAGGATCTATACTGGTATGGACTGGGTAATGTGTTAGGATCTATACTGGTATGGACTGGGTAATGTGTTAGGATCTATACTGGTATGGACTGGGGGTAATGTGTTAGGATCTATACTGGTATGGACTAGGGAATGTGTTAGGATCTATACTGGTATGGACTGGGGAATGTGTTAGGATCTATACTGGTATGGACTGGGGGTAATGTGTTAGGATCTATACTGGTATGGACTGGGTAATGTGTTAGGATCTATACTGGTATGGACTGGGGAATGTGTTAGGATCTATACTGGTATGGACTGGGTAATGTGTTAGGATCTATACTGGTATGGACTGGGGGTAATGTGTTAGGATCTATACTGGTATGGACTGGGGAATGTGTTAGGATCTATACTGGTATGGACTGGGTAATGTGTTAGGATCTATACTGGTATGGACTGGGTAATGTGTTAGGATCTATACTGGTATGGACTGGGTAATGTGTTAGGATCTATACTGGTATGGACTGGGGAATGTGTTAGGATCTATACTGGTATGGACTGGGGAATGTGTTAGGATCTATACTGGTATGGACTGGGTAATGTGTTAGGATCTATACTGGTATGGACTGGGTAATGTGTTAGGATCTATACTGGTATGGACTGGGTAATGTGTTAGGATCTATACTGGTATGGACTGGGTAATGTGTTAGAATCTATACTGGTATGGACTGGGTAATGTGTTAGGATCTATACTGGTATGGACTGGGTAATGT
Organism: Lithobates septentrionalis; assembly: GCA_037952835.1. NCBI lineage: Eukaryota > Metazoa > Chordata > Amphibia > Anura > Ranidae > Lithobates > Lithobates septentrionalis. Next base: position 359,124 of record JBBDGP010003635.1, read on the forward strand.
GTTAGGATCTATACTGGTATGGACTGGGTAATGTGTTAGAATCTATACTGGTATGGACTGGGTCATCACTGAGCTCCTGAACAGACTGAGGTGCAACCCAGTGGCGTTGGATGGACCGACACATAATGTCCCCGAGGTGTTCTATTGGATGTAGGTCAGGCGAGCGCAGGGGCCATTCAATGGTATAAATTCCTTCTTCCTGCAGGAACTGGTTGCATACTCTCCCCACATGAGGCCAGGCATTGATTGTCGTGCACCAGGAGGAACCCAGGACCCACTGCACCAGTGTAGGGTCTGATAATGGGTCCAAGAATTTCATCCCGATACCTAATAGCAGTCAGGGTGCCATTGTCTAGCCTGTAGAGGTCTGTGTGTCCCTCCATGGATATGCCTCCCCAGACCATCGCTGACCCACCACCAAACCAGTCATGCTGAACGATGTTACAGGCAGCTTAATGTTCTCCACGGATTCTCCACACCCTTTCACGTCTGTCACATGTGCTCAGGGTGAACCTGCTCTGATCTGTGAAAAGCACAGGGCGCCGGTGGTGGACCTTCCAATTCTGGTGTTCAATGGCAAATGCCAATTGAGCTCCACGGTGCTGGGCAGTGAGCGCAGGGCCCGCTAGAGGATGTCGGGCCCTCAAACCACCCTCATGAAGTCTGTTTCTGATTGTTCGGTCAGAGACATTCACACCAGTGGCCTGCTGGAGGTCATTTTGTAGGGCTCTGGCAGTGCTCATCCTGTTCCTCCTTGTACAAAGAAGCAGATACCGGTCCTGCTGATAGGTTAAGAACCTTCTATGGCCCAGTCCAGCTCTCCTACAGTAACTGCCCATCTCCTGGAATCTCCTCCATGCTCTTGAGACTGTGCTGGGAGACACCGCAAACCTTCCGGCATTGGCATGTATTGATGTGCCATCCTGGAGGAGTTGGACTGCCTGTGCAACCTCTATAGGGTCCAGGTATCGCCTCGTGCTACCAGCAGTGACAGCAACCTCTATAGGGTCCAGGTATGGCCTCATGCTACCAGTACTGACACCAACCTCTATAGGGTCCAGGTATCGCTTCACGCTACCAGCAGTGACACCAACCTCTATAGGGCCCAGGTATCGCCTCATGCTACCAGCAGTGACAGCAACCTCTATAGGGTCCAGGTATCGCCTCATACTACCAGCAGTGACACCAACCTCTATAGGGTCCAGGTATCGCCTCATGCTACCAGCAGTGACAGCAACCTCTATAGGGTCCAGGTATCGCCTCATGCTACCAGCAGTGACACCAACCTCTATAGGGTCCAGGTATGGTCTCATGCTACCAGCAGTGACACCAACCTCTGTAGGGTCCAGGTATCGCCTCATACTACCAGTAGTGACACCAACCTCTATAGGATCCAGGTATCGCCTCATGCTACCAGTAGTGACACCAACCTCTATAGGGTCCAGGTATCGGCTCATGCTACCAGCAGTGACAGCAACCTCTATAGGGTCCAGGTATGGCCTCATGCTACCAGCAGTGACACCAACCTCTATAGGGTCCAGGTATCGCCTCATACTACCAGCAGTGACACCAACCTCTATAGGGTCCAGGTATCGCCTCATACTACCAGTAGTGACACCAACCTCTATAGGGTCCAGGTATCGCCTCATGCTACCAGCAGTGACAGCAACCTCTATAGGGTCCAGGTATGGTCTCATGCTACCAGCAGTGACACCAACCTCTGTAGGGTCCAGGTATCGCCTCATACTACCAGTAGTGACACCAACCTCTATAGGATCCAGGTATCGCCTCATGCTACCAGTAGTGACACCAACCTCTATAGGGTCCAGGTATCGGCTCATGCTACCAGCAGTGACAGCAACCTCTATAGGGTCCAGGTATCGGCTCATGCTACCAGCAGTGACAGCAACCTCTATAGGGTCCAGGTATGGCCTCATGCTACCAGCAGTGACACCAACCTCTATAGGGTCCAGGTATCGCCTCATGCTACCAGCAGTGACAGCAACCTCTATAGGGTCCAGGTATCGCCTCATGCTACCAGCAGTGACACCAACCTCTATAGGGTCCAGGTATCGCCTCATGCTACCAGCAGTGACACCAACCTCTATAGGGTCCAGGTATCTGTTTATGCTACCAGCAGTGACAGCAACCTCTATAGGTTGATAGGTTAAGGACCTTCTACGGCCCAGTCCAGCTCTCCTAGAGTAACTGCCCATCTCCTGGAATCTCCTCCATGCTCTTGAGACTGTGCTGGGAGACACAGCAAACCTTCCGGCATTGGCATGTATTGATGCGCCATCCTGGAGGAGTTGGACTGCCTGTGCAACCTCTATAGGGTCCAGGTATGGCCTCATGTTACCAGTAGTGACACCAACCTCTATCGGGTCCAGTTATGGCCTCATGTTACCAGTAGTGACACCAACCTCTATCGGGTCCAGTTATGGCCTCATGTTACCAGTAGTGACACCAACCTCTATCGGGTCCAGTTATGGCCTCATGTTACCAGTAGTGACACCAACCTCTATCGGGTCCAGTTATGGCCTCATGCTACCAGTAGTGACACTGACCCTAGCCAAATGCAAAATGAAAAACAGTCAGAAAAGATGAGTAGGGGAAAAAAATGTCAGTGGCCTCCACCTGTAAAACCATTCCTGTTTTGGAGGTCGTCTCATTGTTGCCCATCTAGTGCACCTATTGTTAATTTTATTAACCACAAAGCAGCTGAAACTGATTAACCCCCTCTGCTACTTACCTGACCAGATCAATATCCCTGGAGTTTCATTGACTTGATGATATACTCTGATTAAAAAGAGTTCCTTTCATTTTTTTTGAGAAGTGTATCTTTGTATACAGGAACATAATGTTCTAATGTGAAAGTTTTTGGACTAAAAAAAAAAAAAAACGTGGCCATTATTTCTCCCCCCCCCAATACATTCAGGACCATATCCATTATTAAACTTCTCGCTTTACATAAAAGGACAGTTCCGTGTTCCGTGATGGAGCATTTTTAATAGATCACGTCCTGATCGGAGATGATTAGTTAGTCCGGTTAGAATCGTTCTGAGTGGCTTAATCGGGTCAAATCACAACTCTGTAGTGCTTACCGCGCACAAAACGCCCGTTCTCTCTGTTTACCAGATCTAATTAAAAGGCGGAAATTAAAATGCAGTCCGTGTAACGAAGAAAAAAAAGGCTTCACAATGTTTCGGGTGTCAGAGAACATCTGCTTGCTGAGAATGTGGGACAGTGTTAATTTATGCGCAAAGCCGCAGCTCCTGTGTGCGGGGGGGGGGGGGGGGGGGGGGGCTGCTTTTGGATTTGATATCACTTTATTTACGCTTTATTTACGGAATCCGACAGAAAAGTCGCTTTAAAATGTGCTACAGAATACAGAATACTTTATTAATCCCAAGGGAAATTGGCAAATTGTTACAGCACCGACACACTTAACAAAGACAACACAAGATCACAACAATCGACTGAAGATGCAAAAACACAACAAAATTACCGTTAGAAAATTGTTTTTGGACATTCAAACGGACTTTACCGGTACCAGAAAGGAACACTATATAATTTTACTAAATAAATTGATTTATTTATTGTTACAAAATGGATAAAAGTATATGTGGAATAAAAACAAGAGAAAATAGAGCTCTCATTTGTATAACCGCAGATATATAAAAATATAGATTCCCTATTACTTCTGAGTCAAACAAGGTCAACGTTTCGCTGTCGCTTCTTCAGGACTTATTTCCATTGACTGCAAGCAAGGGGATTCTGCATGGGAAAGAAAAAAAAGTATCAAAACTTCATCAAACGGATGACAAGTGCGGTACCAGAAAGGAACACTATATCATTTTACTAAATAAATAGATTTATTTAATGTTACAAAATGGATAAAAGAATATGTGGAATAAAAACAAGAGTAAATAGAGCTCTCATTTGTATAACCGCAGATATATAAAAATATAGATTCCCTATTATTATTCAGTCAAACAAGGTCAATGTTTCGCTGTCGCTTCTTCAGGACCTATTTCCATTGACTGCAAGCAAAGGGATTCTGCTTGGGAAAAAAAAAAGTATCAAAACTAAGTGAAAATGTCCAAATTGGGTCCAAAGTGTCAATATTTTGTGTGGCCACCATTATTTTCCAGCACTGCCTTAACCCTCTTGGGCATGGAGGTCACCAGAGCTTCACAGGTTGTCACTGGAGTCCTCTTCCCCTCCTCCATGACGACATCACAGAGCTGGTGGATGTTAGAGACCTTGCGCTCCTCCATCTTCCGTTTGAGGATGTCCCACAGATGCTCAATAGGGTTTAGGTCTGGAGACATGCTTGGCCAGTCCATCACCTTTACCCTCAGCTTCTTTAGCAAGACAGTGGTGGTCTTGGAGGTGTGTTTGGGGTAGTTATGTTGGAATACTGCCCTGCGGCCCAGTCTCTGAAGGGAGGGGATCATGCTCTGCTTCAATATGTCACAGTACATGTTGGCATTCATGGTTCCCTCAATGAAGAGGCAAGGAAGGGAAACAAGGAGAGCAGAGAAGGAGTGGAAAGGAGGAGAGAGAGAAAAATGAGGAGGAGATAGTAGAGAAATAGAAAGGAGCAGATGGGAAGAGGGATGAGATATAGTGCGAGGAGGAGAGGAGAGCAGAGCAGAGGAGGGAGGAGGAGGCAGAAGAGTAGACTATGAAAAGAGGAGAGCAAAATGAAGGGTGAGTAGATGAAGAAAGGGGAGGCAAAGGAGGATTGCAAAGGTGTGAAGGTAAAGATAAAGGAAAGTGAAAGACAGAAGAAAGAAAGATAAAGAAGAGAGAAGAACAGGAATAATAACAGAAGGAAATATGGAAAGGGAGATGAGAGGAAGGGGAAAAAGAAAGGAACTTTGAAGGCAAGAGAAGTAGAAATAAAGTGAATGAAGATGAAGAATATAAAACCCGGGAGACTGGGCTGGAGTATGGACCGGGGAAGAGGTATTTCCAAAGGAAGTCTCAGTCTCAGTTTTCCCAGTGAAATCGCACTCAGGGCTCCGCTTGTTTTGTGCTACAATTGGCTTCCTGCAATTTTAAGTACTGAGTATATTAACATGGGGATGAGGGAAAATTGCTTCTGATTTAGGAGGAGAAAATAAACCCAAAACTGTAATTTAATCATAAAAAAGGTGTTCCAGAACCACACAAAAACTGAGATAGCTGATTTCCAATTAAAGCTGATTGAGACACCTGCTCAGCCACGGAACCAACAAAAGATGTTTTGCTTTGCAGAATGATGATGGTGGAGCTATACAGGAACACAGGATCCGATCGCCTGGTGTGTGTCAGAACAAGCGGGGAGATGTCATACAATGGGGCTTACCTAAAAAAGGTGCAAAAAGTTGACTTTTTCCAACCTCTGTTCATCTTTACCCATGGGTGGATGACTAAAGAGGACCTGCCATGGGATAAACATAGAGACTACCATTGGTGATCCTTAGTTCTTACCTCAGTACTTTGAGTTACTGACTAGATAGGGGTGTGTCTGACAAAAGTCAAGGTGGGTCTGAACTGAGAGAAGGTGTGCATGACCTGCAAGGAATGTCCATGTAAAAATAAGGAGCTGAATACAGAATTTTAATGGGTCAATTAAATCTTCACTGAGCACCCTATCCCTGGTTCAGTAGCACACCACAAACAGGGACACACCTTAAAAAAAGGGGGAAAACCCAAAGTTGAGAATCCATGTATATACAGTACAAAATATTTTACAGCGCACACATACAAGAATGACATTTCCTGCAGGGCTAGTTAAAAACACCTGAACACCTGAACATATTCAAAAATACGGGGGTTTGGTCACACTATATGGTCATATAGTGCTAAGCCCACTTACTGCGACAAAGTACCCCGAATTAGTGGGTCCTACACTAGTAATAGAATGGAAGATCCTTTGTCTCAACCATGGGAGCTGAACTCCTCTATGTGGGAGAACTGAAAGGGATACATCCTAAACACTGGTGGCCACTAAATAGGAGGTAATGAGGAGGGGGAGGGGTGCTCCAGCCCAAAAACCCGGTCAGGGCCTATTACAACATACAAGAACATATTTGGGGGGCACACCCTACAATGCATTTAAATTCAAGGCCCTGACCAGGTTTTTGGGCTGGAGCACCCCTCCCCCTCCTCATTACCTCCTATTTAGTGGCCACCAGTGTTTAGGATGTATCCCTTTCAGTTCTCCCACATAGAGGAGTTCAGCTCCCATGGTTGAGACAAAGGATCTTCCATTCTATTACTAGTGTAGGACCCACTAATTCGGGGTACTTTGTCGCAGTAAGTGGGCTTAGCACTATATGACCATATAGTGTGACCAAACCCCGTATTTTTGAATATGTTCAGGTGTTCAGGTGTTTTTAACTAGCCCTGCAGGAAATGTCATTCTTGTATGTGTGCGCTGTAAAATATTTTGTACTGTTTGTAGGTCTTATAGCAGCACCATCTTGAATTTAAATGCATTGTAGGGTGTGCCCCCCAAATATGTTCTTGTATCCATGTATATACAGTCCAATGGGAGTGGCAGACAAATGTCCAAGAGTCTAAAGTTTTCAATGATAAAATGAGTCCATAGCAGAAAAAATGCTTCCCTTCATCAGGGCTCAGGAATTTTGACTGTGTTTAGATGGACTCAGCAAGTGCAGCAAATCCTTGGTAACACTGGCATAACCTGCCTTCTTAACCTGTTCCATGCAGAATACCGTAGTACAGATCTATCTGGTATTTGCTTATCTGTTTGGCCCCAAAACACATTGGATTTTTTTTCTGCTATAAACCCGATTGTTTATTGCTTTCCTTGAATTCTATATACAGAGAGTGGATGTGTCTGACCAGAGATGGGTTGTGTAAGACCAGAGAGGAGGTGTGTCTGATAAATATGTAGGTGGGTCTGACCAGAAATTGAGTTTATTTGATGAGAGAGGAGGTGTGTCTAACCAGAGAGAAGGTGTGTCTAACTAGAGATAGGGTGTGTCTGACCATGGAAGAGGTGTGTCCAACCAGAGATTGGACACACAGAGGTGTGTCTAGCCAGAGATGGGTTGTGTGTCAGACCAGAAAGGAGGTGTGTCTGACCAGATATGGGTTGTGTAAGAGATGAGGTGTGTCTGATAAATGTGTAGGTGAGTCTGAACAGAAATGGAGTGCATCTGATGAGAGAGGAGGTGTGTCTGACCAGAGAGGAGGTGTGTCTAACTAGAGATAGGGTGTGTCTGACCAGAGATGGAGTGTGTTGACCAGAAATGGAGCATGTCTAACCAAGGATGGGTTGTCTCAGACCAGAGGGAAGGTGTATCTGATAAAAGGGTAGGCTTGCCTTACCAGAGTGGAGGTGTGTCATGCCAGAAAGGAGGTGTGTCAGATTTAAGCATAGGTGGGTCTTACTCAAGATGGGTTTTATCGGATCAGAGAGGAGGTGTGTCAGATAAAAGTATAGGTGGGCCGTACTAGAGAGGAGGTGTGTTTGACCAAAATGTAGGTGGGTCTGACTAGGATTAGGGTATGCCTGGCCAAAATTTAGATGGGTCTGACCAGAAATGGGGTGAGTCTGAGCAGGGAGGAAGTGTGTCTAACCTGAGATGTGTTGTGTAAGACCAAAGATGAGATGTGTCTGATAAAAGTGTAGGTGGGCCTGACTACAAATGGGGTGTGTCTTACCAGAGAGGAGGTTTGTCTGACCAGAGCTTGGGCATGTCTGACTAGAGAGGAGGTGTGTCTAGCCAGAGATGGATTGTGTCAGACCAGAGAGGAGGTGTGTCTAGCCAGAGATGGGTTGTGTCAGACCAGAGAGGAGGTGTGTCTAGCCAGAGATGGATTGTGTCAGACCAGAGAGGAGGTGTGTCTAGCCAGAGATGGGTTGTGTCAGACCAGAGAGGAGGTGTGTCTAGCCAGAGATGGATTGTGTCAGACCAGAGAGGAGGTGTGTCTAGCCAGAGATGGGTTGTGCCAGACCAGAGAGGAGGTGCGTCTGACCAGATATGGGTTGTGTAAGACCATAGAGGAACTGTGTCTGAAAAAAGTGTAGGTGGGCCTTACCAGGAAGGAGGTGTGTAAGACCATAGGGGAGGTATGTCTGACCAGGGAGGAGGTGTCTTTCACTAGAGATAGGTTGTGCCAGACTAGAGAGGAAGTGTGTCTGGCCAGATATGGGTTGTGTAAGACCAGAGAGGAGATGTATTTGGTAAAAGTGTAGGTGGGCCTTACTAAAGGGGAGGTGTGTTGGACCAGAGTGGAGGTGCATCTGACAAAAGTGTGGGGTGTGTCTGTCTAGACAGGAAATGTGTCTAAGCAAAGATGGGATGTGTCTGACCAGAGAGGAGGTGTGTCTAACTGGAGATAGGGTGTGTCTATCAGGTTAGGAGGAGTTGTGCCTAAACAGAGATGGGTTGTTTCTGATCAATTCGGAGGAGGTGTGTCTAACCAGAGATGGATTGTGTCAGACTAGAGAGGAGATGTGTCTGACAAAGGAGTAGGTGGGCCTTAACATAGAGGAGGTGTGTTGGACCAAAGCATAGGTGTGTCTGACCAGAGATGGGGTGTGTCTGACCAGAGATGGGGTGTGTCTGACCAGAGATGGCAATGCAATATTCTCAAAGCACACATTCCTGTAGAGCTGTATTTATAAGTGGGTGCAGAAGCGACCACCGTCTGGAACCATGTGTAGTCAAAGAAAGTCATGTCACCAGTACACCAGGCTCTCAAAAAATTGGTCCAAAACTTTAATCAATTATAACATCGTAACAGCAGAAAGCAACGTTTCGGAGCCACGCAGGACCCCTTCATCAGGCATGTGACGTCACATGCCTGATGAAGAGATCCTGCGTGGCTCCGAAACGTTGCTTTCTGCTGTTATGATGTGATCATTGATTAAAGCTTTGGATCCATTTTTGGAGATCCTGGTGTGCTGGTGACATGACTTTCTTTGACCATAGATGGGGTGTGTCTGACCAGAGATGGGATGTGTCTTGGCCAGAGATGGGGTGTGTCTGACCAGAGATGGGGTATCTCTGACCATAGATGGGGTGTGTCTGACCAGAGATGGGGTGTGTCTGGCCAGAGATGGGGTGTGTCTGGCCAGAGATGGGGTGTGTCTGACCAGAGATGGGGTATCTCTGACCATAGATGGGGTGTGTCTGACCAGAGATGGGGTATCTCTGACCATAGATGGGGTATCTCTGACCATAGATGGGGTATCTCTGACCATAGATGGGGTGTGTCTGGCCAGAGATGGGGTGTGTCTGACCAGAGATGGGGTGTGTCTGACCATAGATGGGGTATATCTGACCATAGATGGGGTGTGTCTGGCCAGAGATGGGGTGTGTCTGACCATAGATGGGGTATCTCTGACCATAGATGGGGTGTGTCTGGCCAGAGATGGGGTGTGTCTGACCAGAGATGGGGTATCTCTGACCATAGATGGGGTATGTCTGACCAGAGATGGGGTATGTCTGACCAGAGATAGGGGTGTGTCTGACCATAGATGGGGTGTGTCTGCCCAGAGATGGGGTATGTCTGCCCAGAGATGGGATGTGTCTGACCATAGATGGGGTGTGTCTGACCAGAGATGGGGTGTGTCTGCCCAGAGATGGGGTATGTCTGCCCAGAGATGGGGTATCTCTGACCATAGATGGGGTGTGTCTGGCCAAAGATGGGGTGTGTCTGGCCAGAGATGGGGTGTGTCTGGCCAGAGATGGGGTGTGTCTGGCCAGAGATGGGGTGTGTCTGGCCAGAGATGGGGTGTGTCTGGCCAGAGATGGGGTGTGTCTGACCAGAGATGGGGTGTGTCTGGCCAGAGATGGGGTGTGTCTGGCAAGAGATGGGGTATGTCTGACCAGAGATGGGGTGTGTCTGGCCAGAGATGGGGTGTGTCTGGCCAGAGATGGGGTGTGTCTGGCCAGAGATGGGGTATGTTTGACCAGAGATGGGGTGTGTCTGACCAGAGATGGGGTGTGTCTGACTAGAGATGGGGTATGTCTGACCAGAGATGGGGTATGTCTGACCAGAGATGGGGTGTGTCTGACCAGAGATGGGGTATCTCTGACCATAGATGGGGTGTGTCTGACCAGAGATGGAATGTGTCTGATCATAGATGGGGTGTGTCTGGCCAGTTATGGGGTGTGTCTGGCCAGAGATGGGGTGTGTCTGGCCAGAGATGGGGTGTGTCTAACCAGAGATGGGGTGTGTCTGACCAGAGATGGGGCGTGTCTGGCCAGAGATGGGATGTGTCTGATCATAGATGGGGTGTGTCTGGCCAGAGATGGGGTGTGTCTGGCCAGAGATGGGGTGTGTCTGGCCAGAGATGGGGTGTGTCTAACCAGAGATGGGGTGTGTCTGACCAGAGATGGGGCGTGTCTGGCCAGAGATGGGATGTGTCTGGCCAGAGATGGGGTGTGTCTGGCCAGAGATGGGGTGTGTCTGACCAGAGATGGGGTGTGTCTGACCAGAGATGGGGTGTGTCTGACCAGAGATGGGGTGTGTTTGGCCAGAGATGGGGTGTGTCTGTCAGACCTGTTAGATTGCATTAGGCAGGCTGGTCAACCTCTGGTGCTTCATCATATTTACTGTGCTACTCATATAACAGAAGAGTGGAGATAGGACTATGACAGTGAAGGACAATGTCTAAATTAATATCTCTTTCTGTGCTTTCAACTTAGTTTAAAATACGAATCGTTTGATGTGTAATATAGAAGGTTTTGAAAGATCTTTTTTAAAGGATCAAAAGAAAAAAAAATCTTTTGTTAGCTGCTAATTGGTGGTCCTACCATTAAGCTAGAGGGTGTTAAAAAAACATCTAAACAATAAATCTTAGCTTGATTTTTTTTTTTTTTTTTTTAGAAGAATAAAGTAGAACACAAAGGTGTTTGACTTTTCCTCTGACAGCGTGTGCAACAAATTGCTCTAAACTACCCGTCAAATTTCTGTATTTACATCTCCGAGAGATTTCATTGATGCCTTTTCCTTTTCCTTTTTTTCCAGTCATTTCCAACAAACAATGCTCTTTGAAATCAGAATGTACTTTTCTTTGAGCAGAATGTTTGAAGGTTTGTAAAAAGAAATGCGGCAAACAGTTTTTCGCTGGGAGCGAGGAGGCACAATAAGATGTGTCAGGCTTTTCTTTTTTGTTGTTGTTCCATGCTGGCATTTTGCCTCGATAATGCAACATAATAAGGTGCTATACGGAGGCCAACTCACACCTCCTTCATACACGACAGATGTCTCGGGACAATGCCACCTACACACTCACCGGCCACTCTATTAGGTCCCCCTTGCTAGTAGTGGGTTGGACCCCCTTTATTAGGTCCCCCTTGCTAGTAGCGGGTTGGACCCCCCTTTTGCCTTCATTCTTGGTGGCATAGATACAACAAGGTGTTGGAAACGTTCCTCAGAGATTTTGCTCCATAGTGACCTGATAACATCACACAGTTGTTGTCACATCCCAAAGGTGCTCTATTGGATGAGATGTGGTGAGTGTGGAGGCCCTTGGAGTACAGGGACCTCATTGTCCAGTGGTGAGATGATTGGAGCTTTGTGACATGGAGCATTATCCTGCTGGAAGGAGCCATCAGAAGATGGGGACACTGTAGTCATAAAGGGATGGACATGGTCAGCAACAATACTCAGGTAGGCCGTGGTGTATACACCATGCTCAATTGGTACTAAGGGGCCCAAAGTGTGCCAAGAAAATATCCCCCACACCATTACACCACCACCACCAGCCTGAACTGGTGATATCCCATCCCCCCCACCATTACACCCCCACCACCAGCCTGAACCGGTGATATCCCATCCCCCACACCATTACACCCCCACCACCAGCCTGAACCGGTGATATCCCATCCCCCACACCATTACACCTCCACCACCAGCCTGAACCGGTGATATCCCATCCCCCACACCATTACACCCCACCACCAGCCTGAACCGGTGATATCCCATCCCCCACACCATTACACCCCCACCACCAGCCTGAACCGGTGATATCCCATCCCCCACACCATTACACCCCCACCACCAGCCTGAACCGGTGATACCCCATCCCCCACACCATTACACCCCCACCACCAGCCTGAACCAGTGATATCCCATCCCCCACACCATTACACCCCCACCACCAGCCTGAACTGGTGATATCCCATCCCCCACACCATTACACCCCCACCACCAGCCTGAACCGGTGATACCCCATCCCCCACACCATTACACCCCCACCACCAGCCTGAACCGGTCATACAAGGCAGGATGGATCCATGTGCCAAATTCTGACCCCACCATCTGAATGTCGGAGCTGAAATCCAGATTCATCAGACCAGACAACGTTTTTCCAATCTTCTATTGTCCAATTTTGGTGATCCTGTGCCAATTGTAGCCTCAGTTTCCTGTTCTTAGCTGACAGGAGTGGCTCCCGGTGTGGTCTTCAGCTGTTGTAGCCCATCTGCTTCTAAGTTGGTTGTGTTGTGTGTTCAGAGATGGTATTCTGCATACCTTGGGTGTAACGAGTGGTTATTTGAGTTACTGTTGTCTTTCTATCATCTGGAACCAGTCTGCCCATTCTCCTCTGACCTCAACAAGGCATTTTCCTCCACACAACTGCTGCTCACTGGACATTTTCTCTTTTTTCCCATAGTTTGTAGACGCTACAACTTTTGTGCAAACCAGTCAATATACGCTTTATGGGAATTTTTATTTTCAAAAATATGTAGCAGAATACATATTGGCCTAAATATATGAAGAAATTCTATTTTTTTTTTAAAAATAATTATTGGATATGTTTTAACAGCGGAAAGCAAAAAAGATATATATATATATATTTTTTGGCAATCTTTTCTGCCTTTTTTCGTTTATAGCAAAAAAAAGAAAACAAAAACGCAGTGCTGATCAAATACCATCAAATACCATCAAAAGAAAGCTCTATTATAAGTATATTATAAGTATAGTATAAGTATAAGCCGAGTTTTTCAACATATTTTTTTGTGCTGAATATGCCCCCCTAGGCTTATACTCGAGTCAAGCAGAGAATGACATTTTCCAAACCGAATTTGGGGCCCAGTATCTCGGAGCCACTTGGTGCTATGAACCCCAAATTTGGTGTGCAAACCCAGTGGAATTATCACTACAACATATCCAAAGCTGGAGTTCCTAGCATCAAGTGGCCCCAAGATACGGGGCCCCAAACTCAGTTCGGAAAATGTCATTCTCTGCTGCAGAAAAGTGCTTGACATTTTCCGAACTGAATTTGGGGCCCCGTATCTCGGGGGCCACTTGGTGCTAAGAACCCCAGCTTTGGATATGTTGTAGTGATAGTTCTACTGGGTTTGCACATCAAATTTGGGGTTCCTAGCACCAAGTGGGCCCCCGAGATACGGGGCCCCAAAGTCGGTCAACTGTGTCCATCTGCAGCAATGTCATTTCGGGACCCTTTGGGTCCAGAGACCCCAAATTGTGGCGGCAGCTGGGGGACATCTAGAAACCCTTAACTACCGAGTTTGAAGTTCGGGGGACCTATGGCTGCAAATGGGCACAGTGAGGCTGCAAATGGGCATTGTTGACCCTCTTTTCCACTTACAGTAGGCTTATACTCGAGTCAATAAGTTTTCCCAGTTTTTTTGTGGTAAAATTAGGTGCCTCGGCTTATATTTGGGTCGGCTTATACTCAAGTAATATAATTTAATATACAATAAATATTATAATATAATATAAATGAAATGAAATATAAATTAAATTTATGTACAGCGTTGCATGACCGTGCAATTGTTAGGTAAAGTAGCGCAGTGCTGTATCGGTAAATATTCCGGATACTTATTGTTTCATTATCTCTTAAGCGCTACACTTTATTTTATGCTGCTCATTATATGCATTGCCACACACTTTGCTTTGCCTTATATTAAGTGTTGCGTGGCATGTTTTAAAATTCAGACCATCCAAAGGGTTTACTTATTCATCATTTTTGATCATTCTTGGGCCCTTGGATCGGCAAACCAATTGGATTTCTGCTTTCATTCCTAAGTCCAGTCCAAGAAAACAGATGGACTCTTATTGGTGAGGAGATGCAAAGCAAACATGGAAAACTTCTCTCTGTTTTTCTGAACAGCCGCCTCGTTCTTCCATTTACTTTTTACTTTCTATTAATGTTCAGTGTTTAATTACACAGCTCTAATATTCCCACTGACTCCTGCCAAGACGGGTAAAATTATCCAATTGATTCAGTAATTGCAACCTCAATTATGCAATCTTGTGATCATTACGTATCAATGGCTAAGAACTGTGACACAGAAGATGCCAAAAACCGCTCTCGTGTTTCCAGCTCAGAGAGGGCCAAGTGCTAGCCAATAAAACCGCACATCCTTCATTAAAGAACCACTCCGGGGAACCAGTAAAGTCAAGCTGTGACTGGCTGAAGCGATCCAGGGAACTCCAAAGAGATAATCAGAGTTGGCATTGGGTGCCGCCTTCATATTCAGCACAATGAAGTTGTAGAATCTGCCGTATTGCTGCAGAAGGAGAGGAACCTGGAAACTCTCCGATACTCACAATTAGGTCATCCAAAGTGTATCTAAAGGTGAAACGTTTTTTTTTTTTTCTTGGTTTAGCACACCTGCCAGGTTTTTATTGCTGTCTCTGTATCCGGTGGAGAAATTCGCTATTAAAAGTGGGTGAAAGTCATACATTCTGAGTTGTCACCAGAGCAGGATTAGAGGAGAAATCTTCCAAAGCAGTAACAACCGGGGTCTCCAAACCGTCTAAACAAAGGGCTTCAAGGTTTAGGGGTCCAGATTGTGGCCAGTGGGGGTAGAAAATGTCCCGGCATCAGTTGGGGTAAACAATGCCCCATCTTTGGTGTCAGTGAGAGGAATTGGGCCCCATCCTTTGTGTCATTGGGAGGAATTGTTCCCCATCCTTTGTGTCATTGGGAGGAATTGTGCCCCATCCTTTGTGTCATTGGGAGAAATTGTGCCCCATTGTTGGTGTCATTGGGAGGAATTGTTCCCCATCCTTTGTGTCATTGGGAGGAATTGGGCCCCATCCTTTGTGTCATTGGGAGGAATTGTGCCCCATCCTTTGTGTCATTGGGAGAAATTGTGCCCCATTGTTGGTGTCATTGGGAGGAATTGTTCCCCATCCTTTGTGTCATTGGGAGGAATTGGGCCCCATCCTTTGTGTCATTGGGAGGAATTGTGCCCCATCCTTTGTGTCATTGGGAGAAATTGTGCCCCATCCTTTGTGTCATTGGGAGAAATTGTGCCCCATTTTTGGTGTCATTGGGCCCCATTGTTTGTGTTATTGGCATGAATTTTGCTCCATTGTTTGTGTCATTGGGAGGAATTATGCCTCTTCGTTGGCGCCAGTGAATGAAATGGTGCCCCAAGGGCAAGATAAAAGCAAGCAGAGGGCCACATCTGGCCCCCGGGCCACAGTTCGGAGACCACTGGTCTAAGAGAAGATTTCTCGCAGTTTGGGTAGATTTCCTCTCACTTCCTGTTAAAAAAAATATGTATTCAATGATTATATTTATTATTCAGTATGAAGCGTTACTCCTGTAGGAGCCGCGGGATTACTGTCCAGGTCTTCCCTGCAGGCTTTGCCCCGCAGGCACAAAGGCTCATTCACACGTTTCTTTAGTAACCAGTCTAGGTGATGTTGTTTTTGTTGTTTTTATTTTTGGAGAACCTGGATAGGGTTAAGAGTAGTGGTGAGATTCTCCAAAAACAAGAACTATGTACATCTGAGGACTTAGGTTTTCTTCAGGACTAAGGATGAGCTCCGGCGTGTTCGCAAATGGCGCGTGCAGAGCCCGCCAGGAAGTCGGCATTGGCAGGCGATAATCACGAGCAGCGAGACATTGTCCCGATGCGCGGCTGCAGAGATCGGGAAATGTCTCACTGCCTGTGATTAGCTCTCCGCAGTGGCGACTTCCTGGCGGGCTCGGGCACGCGCTGTTTGCGAACACGCCTGAGCTCATCCTTATTCAGGACAGGCTATATTGAAGTCCAGGCTTGAAACGAACAGCAGACCTCAGCTTAGTAATAGTAGTCAGAGCCACAAGAGCAGAGTCCCTTTAAGTAGGAGATTAGATGGACAAAGCTCTTCAGGACACCAGCTGGTGTCCCCTTTAAATAGAACCACAGCTGACTATATAGTACCAGAGGGGTAGCAAACGCACAAAGGTCCCCAAGATCTCTCGAGTGTCTGTACTCACAAGGCCCAAGGACAGCTGGTAGCCTCTATCCAACTTCCAAGTGAAACCTTCCCATACCAGACAGATCTTCAGCAGATATTTGGAACGTCCTAAAAGGTTAAAAGTAGACTGGAGGCCGTGAGACATCGCAAAAAAATATTTTTTGCCCCTATGCAATCTCTTGTAATAAAGTGATTTTGAGCTGATCACAGCAGTCACATGACCCCAATGCCCGTCTCTGGCATCTGAAGCCTCTTAAAAGGCCAGGAGGGACCAGCACTAAGGGGTTAGAGAAGAATTCCGGGAATTTTTTTCCCCCCATGTGTGCATGGGTTAACTGCTCATTTTAGTCTAGGGGTGAGGAGGAGAGTGGGGGTGTACTTACCTAATCCTCCTATCTTCCTCCGAGCACAAGACCGGTCCCTGTTGCTTCTGCCCCCCCCCCCCATTCCGGACGCCAGCCATCTTGTGAATGGACTGTTCCTGACATCATCAGGCCCCTAGACCGCCTCTTAACAAAACGAACGAGAGAAAAACCCCAAAGGTGGGACTTTAAGGGCACCACCACATGGACAAAACGAGCAGTTAACCCATGCAGTGCGGGCACAGCCCCACTGCCTTGGGTTAAGAAACAACATTTCCTGGAGTCAGTGGCGGCTGGTGGGTTTTTTGTTCTGCCAGGTGGCAAATAAGATCCCCCCCCCCCCAGCAGCGCGGCATTAACAACACCCCCCCTTGTATGCGTGTGCGCGTCTGCTGGTTGGTCCGGCACTTTTCTGGATAGAAAGATCCAGGTAGATGGGGTGGGTGTCATCCAATATGGCAGGGTGTGGGCAGCTGCTCCAAGCTGGCGGGTGTGGGGTCTAGGCACCGGCTCCAGGCTAGCGGGTGCGGGGTCCGGACAGCGACTCCAGGCTAGTGGGGTCCGGGCAGTGGCTCCAGGCTAGCGGGTGCGGGGTACAGGCAGCAGCTCCAGGCTAGCGGGTGCGGGGTCCAGGCAGTGGCTCCAAACTAGCGGAGTCCTGGCAGCAGCTCCAGGCTAGCGGGTGCGGTGTCC
Source organism: Lithobates septentrionalis (assembly GCA_037952835.1). Lineage (NCBI taxonomy): Eukaryota > Metazoa > Chordata > Amphibia > Anura > Ranidae > Lithobates > Lithobates septentrionalis. The sequence continues at coordinate 376,382 of JBBDGP010003635.1, forward strand.
AGGCAGTGGCTCCAGGCTAGCTGAGTCCTAGCAGCGGCTCCAGCCTAATGGAGTCCTGGCAGGGGCTCCAGGCTGGCGGGCTTTCTCTCTGGATCCAGTGGCTTCCTCCCTGGCTCCGCGTCAGACGTCCAATAGGATTGTCTGACATTTTGGCCAATCGGTAAACAGGTCTCACACCTGCTTCCTGATTGGCGGGGAGAAGATTTAGTGTGAAAATAGCAAAAATTAATTCGCTATCGTCACACAGCTGGGTGGGATCGGGACACAGTGCTCTACACCCAAGCCCACCCTTTTTTGAAGCCTATTAGAGCCTATGGCTCTAATCGAGTGATTAACCCCCCCCCACCCCATCCCTGCCATAGGAATTCATGCGCCCGGTGTCCTGAAAGGGGCTGGGCGCATGGATAGGGAGGGCGGAGGTGTTAGGGGGGGGCGGCGCCCCCAATGCACGGGCCGCCGCAGCCCTGAGTTCTGCGTTAAGAAGTTAGAGGTTTTTTTTTCTGTAACTGAATCTTATTCTGATTTATCATGGAGAGAAACAAGCTCGTGTTTTCGAAAGGGAAGAATTATCGATGCGGCTAACGTCCATTTTCACACAGAGTATTAATGTCTGCTGAAATTATAAACGACGCCCATACAGTAGATGATTGTCTCCAAATCCTGATAATAAGCTTAAAGCAGTTTGTGAACTACTAATCTACTTAACACGACTCGTATCTCCTCCAGACAATCAACTCCCGAGATTAAGTGCTCAGTTCACCGCGTGCCGAGAGCCGAGTAATAGGGTGGAATTATCTTAATAACGGGTATTTGGAAGCGGCCACCGCAAGCCAATGTTTGAGGCTTCTGCTGCTAATCCCCAAAATGGCTGACGCTGACCGATCGATGTACGCCAAACTCATCGGCTATTCTATATACTGTCCTCCAGCTGTGAATGTCCTGTGAACTTTAAGTGAACCTTTCCAACTTAGAGCTGACAAGGCTCAATATTTTTGGGTGTCACTGGACATACGCGTTTCGTTGCTAATCAAAATTCAGACATAATTTTTCATTACTTGAAGGTTCGGTTGTATCCGAATTTTCAAATTACAATAGTAAAGAATGAATTGAAATAATGAAACTAAATTTAATCGGAAATAACAATCTATCCGAATTTGAATCAAATTTCGAAGGGAATAAAATGGAAAGAATATAGTGTAGCCCTTTTCCGAAATTCGCGTTTATCAGGACCCCTAACTTCTCCCCTTTGAGACCGAGAAAGGAATTGAGTATACAGATTCTTTCATTCCTTTCTCTGTAGCTTCAGCTGCACTGAAGTTGAATGAGCCAGAGGCTCCTGTTCATTCATACATTAAAGCATAGTAAACACAGTTTACTATGCTCAGTTATGAATTGGACACCAATCGCTCACAATGTCCAATTTAGAAAAAGAAGGGGGCAGCAGATTACATTTACCGGCACCTTTCCTCAATCTGCATCCGCCTGTGTGCCCACAGCAGCTGGTGGGAAAGTGAAGTCGGCAGCACTGCGGGGGGGGACAAGGGGGGGCCCGGATACACAGGAGGGAATCAGCTGTGGTGTCAGAAACCATGAATCAGACCGAGACAGAAGTGCAGTTAAAAATCACACTTGTTTAATAATATTAATAGTAAAAGGTAAACAGAGCAACGTAGTCAAATCATAGCCAGAGTTCGGTAACAGGAACGGATAGTCAGACAAGCCAGGATGTCAGGGAGCCAGAGATCAGTGTACTTCAGGACAGGCCAGGAAATCAGGAAACCGGAGAATCGGCGTAGTGGAACAGCAAGCAGGATCAGGAACCAGAATGGACGTCAGCCAAGCAAGTCTTCCACGGGTGCACAGAAGAGAGTCTCTGGATGTGTTGACCAAGGCGAAGGCAGAGGGGACTGAACTGATCAGCTTAAGTAACCAGCAGGACTGATGAACAGGATATCATCATCAGGTGAGTCAATGTGGAAAAGATAGGAGCTGGCAATTAACCGACAGCTAAGCGGTCTGCTCTGGGAAGGAAGGGCTGAGCCCAGCCCTGACAGGAGGGCAGCACAGGGAGGAGGATCGTTGCGGCGTGATGGGAGGACAAATACAGAACGAAGCACTGTGTCTGTGTCTCTCCCTCCAGCAGCTGAAAGCCGGTGGGAGGGAGATGGGGAGGAACTGGCTTTCAGCTGCTGAAGGGAGAGACACAGACACAGTGCTTCGTTCTGTAATTGTCCTCCCATCAAGCCGCACTGATCCCCCTGCTGCCCCCAAACTCGCTCATCCATTTCTTTATGGACCTTGCTTTGTGCACTGGTCCAAATCATTTGGTGGAGGGGGGATTATGGAGTGGGGTTGTTTAGTGGGGGATGCCATTAAAGCTCATGTGCGTGTAAAGCAGTACTTTTGGTAATACAGTGTATGTTGAGTCTATAGAGAACCGTATGCGTCACAAATCCCCATTGCCTGCATTCCTTAGCAACCAGAATTCTACCTAAAATATTTACTGAATTATTACTATTTTTATTTACTTGGACAACAAATGATTGTCTCCCAAGTTGCTGTTTAGTAACATCCTGGGAAATTTCAGGTGTAGACATCAATAATCACAGACAACTTTGATATGTTAATGTGGAGACCTAAATTATGTTGCATCGTGTTTACTGGTGACCCTGGAGAGAACACAGTGCTGGAGGAACTTGGAGCCGGATTCTTCTGGGTATAATCATCAAAGGAGTTTGTGAGAAGTTTTCTTGTATATAGGACAACCATGAAGGAGAGAAGATATTGATTGTCAGCCATTATTATGGAAGAGACGGAGCAGAGATGACCCTCAAATCTGGAATGAGGAAAATATACAGTGCCTTGCAAAAGTGTTCACCCCCCTCTTGGCTTTTTACCTATTTTGTTACATTACAGCCTTTAGTTCAATGTTTTTTTTAATCTGAATTATATGTGATGGATCAGAACACAATAGTCTAAGTTGGTGAAGTAAAATTAGAAAAATAAATACAGAAAACTATTTTTCAGAAATAAAAAAATGATAATTGGCATGTGCGTATGTATTCACCCCCCTTTGTTATAAAGCCCATAAAAAGCTCTGGTGCCACCAATTACCTTCAGAAGTCACATAATTAGTGAAATGATGTCCACCTGTGTGCAATCTAAGTGTCACATGATCTGTCATTACATAGACACGCCTTTCTGAAAGGCCCCAGAGGCGGCAACACCTAAGCAAGAGGCACCACTAACCAAACACTGCCATGAAGACCAAGGAACTCTCCAAACAAGTAAGGGACAATGTGGTTGAGAAGTACAAGTCAGGGTTAGGTTATAAAAATATATCCAAATCTTTGATGATCCCTAGGAGCTCCATCAAATCTATCATAACCAAATGGAAAGAACCTGGCACAACAGCCAACCTGCCAAGAGACGGCCGCACACCAAAACTCACGGACCGGGCAAGGAGGGCATTAATCAGAGAGGAGCACAGAGACCTAAGGTAACCCTGGAGGAGCTGCAGAGTTCCACAGCAGAGACTGGAGTATCTGTACATAGGACGACAATAAGCCGTACGCTCCATAGAGTTGGGCTTTATGGCAGAGTGGCCAGAAGAAAGACATTACTTTCAGCAAAAAACAAAATGGCACGTTTTGAGTTTGGGAAAAGGCATGTGGGAGAATCCCAAAATGTACGGAGGAAGGTGCTCAGGTCTGATGAGACTAAAATTGAACTTTTTGGCCATCAAAGAAAACGCTATGTCTGGCGCAAACCCAACACATCACATCACCCAAAAAACACCATCCCTTTGTCTTTAACCCAGCAACAATTCTTACACTTGCACACTTTGTACACTTGCACAAAGTCAGGGGTCTTTTAGGATTAGAGTCAGGTGTATGATTAACCAATTATACCAAGCAGGTGCTAATGATCATCAATTTCACATGTAAAGTAAAACACAGTCATTAACAGAAACAGCTGTTTAGGTGGCTTAAAACTGGGTGAGGAACAGCCAAACCCTACTAGTAAGGTGAGGTTGTGGACAGGGGCGGCCCATTCATTAAGGGCGCACGGGCGCTGCTCCCTCTGCCATCCACCGCCTCCCCTATCCATGCATCCTTTCAGGACACCGGCGCATGGATTCCAATGTGGTGGGGTGTTTTTTTTGAAGCACCTATTAGAACCAGAGGCTCTAATAGGCTTCAATATAGGGTGGGCTCGGGTCGCAGAGAGTGTGCTCCGATCCCACCAAAGTGTTACAACAGCGAATGAATATTCGCTGTTGTAACACTGATCCTCCTCCCAGCCAATCAGGAAGCGGGCTTTGACACCGGTCACCCGATTGACCGAATAGGCAGGCGATCCTATTGGACTCCTAGGAGGAGGAGGGGAGGAGCTGGAAGCTGCCATGGGGGACAGGACTCGGAGCTGAGCCGCTACATGCTGCCTGCCACCCGCCACGATGGGGTAAGTGCTGGATTTGCCGCTCGGAGGGGGGGTAGTTGTGCACCGCTTGGGGGAAGTTGTGCACCGCTCGGTAGGTAGATGTGCGCCGTTCGGGGGGTAGTTGTGTGCCGCTCGGGGGGGGGGTAGTTGTGTGCTGCTCGAGGGGGGGGGGTAGTTGCGTGTTGCTGGGGGGGAATGGGTGGTTGTTTGCTGCGACCCCCGCAAAAAAAAACACCAGCCGCCACTGGTTGTAGATGAGAGTATCATGTCACAGGTCATTCACCATGGCAAGACTGAGCATAGCAACAAGACACAAGGTAAAGGCAAAGGCAAAGATTTCAATGCAGACTTGGGTGTTTACGATGTGCTGTTCAAGCTCTTTTGAAGAAGAACAAAGAAACGGGCAACACTGAGGAGAGTGGACGCAGTGGTTGGGTAATGTTGAGGAGCGTAGACGCAGTTGTCGGCCAAGAAAACTTAATGTAGCAGGTGGAAGAAACATCATGCTTCCTTCCCTTCCACATCGGAAGATGTCCAGCAATGCCATCAGCACAGAACTGGTGGAAACCAGTGGGGCCCAGGTACACCCATCTACTGTCTGGAGAAGTCTGGCCAGAAGTGGTCTTCATGGAAGAATTGCAGCCAAAAAGCCCCTGACGTGGAAACAAGGCTAAGTGACTCAACTATGCAGGAAAACATAGGAACTGGGGTGCAGAAAAATGGCAGCTGGTGCTCTGGAGTTAGGAGTCAAAATGTGAAATATTTGGCTGTAGCAGGAGGCAGTTTGTTGGGGGTGACAGAGAAAGCCCAGAACTTAAGGACTTTCAAAAACGTTGACTGCTGAAGCCAAATTATAGATGATGTATTTAATATACAAGCCCATAGTTTTAGCTATAGGCAGGGAGAACAACACAGTAAGTACATGGCATACATTCAATATGATTGTTCTAAAATGGCTGAGAGCCTTAGTACAATTTATACATTCTACAGAGGTGGCACCTTGAATAGGACTCTTTTGAAGTACCATTCAACTCTTTGGTGATATTCATTGATATACAAATGGTCATTTCACATATACACGTCACTTTCCAAGTTCTGTGAGAAAGCCAGAGATAGAACTTTTCACAGCTGAAGGTGTGAATGGCATTTGATCACCAAAACAGCTGTTAACTCATATGACTTCTAAACATTTGTAAAAAGTACCTCTGCTTAATCAGAATACATGTTTTGATAATCATAACTAAATGTTTGATAAATAAATAGTTATTCCATTTACCCTATCAGGGGAAGGGCTGGAGAGTGGTACAGTAATGAGTGTCTGCAGCCAACTGTGAAAGATGGTGGAGGTTCCTTGCAAGTTTGGAGCTGCATTTTTGCAAATGGAGTTGGAGATTTGGTCAGGATCAATGGTGTCCCCAATGCTGAGAATTAATACAGGCAAATATTTATCCATCATGCCATGCCATCAGGGAGGCGTGAGATTGGCCCCACATTTGATCTGCAGCAGGACAACCACCCCAAACACACAGCCAATGTCATGAAGAACTATCCTCAGTGTAAAGAAGAACAAGGAGTCCTGGAAGTGATGGTTTGACACCCACAGAGCCCTGATCTCACCATCATGGAGTCTGTCTGAGATGACATGAAGAGACAGAAGGATTGGACGCAGCCGACACCCACAGAAGATCTGAGCTTAGTTCCCCAGGATGTACATAGAACAACCTACCTGCCGAGTTCCTTTAACAACTGTGTATCCCTAGAAGAAGGCAAAGGGGGGGGTCACCCCAAATATTGAATTGATTTGGATTTCTCTTCGGTTCTTTTACTTTCCATTTTGTTCATTGATAAAAATAAACTATTAACACTTATATTTCTGAAAGCACTCTTAACCACTTGCTGACCAGCTGGTAGCAATTTAACATCTGGCTGGAAGGCTCCCCTGATAAACTTATTTGGTTCAATGGTGACAAGCGTGTGTGGGGGCAACCAGGTGAGGAGGACAAAGACAAGTGTGTCTTGCCTACAGTCAAGCATGGTGGTGGGAGTGTCATGGTCTGGGGGTACATGAGTGCTGCCGGCACTGGGGGGCTACAGATCATTGAGGGAATTATGAATGCCAACATGTACTGTGACATACTGAAGCAGAGCATGATCCCCTCCCTTAAGAGACTGGGCCGCAGGGCAGTATTCCAACATGATAACCACCCCAAACACACCTCCAAGACCACCACTGCCTTGCTAAAGAAGCTGAGGGTAAAGGTGATGGACTGGCCAAGCATGTCTCCAGACCTAATCCCTATTGATCATCTGTGGGGCATCCTCAAACGGAAGGTGGAGGAGCACAAGGTCTCTAACATCCACCAGCTCTGTGATGTCATCATGGAGGAGGGGGAAGAGGACTCCAGTGGCCACCTGTGAAGCTCTGGTGATCTCCATGCCCAAGAGGGTTAAGGCAGTGCTGGAAAATAATGGTGGCCACACAAAATATTGACACTTTGGGCCCAATTTGGAGATTTTCACTTAGGGGTGTACTGACTTTTGTTGCCAGCGGTTTGGACATTAATGGCTGTGTGTTGAGTTATTTTGAAGGGACAGCAAATTTACACTGTTATACAAGCTGTACACTCACTACTTTACATTGTAGCAAAGTGTCATTTCTTCAGTGTTGTCACATGAAAAGATAGAAGAAAAGATTTACACAAATATGACTGAAGGGTGTACTCACTTTTGTGAGGTACTGTATCTCTCTCTCTCTCTCCTTCTCTCTCTCTCTCTCTCTCTCTCTCTCTCTCTCTCTCTCTCTCTCTCTCTCTCTCTATTTCAATGGGATTGCTGCACAAAATATCTTTATTAGAAAAAATTCATCAAGAAGACATCAACACGACATCCTTAAAATCAGGCATACATGATATAAACGTTTTGGGGCTATTGTAGATCGTGCCCTTCCTCAGAAAATCATGCCTATCTAATGAGCATAAATGCGGTAGTATATATGGTCCACTAATAATCAATTAAAGTGAACAACCAATTTATCTGGAATCAGACAATCAATTAAAGTCTCAAAATGTATCATCAGGATTGGATTTACTGTGATCTTGGAATCAAAGGTCACATGCAGGAACGTAAGTAATGGTCACACCTTGTGGGATATAACAATCAAGAATCCTAAAAATAAATGAACAAATAATCAATTACCCCAAAACGAAGTATTAATGTAAATCAAAATAAGAATGAAAGATTAAAATAAAGTAACATAAAAAGAATGAAATCAAAACATGAAAGAAAATAAAAAAAACAGTAGTACAGTAGTACACGACTGTGGATTACAAATACTTTCAGTTAGAGGTTGAGCGTTCCATCGTTAATGCTACAAGCCTCCATCGCATTTTGATAGATTCACCTACTGGCTGGAGGTTAGTTGGGGTCTACGGATCGCAGTCAGGCCCCAGTAGATGTCTCCATCAGGGTCCAGCTGCGGCTAACACACGGCGCTCGTCGTGGATCCCTCAATAGAGACTCCCCGGCGGTCCTCCTGTGCTCCTGTGGCACGTGGACGCTCCCCCCCCCCCCCCCGCTCTAGCACTCTGCAATCGCTCCAACATTTCTCACGCAAGTTTTTATTGTTGTTTTTTGTTTATATACTGGATAAATTCCTTAGCTGTTTAAAGGATTGGCTTGGCGCTTCTCTCTCCTCCTTAGCCCCCAGTAGATGGCTGCATCCCTCTCACTCTAGTTTGGAGATATTTGGATGTATTGATTGCTGCTTTGATTACCATTTGCAGCGTTGTTCTCCGCCTCAGGCTAGGCCCCCCTCGGGCGGTAAAGAGAGCACACACCAAGTCTAATTATTTTATTGCATTATTGAATGATTTCACTGTTAGCAATCTATATGGCTGTGTTCAATATGTTTAACCAATACTTCTCTGCGGGGCTTATTGACATTTTTAATAAAACCCAATTATCAATATTGGTGTGTCAGCGTGCATTGGGTCCAGGTACATGGGGGGGGGGGGTCACCACTGGAAGGAAAGGGTAGAAGAACCCAACGTTTCCAGCACCTACAATGGGGGGGGGGAGGGGCAGTGCTACGGCAATCCACAAATAGGAAGCCAACCTGAAGGACTACCAGAGAATGCATTGCCAGGATTCAGGAAGGGGTTAAAGGGATTTTCACGTCTTGTCGTGGTGAAGTTTTTCTCTTGAAGACATCTCTATCCTTCACTTATAGAATCCTGAAGCAATTAACAGCATCAGACTTATTGAAATCTACAGCGGGGAGGCAATGATATATATAACTTGGCATTGTGGCCCGGCATGCTGTGTGATTGACAGCAGAAGAGAGAACGCTTTCCTCGCAGAGCTCAGATTCATTAGGAGGAACCGCGATCCCATCACGTCACAATATGGAACATTTACATTTCCACCTTCTGCTCCACCGCTTGCGTCTGTCAAGAGTCGGCACTCTGCGGCACACCGGATACTACAGTATATACAGTATATACACAGCCCACATCCACTAGATGCATTGCTGGGACGAGGTCATCTAGCACCCAGGGTGAAGATTACAAACTGCCCCCCCCCCCCCAAAAAAAAACATCCACCACTAATCTGCAATCTGCACAATCACCCCCTCTCCCCCAAGTATAAATTCCTTCAGCGAGCCAATATATTCCCCAAACAAAAGTCCCCCCCACCTTTAGAAATCCCCCTCCCAGAACAAATCTTTGCCCCCAATCCACCACTTCCAGCTCAAATCCACCCCCTTCTAGCACAACAGCACAACCCCCCCCCAAAAAAAAATCACCCCTCCTGCGGGCAGGAGCACCGTTGTTCTAGGAGGACATATCATATGACTTCCTCCCAGAATGCGCCTCTTGCGCTGGGCTGCGCAGTGTCAGCCAATGACTGATCACTATACCGGCCCGCTGCCAGTACAATGTGATCACTCACATGACCAGATCACATGACCAGATCACATGATAGTTGTCAACAATGGATGGTTTCCTTTCATGCCATCCATTGTGTACAATTGTGTTGCTAGCCGAGATTGGTCACAGTGATCACATGGGGACAGGGCCAATCACAGCCCATCTGTACCATGTGATTATCTTTTGGCCAATCACAGCTAATCACAACAAAAAGACACAGAATGAATCCATTTCATTCAGTAAAAATGGTTGCTTATACCAATGAAATTCATTGGTATAAGCAATCATAATGTGTAAAAAAAAAAAAAATTTGATCACTTCTACAGAGTAGTACAATGTTACTATGGTAATATTATATTGCTCTGGTGACAGTGTGTTAGAAAAAAAAATATTTAGTCTGTAGGACTAACTATGGGATATGACTGAATATTGATAAACGGCAGAACAGTATAAGTACACCCCCAAATGACCCCTTTTATATATATATATATATATATATATATATAATTTTTTTTATTTTTTTTACATACTGTCACCAGTCAGTGTCCCTGATCACTAGTGGTGACAGTATGTAAGAGAAAATTGAATATATATATAACTATATATATATATATACATATATATATATTTTTTTTTTTTCTTCATTTTCCAAATAATTGTGACAAAAAAAATAACAACCTCAGAAAACTTGCCATGCCTCTTACTAAATACCCTGGACTGTCTACTTTCCGAAAAGGGGTCATTTGGGGGTGTACTTATACTGTTCTGGCGTTTTCGGGCCTCAAGCACTGAGATCCGCTGTCAGTCAATCAGGTGTGATCAATTTTCAGTCATATCCCATCATTTGTGGACTCTATAACTTTTCTACAGACTAAAAAATATACACTGATTTGGAGAATTTTCAGTAAAGAAATGTAGCAGAATATATTTTGGCCTAAATTCACAAAGGAAGAAAGAATATTTATTTGAAAAATTTTATAACAGAAACTGAGAAAAACTATTTTTTTTTTTTTTTATTCTTGCAAAATTTTCAGTCTCTTTTCCTTTATGTAAGAAAAAATAAAAACCCCTCAGTGGTGATCAAATACCACCAAAGAAAGCTCCATTTATGTGAAAAAAAAAATGATAAAAACGTTATATGGGTACATTGTAGCATGACCGCACAATTGTCATTCAAAGTGTGACAGGGCTGAAAACTGAAAATAGGCCTGGGCGGGAAGGGGGTGAAAGTGCCCGGTATTGAAGGGGTTAAACATGATTTTAAAAAAATAAAATTAACCCCAATAATATGGGGTCGAATTTTACTATAAAAGTCTATTGGTGGTCCCCTGCGGGGGGGGGGGGGGGGTGATGCGGTGGAGTTCTATCTACCCGCACGCTTGTGAATGTTCCATTATGCTTTTGCATAGAGAAGTAAGCAGGCGCACTCTCAGCAATGATATTCTCTTAATCTGGCGGATTCATACCGGGCAAAGTGATTAAAAGCTGCGATGATTCATGCGTGTCACATGGGCCGCTGACACGTTGTTCCAATTACAGGACCCACATCGCTACTTTATATCTTCCTCTGGCAGCCTCACAAATTAGTCGAACCGCCGCTGTGCCGCTTCTCGGGAACATCTTTACAACGCGAAACAAGCCGGTTTTTGCTCATTTTTTACTTATTGCCATCCATATTGATAATAAACCCCTCTGCGATATTGCTGGCTGTACAGGGAACAAAATAATGTGGAGAGGCGATATTTGCATCAAGACAAAGAAATATAAAGAAGTCCCTGAAACACAGGAGGAAAGGAAAAGGCGTCAACGGCAGCGAAAAATAGTTGGCACGAACAGTACCGATTGTTTCCCCTTTCTTAATGGCGCCGTTGGCGGGATTAAAAGGAAAAGTTATTACCCACTTAAGGACCAACGATGTGCCCGTACGTCGCTGGACCTTCAGTGGTTATACCAGGACGATATGCAGCCGCAGGCATCACCCCGCTACCGTTTTTTAAAGCGGCAGGTCAGCTCTCTTGTAATAGCAATCGGAGCAGTTAACTAGTCACTCAATTGCTATTACAAGCTTATCCCTCCCGGGAGGGGGGCTGCCCGTGTCCCCCCCCCCATGTCCCCCCCTCCCCCCTTAATTACAAGCATGTCCGTCCCCCTCCCGCCTTAATCCGGGGGCAGCCCGTGCCTTAAGGGTGCCGCCCCATCTATCCTCGCCACCCCCCTCTATGAATAATGGATAGATTCATGCATAGCATAAATCTATCCATGGTAAACAGCAAAGTGCAGCGCTATAAGTATATATGTGACATATAAAAAAATATGGTCCCACCAAGTGACATAATATCAATCAGTAGATAAATGAACAAAATCAATCAATCATAAACAAACTTTGTTCACAAATGCGTGTGAAAAAAGTATATAAAACAATATATATAAATAGTCCAAAGCATAATATTGGGTGGACCCAATATTTATTTATATATATTGTTTTATATACTTTTTTCACACGCATTTGTGAACAAAGTTTGTTTATGATTGATTGATTTTGTTCATTTATCTACTGATTGATATTATGTCACTTGGTGGGACCATATTTTTTTATATGTCACATATATACTTATAGCGCTGCACTTTGCTGTTTACCATACTTTAGGAGTCAGATACTGGACTTTTTAGGTGCTGGCAGCTTTTTTCTTCCACATTTGTTTTTTGTTTCTTTAGATCTGAGCGCAGCTTTGACTCTAGTTTGGGTTTTTATATATAAGTCTATCCATGGCCGCTGCTGCCACCCCCTATTCAGACGTCCGGCCCCTTTTCGGGCGCCGGGCGCCTGAATTACAGCGGCGAGGGGGGGTGTATTTTTAAAGCACCTGATTAGAGGCTCTAATAGGCTTCAAAATAGGGTGGACTCGCCACCCAATGAATATTTGCTTCTCTAACACTGAATCGTCTCTCCGCCAATCAGGAAGCACGGGTCTCTTACCCCTTTCCCGATTGGCTGAAAGGTTAGGCGATCCTATTGGACCCCTAGGAGGAGGGGAGGAGACGCACGGCGGAACCGCCGTGATCTCAGAAGGGAAGAGGAAATAGCATATTGTATATATTTTTTAGCACCGCACATTTGAATTGAGCTCTGTAATTTCAAAGCCATTGTATCTAATTTTTAGGGACTCATTAATGACGGGAATAGTGCCACTGGATTGGCACAGGGCGAACGTGGTGCCTATATTTAAAAAGGTATCAAAGTCTTTACCAAGTAACTATAGACCCTTTAGTTTAACTTCTATAGTCGGGAGGATACTGGAGCATTTAATAAAAGACCACATAGATGAGTTCTTGCTGGAAAAAAAACATTTTAAGCAACAGACAGCATGGATTCATGAAAGACAGAAGTTGTCAGACAAACCTGATTTCTTTTTATGAAGAGGTAAGTAAAACCTTGGACAGAGGGGTGGCTGTGGACGTGTTATACATGGACAGAGGGGTGGTGGTGGACGTGATATACTTGGACAGAGGGGTGGCTGTGGACGTGATATACTTGGACAGAGGGGTGGTTGTGGACGTGGTATACTTGGATTTTGCAAAAGCGTTCGACACAGTTCCCCACACACGGCTCATGTGTAAGGTAAAGTCTACAGGCTTGGAAATATCAGTTTGTAAATGGATAGAAAACTTGCTAAAAGACAGAATTCAGAGAGTAGTGGTTAATGATTCTTACTCTGAATGGTCTAAGGTTATCAGTGGTGTACCCCAAGGTTCAGTGCTGGGACCCTTACTCTTTAATATCTTTATAAATGATATCGGGTCTGGGATCAAAAGTAACAATTCTGTCTTTGCAGATGACACCAAGCTATGCAGTGGAATAACGTCCTTACAGGATGTCCCCAATTTACAAGCTGACCTCAATGCTCTGTCTAATCGGGCGATTGTGTGGCAGACAGGGGCGGACTGACCATTGAGCCACTCGGGCACTGCCCGAGGGCCCTGGGCCACTAGGGGGCCCCAGTTCTCAAAAAGAATATCGGGGAACTGGAGAAAGTGCAGAGAAGAGCAACCAAACTGATAAGAGGCATGGGGGAGCTCAGCTATGAGGAGAGATTAGAGAAACTGAATTTGTTCACTCTTGAGAAGAGGAGAATAAGGGGGGATATGATCAACATGTTCAAATATATAAGGGGTCCATATAGTGAACTTGGTGTTGAGTTATTCACTTTACGGTCAACACAGAGGACAAGGGGGCACTCTTTACGACTGGAGGAAAAGAGATTTCACCTCCAAATACGGAAAGGTTTCTTCACAGTAAGAGCTGTGAAAATGTGGAATAGACTCCCTCCAGAGGTGGTTCTGGCCAGCTCAATAGATTACTATAAGAAAGGCCTGGATTCTTTCCTAAATGTACATAATATAACTGGGTACTGACATTTATAGGTAAAGTTGATCCAGGGAAAATCCGATTGCCTCTCGGGGGATCAGGAAGGAATTTTTTCCCCTGCTGTAGCAAATTGGAGCATGCGCTGCTGGGGTTTTTTGCCTTCCTCTGGATAAACGGTGGGTATAGAATTGGGTATATTGGATTGTACAATATTTTTTTTTTTGTTTTTTTTTTGTTTTTTTTATGGTTGAACTGGATGGACTTGTGTCTTTTTTCAACCTGACTAACTATGTAACTATGTCACATTGGGTATATATATATGTTCATATTGTCACATTTCGAGGAAGTGGTGAGTGCTGGCAGATATTTCCTAGTATTTTTTGTTTTTTGGGTTTTTTATAGAGGAAAAGGAAGTGGAAGACGCTGCAAGATGCCTGCCGCAGCCTGTCCCCGTACCCAATGATCCCTGATGTGCCCGCCGATCGGGTAAGTGGCGTTGGACCGGCAGACAGCAGGGGGGTTCTTGAGGTGCCACGGGGGGTGGTTGTTTGCCGCCCCCCCCAAACAAAAAACCTCCAGCCGTCACTGGCTCTCTCAGGCTCTCCCATCCCATCGGGAGACTCGAGCAATTAACCATTGCGTCCAGCGGCTGGTTGGACAGCCAAGCAAAGTTGGGATCGGTTTAGATAGGCTGTTCATTATAGTAACCTGGAAGTGATGTGACATGTAGCTCAGGGCAGAATTGTGAATGACTTTGTATGGTATTGTTTGTTTTTTGAATTTTATTTGTTGGGCGATCAGAAGCCAGTGGAGGGATTGGCAGAGAGGAGTGGTGGACACTGAGAGGTTGGTAAGGTTGGTAAGTCTGGCAGCGTCATTCATGATAGACTGAAGGGGGGATAGCTTGCGGAGAGGTAGGCCAATGAGGAGGGAGTTACAATAGTCAAGGTGAGAGATAACAAGGGAGTGAATACTGTAAGTTGCTTAGTGGTTTCAATTGTTAGAAAGGGGTGTACTTTGGAGATGTTTCAGAGGAGACTTGGACAGCGATTGGATTTGGGGCTGAAAGGACAGGTCAGAGTCCATGATTACACCTCGCACCCTGGCATGAGGGGAGGTCTTGGTCTTGATCTTCATGGAGAAGTCAGGGGAGGGGGGCACAGGCCAGAGGAAAAATTATGAGCTCACTTTTAGATTTAAGATTGAGTTTGGGGAAGTGGTGAGACATCCATGTTGATATGTCAGTTAGTAAGTGTAGATTTTGTAGAAGCAATGATGGATCGCCAGATGAACCTTGTGAAGAACTTGTTTATTCCAGCCAGCAGAGAGCCCCATGTAAAACTTTTTTCTCCTAGTTTCACTTTATAACTTTCTACTTCCTGTTCCCACCCCCAAGGTCCTCATACATCTATGTAAATGCAACACATACATATTCTACAGTAAGTTAGTAATGTGAGAGGAGACCGAAGGAGTGAGGTGAGAAGTAGAGAGAAAGATTTGTGTGTCCTCAGCATAGATATACTGGAAGCCATTGGAGTTTGTTAATTGATAAACAGAGGAGGTTTAAATGGAGAAGAGAAGGGGTCCGAGGACATGACTATGGTAAGACAGATGCAAGCTGGCCTGATAGTTTTGCACATACCCTACTATTATGTTTACCCTCTTAAATAACCAGACGATACGCTTTTGGAGTAAACTTGGCCGTACCGACCATTTTATTACCAATAAACCATAAACATATTTATTTACAAACAATACTTTTTCAGATCAGTCGTAACCATGTTGTAGATCTTTGGATCTTTGAAGATACTGGAAAGACCCCAAATTTATACACAAACTAGGTCCCCAGTCGCAGCACGCCGACTCGGGGACAATACCAACTCTTCAACTACCAAAGCTGATACCCATATTCAAATCCCCAGTTAAACCTCGGTTGACTGGCATCTTCCCAAGGATCCCATACCAAGATGGTTCCCCACTATGCTATACTGGTCTTAATTTAGAAGGCCTCCAAAGATCTCAACTGCTATAACTTACAACAATCAATGCCAAACGTTCCAAATATAATACAAACAACAGGGCGGGAGGGTGGGAGCTGTTTCTTCGTCCGGTGACCTCCGATTGACCACCGGACACTGGCCGCTCCCTAACCATGGTGCATACTATTCTGGCCACCCCCCTCTACACTGAACAACTAAAAACACCCAGTTAACCCTTAATTGGCAAGCTGGCCCTGCTACCCTGTCATGCCAGCCCTGCGCCTATTCCTGCGTCTTTTGCTACGGGCTTCTCTGAACCTTGAGGTACCCCTACAGAAAGAGGAAGTGGAGAGGAGGAAACAGAGTTATAGGTAACACTGAAGGAGCTATGTGATAGGTAGGAGGAGAACCAGGAGAGAGCAGAGTCTTGAAGGCCCGTGGAGTTTTTTGAGGAGGGGATGGCTGCAGAGAGGTCGAGTAACATGAGTATGGAGTAGTGGCCATTGGTTTTAGCAGTTAGTAGACCATTAGTGAGTTTCAGTAGGGCAGTTTCAGTTAAGTGTAGTAAGCGAAAGCCTGGACTGTAAGGGGTCAAGAAGGTTGCTGTCAGTGAGGTAGGAGCTCAGACAGTTGTAGACTAAGCATACCTTAACGGGAGCGAGGGGATGGGTCTTAAGTTGTTCAGGCTGGTAGAATCCAGTGAGGGCTTTTTTTCAATATGGGGGTGATCAGAGCATGTTTTAGAGGGGAGGGGAAGGTGCCAGTAGAGAGGGAGAGATTGAAGATGTGAGTGAGGGAGCATAAGATAGAAGAAGAGGGTGACCGTAGTAGTTGTGAGGGAACAGGATCCAGGGGACAGGTGGTAAGGCGGGCCTCTGAGAAAACTTTAGCGACCTCTTTGGTAGTAGCAATGTCTGCAGAAACAAGCTGAGATTTTGTGCCTCTTTTGTGAATGTTGAAGATGATTTTCTCCACAATGTCTGTAGTTATAGAGGTAAGTGAGAACTTTTCTAAAATAGTTTTTTACTACTTGTCAGAATTTGTAAATCTTTTAGCGTGCATTGTCCTGTCACCAGTTCGCTTTCACTCTAAACTAAAATAAAGTTGTCTGGAGTTTGACTTTCAACCACCCAGCCTTTGTTATGTTATTATATCAACCCAGCGCACTGCATATAGGCCATTACTAATATTCCTGCACCTGCACAGAACTTTTCACTCTCCTGTTTATTTTATGGAGATGAGTTTAATGGTTGTTTGTAATAAACAGAAAAAAAGAAAAATAATAATTTACTCGTTTTCAACGTCTCCCATCACTCCATTCTGTTGATATGTTTTCTGCTAAATGTCGTGCCGTCGCATATTATTTTCCATAAATAAATGCAAGTCACTACCAAGGAAACTACAGCTGCAAGACATAAAAAGAAAGAATATAATATGGAAATTAAAGTACAGCCAGAGATGCTGGAAGCATCCCACGAGCCGGAGCCGTGCCGCAGATCACTAACATAACGCCAAGGTAGGAACTGTCAGTTCAAGAATGCACCAGTCAATTTGTCTAAACAACGAAAAGGAAATAAAAAAAGGAACAATTAAATCATTTTCTAGCAGATCCATCCAAGACAGGTTTGTGATCCAGATACCCCTGCCAGGCAGCACAGCCAAGTCCATGACCTACCTGACAACTAAAAAGTTACGCATTTTAGCCTGATCCAGGACACACCCAAATGCGTGATTGCACTGTAAAGGAGCAGCAGCACACTGATATGGTAACACCTGTACTCTCCCATATTGGCCCAGCAATTTGAAGACCAAATCCAAGCTTATTACTAGCTCTAACCATTCCCTATTCTATCCAAAAAAAAGTCATTTTTAGGACTGTTCGCCTAGTCCTGAGATTTACACAGTAGTTTCTGTCATTCTGCTCTCTCCTCCTATAAGCAGAGGATAATTGACGAATATTGCAGATGAGCTCCTTGTGCTGCTTCTTCCTCACGCAATCTGAGTTCTGCTGTACTGGGTCTGTAAGGGGCTCACACCAGGTCGAAATTAGCTACTTAATGTTTATCTTTAATATCGCTGAAAGACTCTGGATGGGGCTTGGTGTCTGTCAGGAACCATTAAATCAGATTGAGACAGAAGTACAGTTAAATCACACTTGTTTAATAATAAAAGTAAATAGAACAAATGTAGTCAAAACATAGCCAGAGTTCAGGAACCAGAACGGATAGTCAGACAAGCCAAACGTCAGGGAGCCGGAGATGAGCGTAGTAAAACAGCAAGCAGGATCTGGAGCCAGAAGGGATGTCAGCCAAGCAAGTCTTTTAACAGGAATGCAGGAGATAGTCTCTGTGATGTTGACCAAGGCGAAGGCAGAGATCCTCTGGGCTGGACGGCTTAAGTAGGCAGGACTGACGAGCAGGATATCATCAACAACTGTGGAGAGATATGAGTTGGCAATTAGCCGACTACTGAGCGGCCAGCTCACAGAAGGAAGGGCTGAGCCCAGCCCTGACAGTGTCACTGTGGTGGTGGTGGGGGGGGGTTCTGAAGGAGGTTAGAGGGCTGGGGTCTCTCCAGTAGGCTGGTGGTTTTGCAGGGGCAGTGTGGGAGAATTGGGCATAGCCTGATGAAGGAGCACGCATGCTCCGAACGCGAAGCACTGCCCGCCTCACCCCGCTCCCGGAAGTGAAGACGCAGGTCAGCACGGCGCTCCACGGAGGATCCATGACCGATATCCTGGCCGCCCGGAGGCTCTGAGGACCCTCGGCACCACCGGAACAGCTACCAGGACCCAGGTTACAGGACTCACATCCCAGGAACCCCTCCACTGGCCCGTGACACCCACATCCCCCGAGAGCACGCGGATGAAACTACTTTACATGCTGGTTTTTAGCAACTCAAATGTGAGTGTTTTTATCTATTGTAATAAATATTTTTAACATACATGCTGCACTTAGAGGGCGCCGTCCTTTTTTCTTTTTTATTTGTTCCAGAGCTTCTTCTAGCTTTTATAGACTGGCTGCCTTCCATTTATTCAGCATCATTTTATCCTCACATGGACTAATACCTGAACTTGTTGTGAAACATTAACTACCACCATCAAGTTCCCCCTCTCAGGAACCCCCAACCCACCCCCTTCCCCCCACCATTTTTAGTTATATGTACTCGGCTACCTCCATTGTGCGCCATATTAACCCCTTGATCGTTTTTTTGGGAGAATTGGGGGCACTGTGGGACACTGTTTCAGGTAGGGAACACTATAGGGGCTGGAGGCTCTGCACTGGGCTGGGGGGCACTATGGGGGCTGAGAGCTCTCATTGTGGAAAGCTGAGGAGCACTGTGGGACACTGTTTGAGGTTAGGAGCACTATGGGGGCTGGAGACTTTGCACTGGGTTGGGGGGCAGTATGAAAAGTTAGGGGGGCAATGTGCATACCTCCCAACATTTTGAGATGGGAACGAGGGACACCTACTGTCAAAAGTATGTAAGCATAGGACACGCCCCTTGCCAAACCCCCTTAAAGGAGAGTTAACCAAAAAAAAGGTTAATTAAATCCACAAGGACTTTTCTTTACCACTACTATTCCTTTATATTTGCTTTTAAAATGTACAAATGCAGCAATTTAGAAATTGTATGAAATGTTTAGCACTGGGAAACACTTTTTGAAAGATTAGAACATAGAACATTTTATTCTATAAAAGATAATTGGTAACTCACAAGATGTATGAGATGTCAGCGCATGTGGGATTCTCACTGGTCAAGAGGCAGCTGATGGGTCCAGGGATGCTGGTGGTTCCCAGCGCTTCCAGACACTCAGGACAGCTCAAAGACAGCGTTGTTTGTCACTTCCGGGAGAGCGTGTAGGAGCGCGCGTTCGGAGCATGCGTTCTCCTTCATCAGGCTATAGGCATGACCCATGGTCTCATACATCTTGTGAGTTACCAGTTTTCTTTTATGGAATATAATGTCTTAATAATGCTGCACTTAGATGGCGCTGCTCTCCTTCTGTCTTTGCCTTCCACAGAGTTACTACTAGCCTGTCATCAGCTGGCAGCCATCCACAGTCAGCTCATCTAAGAACACTTCAACTGTCCTTGTGCCACAAATGTACCCCTCCACATGAACTCAATGTGAAAGAGAGTTCTAATTACCCACTCTCTCTTTATTCAGCTGATCGAGTGCACATGATCGAATCTACTTTTTCGGGGCACTTTGGTACACTGTATAAGGTTGGGAGCACTACACTATGGGGGCTGGAGGCTTTACACTGGGCTGGGGGACAGTATGGAAAGTTAGGGAGGCAATTTGGAGACTGAAGGCTCTTAGGGGGGCCAGGGGCACTATGAGACACTGTTTGAGGTTGTGGGAGAACTCAGGGCACTACGGAGACTGTAGACTTTGCACTACTCTTGGGGAATTGCGGGAAATTGGGGAGGGCACTTTGGGGGCTGAGGCCTCTGAGGGGGCCTGTGGGAGTTAGAGTGGCACTGTGGGAGCTAGGGGCGATACTATGGGGGGTGAGAGCTCTTGGGGGCCTGGGGACACTGGGAGAGGCTAAGGGGCACTGTGGGACACTGTGAGAGGTTGGGAGCACTATGGAGGCTGGAGGCTTTGCACTGGGCTGGGGGGCAGTATGGAAAGTTAGGGAGGCAATGTGGGGACTGAAGGCTCTTAGGGGGCTTGGGGGCACTGTGGGACACTGTTTGAGGTTGTGGGAAACCTCAGGGCACTATGGAGACTGTAGACTTTGCACTAGGCTGGAAGGAATCGTGGGAAGTTGGGGAGGCCACTGTGGGGATGAGGGCTCTCAGGGGGCCTGTGGGAGGCAACGTTCCACTATGGGAGGTTGGGGGGTACTATGGGGACTGAGAGCTCTTGGTGCCTGGGGACACTGTGAGAACTTGAGGGGCACTGTAAGACACTGTTTGAGGTTGTGGGAGACCTCAGGTCACTATGGAGACTGCAGACTTCACACTGGGCTTGGGGGCACTGTGGGAGGTTGGGGAGGGCACTGTGGGGGCTGAGGGCTCTCAGTGGGCCTGTGGGAGGTAGGGTGGCACTGTGGGAGGTTGAAGGGGGTACTATGGGGGCTGAGAGCTTTTGGGGGCCTGGGGGCAATGTGAGAAGCTAAGGGTGCACTGTGGGACACTGTTTGAGGTTGTGAGAGACCTCTGGGCACTATGGAGACTGTAGACTTTGCACTGGGCTAGAAGGCACTGTGGGAGGTTGGGGAAGGCACTGTGGGGGGCTGAGGGCTCTCAGGAGGCCTGCGGGACGCAGGGTGGCACTGTGGGAGGTTGAGGGCTCTCAGTGGGCCTGTGGGAGGTAGGGTGGCACTGTGGGAGGTTGAAGGGGGTACTATGGGGGCTGAGAGCTATTGGGGGCCTGGGGACACTGTGAGAAGCTATGGGGCACTGCGAGACACTGTTTGAGGTTGTGAGAGACTTCAGGACACTATGGAGACTGTAGACTTTGCACTGGGCTGGGGGGCACTGTAGGAGGTTGGGGAGGGCACTGTGGGGGCTGAGGGCTCTCAGCGGGCCTAGGGGGCACTGCGGGCAGCTGGGTGGCATTGTGGGAGGTTGGGGGGAATATGGGGCTGGAGGCACCATAGGAAGTTGAGGGACACTGTGGGATACAGTTTGAGGTTGGGGGGCACCATGGGGGCTAGAAGCTGTGCACTGGGCTATGATGCACTCTGGAAGGCTTGGGGCACTGTGAAAGGTTGGGGAGGAGGGGGCACTGTTGTGGCTTAGTGCTCTCAGGGGGCTGGGGGAAACTGTGGGAGGTTGAGTGTACTGTGGGACACTGTCTGGTGGGGGGCTGAAAACTCTGTGCTGGGCTAGGGGCACTGTTGGAGGCTGGGAATCACGGTGGGAAGTTGTGGGGAGCACTGGGGGGCTAGGGGCACTGTTGGAGGCTGGGTAGCACTGTGGGAAGTTGTGCGGAGCACCGGGGGGGGGAGGCCTAGGGGCACTGTTGGAGGCTTGGAGGCACTGTGGGTTGTTGAGAAATTTTATGGGTCACTATGGGAGGTTGGGGGGCAATATGGGAGCTGGGGGGCACTGTGGGAGTTTAGGGGATATGCAGCTGGTTGGAGATCCAGGAGGAAGGAGGCAATGCCTCGGCCGTGGGTCATGGCAGATCATAAAACAAATAGGGCTCAGAAGTCATAAAAAATATATAGAAAATCCAAGAAAATTTAGAATCGGAGTTCTTAACAATATGGTGTGCTAATATTTACTGCTTTCCCTTCACATCTTACTTTTGTCAGAGTTGAAAAAAAAAAAAGAGAAACTTTTGATTGTAAACCGGATAATGGAAGCGGCGGCGTGTTTATTTTCCATTAGGTAGCACTTTCCCCGGCATAGACGATAAATCTCCTCCATTGGGATATCATTTGCAGTTCGAAGAACTTTAAAATGATCCAAAATGTGAATAATTGCACCTCTCTGGGGAATCCCCCCCCCCCCCCCGTAATCTTCCCCTTTGCGGCACCACAGATTTTTCCACGAATGCTAGAGGGCGGGCGGAAAAGTCAGCCCGCGCTCGGCGGTAATTGTCACTCGACTTTCATCGGAACGGGGGAATGTTCAGTGAACGTCAAGGAAATCAAGCTCGGAGAGATAAGGCACTTCACCCCGGAGAGCGAGGGGAGGCCGCGGCCCTGTACGGGGGATGATACAGTTGTCATGGTGATGGGATACTTAAGTAGCGGGGCTTGTCAACAAATTTAATGCAAACAGCCGAGGAACGCTACCATATCATGGCTTCGGCTATGGTGCCGTGGGAAATATTTGCAGGTTGTGCCGGTAAAAATTAACAATGTGTGTTAATCCTTCGTCTGACCCAATTTAAGGGGGACCTGTCAGAAAAAAAAAATATGGAAGCCGCCATCGATGACATACATATTGGCCTAAATTTATGAAAAAATTAGATTTCTTTATTCAATTTTTTTTATTGGATTTTTTTAAAAGTAAAAAAATATTGTTTTTTTCTTTTCAAAATTGACGGTCTTTTTTTGTTTTATAGCGTTTTATATAGAAAGTTCTATTTGTAGGTGAAAAAAAAAAAAGACGCATTAAAGCCCATTGTCAGTTAAAATAATGTAGTGCCGTACCGCAAAAAATGACCTGGTCATGAAGGGGGGGGGTAAATCTTTCAGAGGTCAAGTGGTAAACCCAGAATAAAAGGAATTATTACACCAAATATTGATACAATTGTATTTATTAACCCCACGGTTATTAAAAATCCATGGTGTTTTTTGATAGGGGTCCTTTAACCACTTCCTGCCTATAGCAGATTGACAGCCAGGCGGTGGTTCTGTTATCCTGACTGGGCGTCTTCTGACGTCCAGCAGGATAATTAGCTGGCGCGTGCTTGCAGGGGGCGCACAGCGCGGCGATTGTGAGTGCAGCGTGTCAGTCTGATCAGAGACTTCTTACCACCTGATCAGATGTGACCAATCACAGCTGATTATCGTGTGAACCAGGAAGTGCCGGTAAACGGCATTCCTCAGTTCGCGCTGACAGGCAGAGCCGATCGGCTGCTCTCCTTGTGGGGGGGTGGGGGGGGGGGGGTCTGTGCTGATAATCAGCACATTGATTATCAGCACAGCCCCATCAGATGTGCCACAGCTGGCAAAAAGGTGCCCATCATCTGCCAGTCAGTGCCCCATCAGAAACAGCTTTAGGTGCCCATCACAGTGCCCATATCAGTGCCAATTAGTGCCTATCACAGTGCCAATCAGTGCCCATCACAGTGCCAACCAGTGGCCTACAGTAACACCTGTCAGAACCTCATCAGTACCTCATCATCAGTGCTGCCCATCAGTGCCACCTGTCAGTGGCAATCAATACCACCTATCAGTGCCACCTGTCAGTGCCCATCATAGCCACCTGTCAGTGCCCATCACAACCGCTTGTCAGTGCCCATCAGTGCCACCTATCAGTGCCCATCAGTGCTGCATATCAGTGCCGCCTATTGGTGCCCATCAGTGCTGCTCATCAGTGCCACCTTATCAGTGCCCGTCAGTGCCACCTATCAGTGCCCATCAGTGCTGCATATTAGTGCCACCTATCAGTGCTCATCAATTCTACAGATCAGTGCCGCCTTATAAGTGCCGCCTCATCAGTGCCCATCGGTGAAGGAGAAAACTAAATTTTATAACCGAAACAAATTTAGCAAAAAATAAAAAAACCAGAGGTGATCAAATACCACCAAAAGAAATCTCTATTTGTGGGAAGAAAGTTATAAAAATGTCACATGTTTACAGTGTGGCATGACCGCGCAATTGTCATTCAAAGTGTGACAGCGCTGAAAGATGAAAATTGCCCTGGGCAGGAAGGGGCAAAAGTGCCTAGTATTGGGGGAGGGGGAGTGCCCGGTATTAGGGGGGTGAACGGTATTGAGGGGGGAGGGGGACTGCCCGGTATTGGGGAAGGGGGGGGAGTGCCCGGTATTGGAGGGGGTGTCCGGTATTGAGGGGGGGACTGCCCGGTATTGGGAGAGGGGGGAGTGCACGGTATTGGGGGGTGTCCGGTATTGAGGGGGGGACTGCCTGGTATTGGGGGAGTGCCCGATATTGGGGGAGGGGTGGGAGTGCCCGGTATTGGGGGAGTGCCCGGTATTGAGGGGGGGGACTGCCCAGTATTGGGGGAGTGCCCGGTATTGGGGGGGTGTCCGGTATTGAGGGGGGGGACTGCCCGGTATTGGGGGAGTGCCTGGTATTGGGGGGGAGTGCCTGGTATTGGGGGAGTGCCTGGTATTGAAGGGGTTAAGAAGCGCCTGCCACCATTTTTTTATTTTCTCGCACATTTCAGCGTTGGCACTTTTAATGCTAATACCTTGAGTGGGAAATAAATCACTTAATAACCTTCTCTTTGGAAGTGCTGTAGAAACAAGAACCTAAGTGATGCCGACTGTCACCCTGTTGACACGACACGTTAGAGGAAATGCTGTTGTGGTAAACGGTTCATTACTCATTTTACAATAGAGAAGATGAGATCCAATAAAGAAGTAAAGAGACGGTTACCCTTCCCCCCCCCACCCCGAGTTTTAGAAACAAATATATCTGGAGATTATTTCTGCACTGGCCAGCATAGGTACCCACCTGGGGGTCCATCGAGGGTCCATCGGGGGTCCTAACAGAACAAGCTGGAAAGTATCACTCATGGCAAAACCCATAGGATGGAATAGTCGAGATTTGGGCCCCATTTTTCACAACCGTCACAGGTGTCAATTTGCTCTACAAAGCCATTAAGAATTTTGAGTGGGACGTAAGTGGGCCTAACCACCTACCTACCGGGCACTTTCACCCCCTTCCTGCCCAGGACAATTTTCAGCTTTCGGACTTTGAATGACAATTGCGCGGTCGTGCTACACTTTACTCATATGACATTTTTATAATTTTTTTCCCACAAATAGAACTTTCCTTTGGTGGTATTTAATCACCACTGGGGTTTTTTTTTTACTTTTTGCTAAACAAACGAATAAAGATCGAAAATTTTGAAAAAAAAGTTTCATAGTTTGTCATAACATTTTGCAAACGGGTCATCTTTCTCCTTCACTGATGGGCACTGATGAGGCTGCACTGATGGGCACCGAGGAGGCGGTACTGATAAGGCAGCACTGATGAGGCAGCACTGGTGGGCACTAATGAGGAGGCACTGATCAGGCTGCACTGATGAGCACTGAGGAGGCAGTACTGATGAGGCGGCACTGATGAGGCGGCACTGGTGGGCACTGATAGGCTGCATTGATGGGCACTGACAAGGCGGCACTAATGAGGCTGCACTAAAAGGCGTCACTGGCGATGGGTGGCACTGATAGGAAGCACTGATATGCTGCACTGATGAGGCGGTACTGATGGGCACTGACGAGCACTGACAGGTGACACTGATGGGCACTGATAGGCACTGATAGGTGACACTGTTGAGGAGGCACTGATGAGCACTGATTGGCAGCACTGGTGAACACTGTTGGGACTGCACTGATAATCAGGTCACAGCCCTGATTATTAGTGCCGATGTCCCTTTAACACAAGCCGGTTATTGTCTCTCTTCTTCTCTCTTTATGCTGTCAGCACGAGGAAAGAAAAGCCAATGCCCGGCTTGTGTTTGCATCATGTGATCACCTGTGACTGGGCATGGTAAAGGGCCGCTGTGATTGGCCCTTTACCACGATCTGTGATCAGTTTAGAATCCAAAGCACCGCAGCACGCGTTGGCAGTCGGGAAGACATTAATAGACGCCCTCCCGGCAAAGTAAGCCTGCACTAAAGGCCTTCATTCGGCTATAGCGCTGGTGGCAAGGGGTTAAAGAGAACCTGTTGCCAACTTGTAGACAGGTGCAGTTAGCTACTTTGCCACTAGGTAGCTCTGTACCAGAATAGTGTCTGGTTACAGTAAGTAAGGTCATCAGGTGTTAGGCCCCTTTTAGGTATACCCCTCCTGCAGTGATGTCATGGATGAGTTGGTCTCCAGTTAAGCCAGGTTTAGAAGGAGCCCTCGAGCAGATGGGGCGTTGGAGCCCAAAACCCCACATCAGCACAGAAGCAATCTCAGCATGTATAGGCCCTAGACAGGGCAGGAGGATGAGAGGAGTGGGCCTGTACTCAGGAGGAGTCAGCTGTAGTCTGTGTCTTATGGAGGTGGGGGCTAAGGCAGATTGCAGAAGGCATTATAGGCCAGGCTGGGGATCCCTGTATGAGGCTGCTTCCCTCAAGCAAGGTCCATAAAGACATGGATGAGCGGGTTTGGGGTGGAGGAACTTGACTGGCCTACACAGCATTGCGCTCTGAGCCCACCCAGTTGTGTGATGATAGCGAATTAATTTTAGCTATTTTCACACTAAAGTTCCTCCCCACCAATCAGGAGGCAGGTCATGATACCTGTTTCCTGAATGGCCAAAGCATCAGGTGATTCTTTTGGATGTCTAGCGCTTTGTTGGAAGAGGAGACACACGGTGGAGGAAGCTTGAGGAGCAAACATCGGAGCCACCGCTGCCCGCACTCCAGGTGAGGAGAAGAGGACACCACAGCCCAGCCACAGGAGTGCCGTGCCCCCAAAAAAAGAACTCACCATTCGCCACTGCTTGGTGTGCTGACGCCTTAGGAGTTCCCTTCACTGGAACTAAGGGGCCAAACCCAACCCCTGAAAAACAACCCCCACACCATAATCCCCCCCTCCACCAAATGATTTGGACCAGTGCACAAAGCAAGGTCCATAAAGACATGGATGAGCGAGTTTGGGGTGGAGGAACTTGACTGGCCTACACAGAGTCCTGACCTCAACCCGATAGAACACCTTTGGGATGAATTAGAGCGGACATTGCGAGCCAGGCCTTCTCGTCCAACATCAGTGCCTGACCTCACAAATGCTCTTCTGGAAGAATGGTCAAACATTCCCATAGACACCCTCCTAAACCTTGTGGACGGCCTTCCCAGAAGAGTTGATGCTGTTATAGCTGCAAAGGGCGGAGCCAACTCAATATTGAACCCTCCGGACTAAGACTGGGATGCCATTAAAATTCATGTGCGTGTAAAGGCAGGCGTCCCAATACTTTTGGCTATATGGTGTCTCCGACGTTAGTAAATTGGTCCCGGCTTGGTGAGATTCGCTCTCCTACAATGAAGGAATGATCCCTGTCCCTCTGTTAGGACTGTCTTGTGTTTTTCCACTGGAAAAGCCAAAGCGGAAATGACTTTACAGCCCGTATTGACTTCTCTCCCGGCATCGTCAGGCTGTCAAATTAGGAGTGAAGCAGACGTCCCGGGTTTGGAGGGGCGCACATTACTGAGAATGAATAACGTCCTTCATTAAATGAGCGCGCGGATTATAGTGCCTCGGTGCGTCCTCGCCATCGCTGGCTCTGAATTACGGCCACGCCGAGCGGAGACGGGATAAACAGCCGAGCGCGGAAAAGGAAGGCAACCTGCGGTAATTCGCCTGAAATATGTCTCTGCTGCTAATTAATTTGTACGAATAGACGACTTTCCCGCAATTAGCCGTCCGCCGGGAGCTCTGGCCGTCCTGTTAAAGCTTCCCAGAGCGGAAATACCTGACACTGCAGAACGCGGTGCAGCGAGACGATGGAAACTACAGCGCACAGGCGGGGGGAGGTCTGGTTAACCCTTCTACAGGCCGTTCTACAAATGAGATTTCAGGTTTTCCCATTGGTTAAAACGGATCTGTCAATGTAGGAAAACAACAGCTTGCTGCGCTCTCTGATGATGTGAAACGTCCACAATGCTCCCGCCAGTCACAGCTTCTGATGGAGGTCACAATTAGAGATGGGCACAGCCGAAACGTTTGTTTGGTTTCGGATTAGTTGAGTTAAGAATTTTGTTCCATCATATTCATTATGTTAAAATGATTGGTTCTTGAAATATATTTTGTATAATCAAATTCGTTTTTATATTCATTAAATCAATTTGAAATTTGAATTTCAGAAGAAGACAATATTTGTTTTATTCTATTGTAATCTTTTCTAAAAAAAATTCTACCCTATTCTATTCTATTCTGTTTTAGTCTATTAAACTCCCTTATTTTCTAGTCTATTCTATTATTTTATTTTATATTCTATTTTACTACTCTGTTTTATTCTATTTTATTCTGTGTCATTCATCAGCGCCCATCAGTGCAGCCAATCAGTGCCCATCAGTTCCCATCAGTGCAGCCTATCAGTGCCCATCAGTTCCCATCAGTGCCCATCAATGCAGCCAATCAGTGCCCATCAGTGCAGCCTATCAGTGCCCATCAGTTCCCATCAGTGCAGCCTATCAGTTCCCATGAGTGCAGCCTATCAGTGCCCATCAGTGCAGCCAATCAGTGCCCATCAGTGCAGCCAATCAGTGCCCATCAGTTCCCATCAGTGCAGCCTATCAGTGCCCATTAGTGCAGCCAATCAGTGCCCATCAGTTCCCATCAGTGCAGCCTATCAATGCCCATCAGTGCAGCCAATCAATGCCCATAAGTGCAGCCAATCAGTGCCCATCAGTTCCCATCAGTTCAGCCAATCAGTGCAGCTTATCAATGCCCATCAGTGCAGCCTATCAGTGCCCATCAGTGCAGCCAATCAGTGCCCATCAGTTCCCATCAGTGCAGCCAATCAGTGCCCATCATTGCAGCCTATCAGTGCCCATCAGTGCAGCCTTTCAGTGCCCATCAGTGCAGCCTATCAGTGCCCATCAGTTCCCATCAGTGCAGCCTATCAGTTCCCATCATTGCAGCCTATCAGTGCCCATCAGTGCAGCCAATCAGTGCCCATCAGTTCCCATCAGTGCAGCCTATCAGTGCCCATCAGCGCAGCCAAACAGTGCCCATCAGTTCCCATCAGTGCAGCCTATCAGTGCCCATCAGTGCAGCCAATCAGTGCCCATCAGTTCCCATCAGTGCAGCCTATCAGTGCCCATCAGTGCAGCCAATCAGTGCCCATCAGTTCCCATCAGTGCAGCCTATCAATGCCCATCAGTGCAGCCAATCAATGCCCATCAGTGCAGCCTATCAGTGCCCATCAGTTCCCATCAGTGCAGCCTATCAGTGCAGCCAATTACATTCCTTGTAATAGGAATAAAAGTGATCACATTTTTTTTTTTAAAGAAAGCATCGAACTAGAAAAAATTGAAGTAAAATTAACAATAATTAAAAAAAAAAAATTAAACACCCCCGTCTCCGCGTGCGCGCTCGCAGAAATGAACACATAGGTAAGTCGCGCCCGCATATGAAAAAAGTGTTCAAACCACACATGTGAGGTATTGCCGCGAACGTTAGAGTGAGAGCAATAATTCTAGCACTAGACCTCCTCTGCAACTCAAAACATATAACCTGTAGAAAAAATGTTAAAGCGTCGCCTATGGGCATTGTCAAGTACCGAAGTTTGGCGCCATTGCACGAGCGGGCGCAATTTTGAAGCGTGATGCGTTAGGTATCTATTTACTCTGCGTGACATCATCTTTCACATTATACAAACAACTTGGGCTAACTTCTTTTTTTTTTTTAATGCATTTTAATTCCGCAAATACCGTGCGAGATAAAAAGTTTTTTTGCGAGCATGCGGAGACGGGGGGGCACTTAAATTATTTTTTTTGTTAATTTTACTTCAATTTTTTTAGTTTGAGGCTTTCTTTTGAAAATTTTTTTATCACTTTTATTTCTATTACAAGGAATGTAGACATCCCTTGTAATAGGAATAGGGCATGACAGGTCCTCTTTACAGTGGGATCTGAGGTCTATATGTCCTCACATCTCTCCTCTATGGTTGGTGATTTTTTGTTGCAACGTCCGCCATTTTATTCTCTAAGGTCTCTGCTAAAAAAAAAAAAACAACATATATAATGTTTGGGGGTTCTGCGTAATTTTCTAGCAAAAAAAAAAATTATGATTTTTACATGTAAGAGAGAAATGTCAGAATTGGCCTGGGTGGCGAGCGGTTAATTAGTGCTGCAATATTTACCCACTGCATATACTATGTGAGATGGTCACCTTCTGTACATGTAGCCTTTCATGCATTTTTCAATCTGATGTGCTAAATGCAATTTCTTTGCAACAAACCTATCCTCTGAAGAAGACCCCAACAAAATGGGTCGAAACGCATCAGTCATCGTCATACATCAGGCATGTTGTCATGTAATGTTATGTACAATTCTGTGTTTGCTTTCTTTGCACCTTGGGGCATGCTCCCCCTCAAGAGCTCATATTTTAACCTTTGTGGAAACACTGTATGTTAATAATTGTTAATAAAGAACATATTTTTCCAGCCACATTTATTACTTATTTACCTTGCGGCTTTAAAACCCCTCTGGGGGAACCCTCCCATAATACATTATCCGGGGTGTGCAGCACCATTACCTCTCCCCATATGCGCCCTTCCCATGCTAGCGCTGAAATATTTTTTTGTTTGGTTTAGTTGGGTAGAAAGCATCGGAAGAGAAACTCTTCCAATCTGCCCCCTCCCCCACCCCCCCACCCCCCCACCATCACCTGACCATTGACCTGCAACCGATTGAGTCAGCCCAGCGCGAGCTTGTATGTTGCGTCAATTACATACCTGATTCTTGGGTTCTCAG
This sequence comes from Lithobates septentrionalis, assembly GCA_037952835.1. Taxonomy (NCBI): domain Eukaryota; kingdom Metazoa; phylum Chordata; class Amphibia; order Anura; family Ranidae; genus Lithobates; species Lithobates septentrionalis. The sequence goes on from JBBDGP010003635.1 coordinate 407,164, forward strand.
GTTTCCGTGTACCGTGGTGAAAAAAAATAAACTTGCTGGCTGGATTACCAGGTGAAAAGAAAGGAAGGAAGGCCTAAAAAAAAGAAAACAAACACATCTAATGATTGGTATGCTGCAATATAATTACAGTGGAACCTTGGATTACGAGCGTAATCCGTTCCAGGAGAATGCTTGTAATCCAAAGCACTCGCATATCAAAGCGAGTTTCCCCATAGAAGTCAATGGAAATGAAGATAATTCGTTCCCCGCATTGACTTCTATTGCATGCAATACCGCATGTGGCCAGAGGTGGGGGGGGGGGCGCTGGAGAGCCTCGGAAATACTCGGAGACAGCTTGGCTCGGAAATACTCAGGAATGGAGTATTTCTGTGTATTTCCGAGTGATTCAGAGTATTTCCGAACGGCTCCGAACCGTTCCGAGTCTCACCGGCGCCCCCCGCACCTCTGGGCAAATGCGGTACTGCACACCCCATTAGCTTGAATTCTGCTCGCTTTGCGAGACAACACTCCGAGTCAGAATTAAAAAAAAAAAAGTTGCTCGTCTTTCAAAACGCTTGTTAACCGCGTTACTCGTTAACCAAAGTTCCACTGTAAATAATTGCTTTTGGGTTTAATACCGAGCCCCCTCTCTACCGTCCTGCATTGCGGCATTGTGGTGGACGGAGGGGGTCATAAAGCAAAAAAAAAAACATGCAAATAAGAAATGGATGGCTGTAATGTATTCCTCGCACATCTTCATTGAGCCAGCAACATTCTGTACACTTTACAATCTTACTTTTTTTTTAAATAACCGGGTATAGGCTGCAATTTTCATTCTAATTCACCTGATCTGGCGGCGGGGGGGGGGGGGGGGGGGGGTAAAGGATAGGTGGGCGATCCCAGGAATTTAAATCACCCCGGATAAGACAGGAGCGATTAGATACAGAAACAATTAATGGCGCTCCCCATCGCTCCGAAATTCAATGGCTTTGCAACGACTGCTGTGGGAGGCTCGGGCAGAAGTAAATCACGTTGTGCTAATGAGGCCGTTAATGAAACTTTTATTCCACTAAATGCAGAGTGAGGTGACGGAGTGCGCTGTCACATCCCCGCCTTCACCAAACTAATCATCAAAAATATTAGAAAATCTCGTGCCTTGGAAGATTCGCTGGCGGAAGGGCGATAAGGGAGGGGCGCGGCCGTGCGCAGCCAATGACTCCGAGAACTTAGCAATGACCAAACGTAACGATTCAAAGACACCTCAGGGAGAAACAAATCATTCCAAAAGATACTTATAGTGGAACTTTACCCCCCCCCAAAAAAAAACCAAGTTATTTGCACCTCAGGTTGTCTGCGCGTGCGTGGGGGGAACTCAGTGCTTACACAGATAAGCCGCAGGTCTCTGTTGGGTCCTGAGGGCACAACTGGATTTTCAAAGATGGCGGTGCTGCAACTTATTGTGCTGTAATGCTAAATATTTCTTAGCGATGACTGCTATATACCAAAAAAAAAAATCATTGTAATTATTATATTTATGTATCTACTGTATTTAAACAATTTTATTTTATATATATTTTATATATTATTTATTTATTTTGTTTTGTTCTGCATAGGTATTTGTGTTGTACTTTGTTTGTATATGTGTAATAAAAATATAATTAAATAAAAAGCATTTCATTAAAAAAAAAAAAAAAGGATGGTGACACTGTTGAGAGGGGCGGGCCAGCATTATTGTTATATTTATTTATCTACTTAAAATTATTTTATTTTATTTTTTAATTAATATTATGATTTTTTATATATATATATATATATATATATATATATATAGAGATATATATATAGATAGATAGATAGATAGATAGATAGATAGATAGATAGATAGATAGATAGATAGATAGATAGACAGATAGACAGACAGACAGACAGACAGACAGACAGACAGATAGATAGAGATATATCTATATAGTATTTAATTTGAAGTATATTTTATATATTATTTATTTATTTTGTTTTGTTTTGTTCTGTATAGGTATTTGTGTCGTGCTTTGTTTGTATATGTGTAAGAAAATTAAATAAAAAGAATTTCATTGAAAAAAAAAGGATGGTGACACTGTTGAGAGGGGCGGGCCAGCATTATCATTATTTATGTTATATTTATTTATCAATTTAAAATTATTTAATTTTTTTATTAATATTATGAATATATATATATATATATATATATATATATATATATATATTTTTTTTTTTTTTTCTGTGTGTATATATATATATATATTTTTTTTGTTTTGTTCTGTAAACGTATTTGTGTTATGCTTTGTTTGTATATGTGTAAGAAAAATGTAAATTTAGTAAAAAATATTTGATAAAAAAAAAATATTGCGGCGCTAGTGAGAGGGGTGGAGCCGGCATTATCATTGTTATTGCTATAGTTTTTATTATTATTATCATAATATATATCTATATCTATCTATATATATATATAGATATATATATATATATATAGATATATATATATATATACACACACAGTATTTCATTTGAAATATATTTTATATATTTTGTATTTACGGTATTTATTTGTGTTTATATGTGAAGAAAATTGTAAATTTTGTTAAAAATATTTGATTAAATAAAAAAAAAAAAAGATGGTGACGCTGGTGAGAGGGTTGGGGTCGGCATTATAGGAGCTTAAGGTTCTCTTTCAAGTGGTTTGGACCATTATAAAAAAAAATAAAAAATTAAACAGGAAGTTCCTGTTAATGAATATAATTAATGGGCATCTGTCCCATTGCCTGCACCACTGCCTGAAATATGTTTTGCATTTGATACACTTCCAGGGTAATATGTGGATTCTTGCATATGAAACATGGAAATGAATAGTTATAGTTCTCCTATACATTGGCTGGTAATGATCCTTTACTTTGGTGGTCAATGGAGAAGGGACCACCTACATTGGTGGTCGGTGAAAAAAGGGCCCCTTGGATTTGAGATTTGTGGAGAAGGGCCCACTTACATTGGTGCTCAGTGGAGAATGGCTCCTTAGATTGGGGAATTGTGGAGAAGGGCCCACTTACTTTGGTGCTCAGTGGAGAAGTGCCCCTTAAATTGGAGATTTGGGGAGAAGGGCCCACTTACATTGGTGCTCAGTGGAGAAGGGCTCCTTAGTTAGGAGATTTGTGGAGAAGGACCCACTTACATCGGTGGTCTGAAGGGCTCCTTAGATTGGAGATTTGAGGAGAGGGGCCCACTTACATTGGTGGTCAGTGGAGAAGGGCTCCTTAGATTGGAGAATTGAATAAGGCCCACTTACAGTTATGGTCAGTGGAGAAGGGCCCCTTAGATTAGTGGTCACGTAAAATTGGCGGTCAGTGAGAAAAAGGACCACATTACATTGGTGGTCATTGGGAAAATTACAGTGGTGGTCAGTGGAAAAACAGCTCCATTGTGATGATAGTCAGAAGGAGAAGGAGCTCCATTAAACTGGTGGACAGTGAGAAGAGTGCTCCTTACATTACTGTTAAATGGGAAGAATGTCCATCCATGAAAATTGCTCAGTGATCAAAGAACCCCTGGCACCCCCTGGAGGAACCCAAGGCTTCCTTGCAACCATTGTTGATAAAGGCTTCTCCAACCTTTCCCCACTCTATCCAAAACACAATTAAACATTTCAGCTCGAGATAGGCTTTGCTTTGGATACAGTGAGGAAGGTTCAAATGTTTTATTTTTTGCCACTTTTTGCACTATCATTGGCACCATATTGGTTGCGATTCAGGCACTTTGTTCCAATGCCTGCACCCTAACTCTATCCTCTGTTTTCTCCACAGATGTTCCTATTGGCCTGTGGATGGGCCACCTCCCTGGTTTGCACAGCCCCCACGTTAGACTCCTCTTCTGTGAGTTTTTGTTGACCTTGGATTTATTGAGTTGACTGCCATTTTGATGTTGACACACTACCAGCAACATCAAGCTCCTGATGAAGTGGACCTTGTTTCATGAAACGCGTTGAGATCATGATGTCTTCCACCTTGCGGAGTTGTCTTACAAACTGCAGTTTGTACTCCAGCATGAATAAATACGTAACTGTGTATCTCAGGGCAATTATATGCGATATCTTTGCCTTGCTTTGGTGCACTTCATCGTTCTTGACCTTTTTATTTGATATTTGTAATAAAGAGTATGACCTTTTATATTTTCTACGTTCAGTTTGTTATTTGACCTCCATAAAAAATCCCTGGGACAAATATCTTTGGTACTTATTTGTCAGATTTTTATTGCTGTCTGCATCTCCAGTGGGGAGAAATCCTTTCTTCGTGACCCGCTTTGTTCTATCCAAAGGAGACCAAAAAATATTTTATCTACAGTTCCACCTTAAATTTGAAAGCAATTGAATATGGCACAAAATCCCCTAAACTTTAGAAATGGATTTAAAATCTGAAGTTTGCTAACGTGAGAAGAAATACTTTATATGTTCAACCAAAACATTGCAGCCTTCGATCCTTCCCTGAACAGTCCGGTAAACGCTCCTCAATGCAGTCTGTGGGTACACTTCTTCTATTCGGTCGAATGTTCCCAGTTTGATGCAGACCGCCACATTAGTTCTCTAAAATTAATAAAAAACTATTCGTAAGTTCTGCTCTCAAGGGACTGAGACAATTATGATGAACAAGGACCGATATTCTTTGGGCTGAAAATCTGAATGTCGGAATACTTTTGATACCCAACTGGTTGTAAAGACTCGTGGTTTTTACCTTCGGAAGACAGCCGGTCTCCTTACATGTATGTGACTGTGACTGCCGCCCTCTTGCAGTATATTTACTATGAGCGATTGTCAGGTGGTTAATGACAGATAGAGATAACAAATGTAATAATATTGAAAATTGTAACAAAGAACCTATTTGTAGATGCCTTTTGCTAAGGAGTCCCACCCGTTTTCCAACAGCTTGGCAGACAATCAAACCAGACGTGTGCGTGTAGCAGCCCTGGTGACAGACTAACATGTTCCAGTTTTGGCTGTGGTATATACAGGAATACTTGGTAGTAATGACCAATCATGACCCTTGGAAGGCAGTATTACCTTTTAAGGAAGATAGCGCACATTCCCGGAGGGGCTTGGTCAGTTAGTCAGTTCCTAATGACATTACTAGAGTATTGGGTCAGTTAAGGTAAAACCATTCCTATATGCCCTTTGACCAGGCTTGGGATGCATTCATACTGTATGTATAAGTGAGCCATAATACAGAAAAATACATTTTCTCCAACAAAAGGCCACCCGAGATAAAGCAGCAGGTTCCAAAAGGTGGTCTTGGGTGAAGAGGAATATTGGTGCAGGTGATGTGAGTTACACAAAGGGGTTACATTTACAATGGGGAGGGCTTGTGTGAGGATTACAGAGAGGGTTGTTGTTAGGGTTACAGGGGAAGGTTAGTGTTAGGGTCACAGAAAGGATGGGAGTTAAGGTACTGGGTTGGGTTTGAGTAATGGATACAGGAAAGGTTAGTGATATATGGCTACATGACAGTTACAAGAGCAGCAAAATGATACCCCAGCTCCACTGCCAATATGATGATCTATGAACTATGGATCGGTGCTCTAGCCAGGACGTTCAGGCCCCAAAATGCAGTACTTGAATCAGAAAAGGGCTGGCGACTCGGATGCTCTTGAATAAAAGTCCTTTATTTGGTTACATGGGTACAGGCAAATTGACGCGTTTCGGCTAAGAAGCCCTCATCAAGCACATGAACAGTTAGGGTTACAGGGAGAGATGGTGTTAGGGTTTACAAGGAAGAGTTGCAGGAAGGATTAATTATATGATTACATGGAGGGTTAGGGTTACAGAGAGAGCTAGTGTTAGGGTTACAGGGGAGAGTTAGTGTTAGGGTTACAGAAAGGTTGGGAGTTAAAATAATGGGTAGGGTTTAAGTAGGGGGTACAGGAAAGATTAGTGATATGGCTACATGGAGGGTTAGCGTTACAGAGATAGTTACAGGGGAAGGTTAGTGTTAGATTTATAGGGAGGGCTAAAATTAGGATTATAGGTAGAATTATGCCCCGTACACATGATCAGACATTGATCGGACATTCCGACAACAAAATCTTAGGATTTTTTCCGACGGATGTTGGCTCAAACTTGTCTTGCATACACACGGTCACACAAAGCTGTCGGAAAATCCGATCGTTCTGAACGCGGTGACGTAAAACACGTACGTCCGGACTATAAACGGGGCAGTGGCCAATAGCTTTCATCTCTTTATTTATTCTGAGCATGCGTGGCACTTTATCCGTCGGATTTGTGTACACACGATTGGAATTTCCGACAACGGATTTTGTTGTCGGAAAATTTTATCTCCTGCTCTCCAACTTTGTGTGTCGGAAAATCCGATGGAAAATGTCCGATGGCGCCCACACACGGTCGGAATTTCCGACAACACGCTCCGATCGGACATTTTCCATCGGCATAACAGTTCGGGAATACAGGTAGGGTTAGAGTTAGGGTAACAGGGAAGGTTAGTGTAAAGGTTACAGAGAGGATTATTGTTAGGGCTAGAGTAAGGGTTACAGGGAGGATTGGGGTTACCGGAATGGTTAGTGTTAAAGGGCTTAATAGTGTTAGGGCTGGGGTTACAGGAGGGGTTATTGTTTTGGTTGAAGGAATATTTAAAGTTAGGGTTATGGTGAGAACTAATGTGAGGGTTACAGGGATTGTTAGTTCTAGGGTAAGAGTTACAGGAAGGGACTGTGTTAAGTTTGGGGTAGGAGGAGGGGGGGTTTTTAGGTAGCCTTAGCATGGGGCGTCAGTCTACACCAAGATCTCTATGCCGAAATCTACAGGTACTTGAATATCTTGTATCTCTAATTTCATCCAGGTATCCATTCAGTTTGTACATTAAAGCAGATGTTTTCCTATGAAGATCACATATCCATATATGCAAAATGAATAGACAAGGTCTGACTTTTGTTTTTGGATGCATTGTTTGGAAGAAAATGTTCCATTTTGAGGGCCTTCAGCATGAAACAAAGCTTTTGAGTTCTAGGTCTAGCTACTTCATACAATGCTATCTAACAGTGAACCCCACCCCAACAGCAAATTGTAATAACCTCACCAATGAGGAAAATGTGACCTTCATCATCCACTCCATAATCAAAAAATGATATTTCTGATATTAGATTAGTTTACTGATGAGCTTTTTTCTGACTGTAATTCTGCAATAATAATGAGAATTCAGTGGAGGCCGTCTTATACGTGAATCAATGTTGTTTAAATGCAGTCCATCAATTCATTAGAACCTGGAGATACAGTAGCACTCAGGAATGCCATGTAGATCTGTTATGGTGGGGAAAGCCATTTTGAGGCTTACCAATAGTGTCGAGTGAACGGTTCTGCCCGAGCACGAGTTTGGGCCAAACACTGGCTGTCCGGCTCGTTCGTCCAACACCCGAATTTGCAGGGTGTTCGGCGGGTGTTGCACGGTGCATTTTGCTTCCTGATTGGGCAAAGCTTTGTGACTTTGTGCTGACCCGCGTGCACCGGTCTGTGACGTCCAAAGGGGCCATCAGGTGATGTCACCAGGTGGCCCCACCCTTACCTATGTAAGAACTGTTAAACGGCTTAGCCTGCAGTAGGCAGCCAGCCTTCATGGACGGTGGAAACGTTTTTATTTTTTTCGCGTGCAGCGGGTGGCGTGATTGACCATGGATTTACATCAGGGGGGCCACTATTTTTTTATTTTTTAATAAAGGAATTGTCAAAAATTGTGTGTGTGTGTTTATTACTTTTTGACACATTTTTGATGAATAGGAAGAGGTACTATGTACCCGATACTCATTCACACAGGGGGGCCGGGATCTGGGGGCCCCCTTGTTAAAGCTTCCAGATTTCAATTAGCCCCCCACCCCGCAGACCCCCACAACTATCGGCCACAGTTGTGAGGATGAGGCCCTTGTCCCCATCAATATGGGGACAAGGTGCTTTGGGGTGGAGGGGTAGAGCCCAGCCTGCCCCCAGGCACCCACCCCCCCTCATGTTGAGGGCACGTGGCATGGTATGGTTCAGGAGGGGGGGCGCTCGATTGCACCCTCCTTTCCTGACCTGCCAGGCTGCATGCCCGGAAAAGGGTATGGATTTTGAGGGGGGAACCCACGCCATTTTAAAAAAAAAATTGTCATGGGGTCCCCCTTAAAATGCATACCAGACCCAAAGGGCCTGGTATGGACTGGGTGGGGCTCACGCCGTTTTCTCCATATTTTGTTTTTTAATAGTTGGGTGTCAGCAATTGCAACCACGAGTCAATTTAAATGTGATTTGACTCGATGTGTCATTTTTGCTGCAGCATGTTTTATGCATGCTACAGATGTGCCACTTTACAGGCAGACTAAGGGGACCCCCCAGGCACTATATTTAAAGGATTTTTTTATTGTTGCACTTTAAGCATCATTAAAAAAAAATTAAAAATGTGAAGTGAGCGATAAAAGAAAATTATACAGCTGCTAGCTAAAGGCAATATAAGTCCTTCAAATCCATAAACATACAAAATGTGCAGCGCTGTGATATGTGCAATAAATAAATAAATAAATGTAAATAAAAATAGTCCTTCTGTATTATTCAAATAAACCACAAATCATCCTGTGATCCAACTTAGTAGATGCAAGAATGTTCAGCCAATATTAACTACTTCCATACAGGGCATTTTCACCCCCTTCCTGCCCAAGCCAATTTTCAGCTTTCAGCGCTGTTGCACTATGAATAACAATTGCGCGGTCATACTACACTGTACCCAAATGAAATTTTTATCATTTTTTCCCCACTAATAGAGCTTACTTTTGGTGGTATTTGATCACCCCTGTGTTTTTTTTTGCTTGTGCTATAAACAAAACAAGAGTGACAAGTTTGAAAAAACACAATATTTTTTACTTTTTGCTATAAGTATCCAAATTTTTTTTTTAAAACAAATTTTTTCCTCATTTTAGGCCGATACGTATTCTTCTACATATTTTTGGTAAAAAAATATCGCAATAAGCGTATATTTATTGGTTTGCGCAAAAGTTATAGCGTCTACAAAATAAGGGGATAGATTTATAGCATTTTTATTTTTTTATTTTTTTTTACTAGTAATGGCGGCGATCTGCGATTTTTATCGTGACTGCGATATTGCGGCGGACACATCGGACAATTTTGACACATTTTTGGGACCATTCACATTTATACAGCGATCCGTGCTATAAAAATGCATTGATTGCCGTATGAATGTGACTGGCAATGAAGGGGTTAACCAGGAGGGGGCACTGTAGGGGTTAATGTGTTGCTAGGGAGTGATTCTAACTTTGGGGGGGAGGGGATTCACAAGGGGAGGAGACCGATCGGTGTTCCTCTGTACAAGGAACACACCATCGGTCTCCTCCCATCTGACAGGACGTGGATCTGTGTGTTTACACACACAGATCCACGGTCCTGCTCGGTTACCGCGCAATTGCGGGTGCCCGGCGGACATCGCGGCTGCGGCGTCATATGACGGTGGCCCAGAACAACAGCTGCACTGTACCGCCGTCATATGACGGCGGGCGGGCAGCAAGTGGTTAAGCATCATTAGAAATCACTGCCCCTGAAAAAACAATTGTTTAAAAAAAAAAAAAATTTGCATTGATACATGTCCCCCAGGGCAGTACCTGGACCCCCATACCCCTTTTATGGCCAATTACTTGCATAGAAGCCTTCACAATGGGCACTTTAGATTTTTCCTGTTTGGCTCCTATAGACTTCAATGGGGTTTGCCGTTCAGGTTAGAACTTTTCCCATTGTTCGGGAGATCTGCTGCGAACCTAACAGGGGAGTGTTTGGCCCATCTCTACTAGTCAATAAGCAACATGTCAATCCATTGGGAACTAGAGAGATCACAAGGGTATATAGTCACACGTGGACCAAACAGAAGCTATTTTGTTTGTTGCCCCAATATGTGGCCTAACCTGATGTGCTACATGCAATGGTGACATCGGAAATCCCCAGTAAACTGTTAGAGTATTTAGCCCAAGATGTTAGGCTGCTCTCTGGTAGGGGCAGATCTCTGGTAAGGATTGGTGACACATAGCGTGATAGTGGAAGGTCCTGCAATGGTGAGAGTTTAGCGAATTTATGTAAAAAGGCCACCTGAGTCTCAAAGGTTCAATTTGAAAGGGAGTCCCGGAGCAAAAAGTATAAAATACCTAGGCAGAGGGACGGCATGGTGGAGGCAGGACAGCAGGACAGACAGGGGTAAGCTTGTTGGCGCTCCTTTAAGAAAAGGGGGGGTGTTTTAGAGGTGGGAGGAGGCTGGGGGAAGTTAGTGCCAGGAAGAACGGGAAGTGACGTCACTTTAGAGCAGAGAGCGTGGAGATTCCCACCCGCCATCCCTATGTTTGGTCATTATGTCAGTTGGGCTGTGCGGACAGCCCGGCAGTGGCGGGTCTTTGGAGGAAGAGAAGAAGGCTGGTATACAAGGTGGTTGGGACCCATCTGTGGTTTGGGGTTCCCGGGTACCTTCCGGTTAACAAGGGGTTTAAACAGGAAGGGGTTAAAATGGTAGGTCACTGCCATTTTAACAACCCCAAAGCATAATGTACCTCCATGTTGGTGGGGATGGTGTTCTTGGGGTCATAGGCAGCATTCCTCCTCCTCCAAGCACAGCGAGTTGAGTTGATGGCAATGAGCTTGATTTTGGTCTCATCTGACCACAACACTTTTACCCAGTTCTCCTCTGAATCATTCAGATGCTCATTAGTAATCTTCAGACGGGCCTGTACATGTGCTTTCTTGAGCAGGGGGACCTTGCCGGCACTGCAGTATTTCATTCCTTCACGGTGTAGTCTGGTTACCAATTGTTTTCTTGGTGACTATTGTCCCAACTGCCTTGAGATCATTGACAAGATCCTCCCGTGTAGTTCTGGGCTGATTCCTCACCGTTCTCATGATCATTGAAACTCCACAAGGTGAGATCTTGCATGAAGCCCCAGACCGAGGGAGATTGACAGTTATTTTGTGTTTCTTCCATTTGCGACCCTTTCACCAAGCTGCTTGGCGATGGTCTTGTAGCCCATTCCAACCTTGTGTAGGTCTACAATCTTCTCCCCGACATCCTTGGACAGCTCTTTGGTCTTGGCCATGGTGGAGAGATTGGGATCTGATTGATTGATTGCTTCTGTGGACAGGTGTCTTTTATACAGGTAACAAGCTGAGGCTAGGAGCACTCCCTTTAAGGGAGTGCTCCTAATCTCAGCTTGTTACCTGTATAGAAGACACCTGAGAGCCAGGAATCTTGCTGATTGATAGGTTATCAAATATGTATTTCTCTCATTAGAATGCAAATCCATTTATAACTTTTTTTGAAATGCGTTTTTCTGGATATTTTTGTTGTTATTCTGTTTCTCACTGTTAAAATAAACCGACCAATAAAATAATAGACTGATCATTTCTTTGTCAGCGGGCAAATCAAATACTTTTTCCCCCCTCGCTGTATTATGATTTCTTTTTTTTGCATTAAAATTCATCAAAGTATCGTACATTTTCTTCCAAAAAAAATGCAATTGAAAGGCCACTGCGCAAAACCACGTGACATAAAAAATTGCAATGACCACCTTTTCATTCTCTAGGGCAGCGGTCTCCAAACTGCGGCCCGGGGGCCGGATGTGGCCCTTTGCTCACCTTTATCTGGCCCTTGGGGTACTATTCCACCAACTGACACCAATATTAGAGCAGCATCCCCCCTTACTGAAACCAAAGATGGGGCACTATTCCTCCCATTAAAAGCAATGATGGGGCACTGATGCCAGGGCATATTCTACTCCCACCGGCCACAGCTCGGTCCCCCTAAGATCCGAAGAACAGTAAATCGGCCCCTTGCTTAGAAAGTTTTGAGACCCCTGCTCTAGGTCATATGCTACAAAAAAAAATTTCTAAGTAATTTTCTAGCTAAAAATACAGATTTTTAAATGTAAACAGAGCGTCAGGATAGGTCTGGCCTTCAAGTGGTTAAATATGGCCCCTAATTTTAAACAAAAAGCTCAACTAAGGATACAAGTTCCACAAATCTCTCAAATTATATCGGCCTCCCAGGGGGTCGTTACTGATGGCCGTGTTGCTGTAGGGTGCCTTTGCACTCCTTGTCATGTAACTTGTGGAGGGCATCAGAGAAAGTCTCTGCAGTTGTGGCCCAGATACAGTAGAAGGGGGGAGAGTTAAAATCTCTGTTCCCCTGGCTACACACTGCTCAAGTTTCATCCAATCCCTGTTGAATTGGACAACATTCGAGATGTTGGTAGCCCTGTTGGCACCAGTGGGCTCTTCGGGAGACAGGTGTGTAACGACACCCCAAGTATGAAAGGGGTTAAAGTCATTTAGGACATTCCATACCCGAACACAAAGGCAGCTACCGAAGATTTCAATCAGCCGAACAAGAAACCCATACGAATAATTCTCCCCCAAGTACGAGACAGGCTCTGTCTTGAGGTTCAAACAGGAATGAATCTTTATTTTAGGATCTCACACAAATATCACCTCAAGGGTCCCCAGGCATAAAGCTCACAAAGAGCACCGTTCCCCCAAATGCCAGGGCCCATAATTGGTAGGCAAGAGGCTAGCATTCAGTCCCCTCCAAAAGCCTCTGTCCCGGCTAGGTCTGTCACAAGGTGGAAAAAAAAAATTGTTGAAGGAGCCAGGAGGAAAAATTGATCATGAACAGGGTAAAACCTTCCGGAGGTCAAGTGGTTAAACAAGTCATAGTTAGATATGGGGGGGGGGGGGGGTAGGGATGACAGACTAGGTGAAGATGTCCTATGGGGTTCTTCTGTGGAGTCTATTAATCTCTGTGGAGAACCTTCTTTTCTTAATAGTGATGATGGAGATTGTATGGATGAGCCTCACTGTGACATTCTACAATGACAGAAACAAAAAGCTACATAAATGTATAAAATGCGTATAATATCATCATATATAATGTAATATTCTTATTTAGTACCATTGTATTTGGTGGGCCCCGGTCAGAAATAAGTCTTTTGGTCCAACTAAACTTTCAGGTTAAATCATTTTACACGTTCATGGTGCATTCCTATAGTGATTTGTCACCAGCCTTACCCCACCACTGAGCAAAAAGGACCCATGGAACCTTTTTTCTACTTAATGCTTCTTCTTGGTGATATAATTGTTGATCTGAAAAGTACGGAGAACAAGCTGAGAGATGAACATAGATAGCGCTTCCTTAATGTTTGAGACGCTCTTGTCCTGGTTTTGCAGAAGTATCTGCGGAGGTGGAAGTCCTTCCTCTTCACTGCCTTCTACTCGGCCGCCGTGCTGCAGGACAACGCCATCCGGTTTGAAGTCGGCATCGGGAACTACAGCAATAAATTTGACACCACCTGATTGCCTCTGATTGCCTCTGATTGCCTCTGATTGCCTCTGGCTTCCACCATTCAGTACAGCCGAGCCGTCAGTACAGCCGAGATGGTAAGAGCCATTGCTGAGCTATATAGACCCAAAATCATTTTTTTTTTTAGTAAATTTGGCATCATGTCTCACTGTATGCAGTTTTTAAAGGACATAATGTTGATTCGGGTAAAACATCGCACAACCGCGTATTTGTCAGTTAAAATAACAGTACTGTACTGCAAAAAATGGCCTGGTCATGAACGGGGGGTAAAACCCTACGGGGCTGAAGTGGATAGCAAGGGCGGAGTCAGGGGAGCAGTTAAAAACAGGTGGTCTACAGTACAATACAGCCAGAGGGGGCTGTTCCCATCCCTTGATGTTTTGTGTTGTTGTGTCTGTCATTAAATGATGGTGAATGGTCCTCCCCGGCCTTCGGGTCCTTGCAGAGCCGTCAGAGCAACTGTACACACATTGTGAAAATGCTGCCTGAAAGAAATACGATGCATACAGAGGAAGACTTTACTCGGCCGAGCAGCCCCAATGGGCTATCTTCAAGGACCAATAGATGTGCGTTGACTTTCTGAGCCTGGAACTTGGTTTCCAGAGAAATGTCCTGGTGGTGAATGACTCCTTCACCTAGCATGCCCAGGCATTCCCAACCAAAGGCCAGCAAGCATCTACTGTGGCCAAAGTTCTGGTAGAGAAGTTCTTCGTCCACTACGACCTGCCTCAATGTATTCACTGTGACCAAGGGGGGGACTATGAGAGTAGGACTTATTAGTCATTCAGACCCTAAGCCAGAACAACATACCTCCCAACAATCCCTGATTGGGCGGGACATTCCTGCAATTGGCAGCTCTGCCCCGGGTCCTGGGTACCCTTATTCCTGACAATACAGTGTCCCGGAATTGCCCCCTGGCCCTGGACAGATCTGATGCCCTCTAAAATATCCCTCACATTGCTGCTGTCACTCACTGACAGCCTGTGGTGGACCCCTGGCTGGTGAGACCCCTTTTACACGAGCCGTTGGCTCAGCGCCCAAATGGTTGCTAGCTGCCGTTCCGCCTCCCATCTAGCAACCAGTGACATCACGAGGAGGAAAGAGGTAGAGCCCCAGCATTCACAGCGGGGGAGATTTAACTTCCTCGTCCGCGCCTACTGATTAGCTCCACCCACCTCCTCCCTGCATTAATCAGCCAGCAGCATGCAGAAGTGCACAAAGGAGAGATGAGTTTTGTAGAAAGGCAAGTGAATCCAAAGCACTCAGCATGGACAGATCGGGGTTCAAGTCCTCAGTCAGCTCTCCCCCAGCAGCCAGAGTTCTGTGCTGAACTGTCAGCACTTCACAGGAGCTCTGAGTGTGTGTCAGCCTGGACCTAGCACTGATAAGAGGACAAAGGGGTCTGCAGAAGAGGAGAGGACACTGACAGATGAGATGACACCCTCGGAGGGATGGAAGGAGCCGAGGACACATCCTTACATATCAGGGCAGGGTTCATGCTGGGATGTGACCCCCCCCCCAAAAGTGAAGACTACAGGTCCCAGCATGAACCCCTCAGAACTGAAGATGTGATGCCCCCCCCCCCATCAGTTAAGAGCTACAGGTCCCAGCATTACCATGTGAAATGTATGGGGTGTGTTAATTCTCAGGGGTCCATGCTGGGACCTGTAGTCCTTCAATTTTTGGGGGGAGGGGCATCACATCCTTAGATTTCAGGGGCTCATGCTGGGACTTGTAGTCCCTCACTTTTGGGGGATGTGACCCCCCAAAAGTGAAGGACTACAGGTCCCAGCATGAACCCCTCAGAGCTGAAGATGTAACCCCCCCCCCCGGCCCCTGCATGGGAGGAGTCACATCAGCAGCCAGCGGTGAGAGGGGTGTTCACTTTCCCAGGGCTCCGGTGTGTCGGACTGGTGGCAGGCTATAGGTGACAAGTGGCACGCTGCATCTGGTGGCAGGCTATCGGTGGAAAGTGGCACACTGCATCTGGCGTCAGGCAACGGTGGCAAGTGACACGCTGCATCTGGTGGCAGGCAATGGGTGGCAAGTGGCACACTGCATCAGGTGGCAAGTGACAAGCTCAAGGTCCCCACTGATTCTGCATTAAGGCGAGTCGAACAAATTCATTATATATTACAATGTAGTACAACACCAGCCATTCGCCCGACAAATCACCCCCCCCCCCCCGCTGCCGAATTCCCCCTCAACCCTGAGACTACATTCCCCCAACGCCACCATCTTTTTCTGGGAAGGGGGGCAGGGGGGTGTCACTGAATGGCGGTTTGGAAATGTGGTCACCCTACTGAAGACTGGCCCTTGCATGTTTCCGATCTCAGCAATAGTTTGTACTTCGTTTCTCATAGCAAGCATCCTGGCAGTGTTGCCAGAGCTGGAGAAGAGAGCTAGCTCTTGGGGTTTTGGAAAAAGAACGTGCACTTCCCTCCAAATGTACAATGCAGTGCTTAGTGCCCGGGGCCACATGTAGTCTATTGCCACTTTGTGTGGCTCATTGGTCCCCTGCAGACACTTATCTGTAATGTGTCATGTACTGTGTCTCCAGTCTATGATTGACTGCTGAAGCATGCCCCCAGTCTCCAACAACCCCTGTAGCATGTTCATAGTCTCTGACTATTTTCTGTATCATGTCTGCAGTCTCTGACCATTTTATGTATCAGGTCTGCAGTCTCTGACCATCTCTTATAACATGTCTGCAGTCTCTGACCATCTCTTGGAGCATGTCTGCAGTCTCTGACAGTTTCTTGGAGAATGTCTGCAGTCCCTGACAATTTTCTGTAGAATGTCTGCAGTCTCTGACCATTTTCTGTATCATGTCTGCAGTCTCTGACCATTTTCTGTATCATGTCTGGAGTCTCTGACCATTTTCTGTATCATGTCTGCAGTCTCTGACCATTTTCTGTATCATGTCCGCAGTCTCTGACCATTTCCTGTATCATGTCCGCAGTCTCTGACCATCTCCTGTGTCATGTCTCTTGTATCATGTCTGCAGTCTCTTGGAGCATGTCTGCAGTCTCTGACAGTCTCTTCGAGCATGTCTGCAGTCTCTGACCATCTCCTGTATTATGTCTCTTGTATCCTGTCCGCAGTCTCTGACCAGCTCTTGTATGATACCTGCAGTTTCTGACCATCTCTTGTATCATGTCTGCAGTCTCTGACCATCTTCTGTATTATGTCTCTTGTATCCTGTCCGCAGTCTCTGACCACCTCTTGTATGATACCTGCAGTCTCTGACGATCTCTTGTATCATGTCTGCAGTCTCTGACCATCTTCTGTATTATGTCCATACCTCTGCTATGCAGTCTCTGACTATTTTAATGAAGTTCTTTAAGTTAGGCTCAGACAAAGCAATCAAAGCATATTTTATAGGTACAAGGAAGCATGGGTTTTGTTTAACCACATCACATAAGCCCCTCCTGCTGCTAGACACTTGACCACGCCCACAACTTACCGTGCCGTAGCATGCCGCAGGTCTTTTTACTCCTCCAGTGTCCCTCAATCTGCAGTTGGGATCTTACACAGGGCTTTCTTTCCATGTTCCTAGTGGGTGAAGGGATCCAAGTGGGAGGACGTAAAGGAGAGTACATGGTGCAGGGGAGAGGTGGTGGGGGAGTTAATTGTCCCGTTTACTTCAAGGGCAAAATTTTGAATGTTCGAAAATTCGGAAATTCTAATTTTCGGAAATTCTAAATTCGGAAATTCGGAAATGTGAAATTTCGGAAATTGAAAAATTCATAAATTTTGGAATTAACGAATTTGTCAAAATTCGTTAAGAAACGAATTCGGAACTAAACGAATTGCACATGTCTAGAAAATATCCCCCACATCATTACACCCCCACCACCACCAGCCTGAACCGGTGATACAAGGCAGGATGGATCCATGCGCCAAATTCTGACCCCACCACCTTGGGTGTAACGAGTGGTTATTTGAGTTACTGTTGCCTTTCTATCATCTGGAACCAGTCTGCCCATTCTCCTCTGACCTCTGACATCAACAAGACATTTTCCTCCACACAAATGCCGCTCACTGGATATTTTCTCTTTTTCAGACCATTCTCTGTAAACCCGAGAGATGGTTGTGCATGAAAACCCCAGTAGATCAGCAGTTTTTGAAATACTCAGACCAGCCCCATCTGGCACCATCAACCATGCCACGTTCAAAGTCGCCTAAATCCCCTTTTTTTCCCCCATTCTGATGCTCGGGTTGGATTTCAGCAAGTGGTCTTCACCACGTCTAGATGCGCAAGGGCATTGAGTTGCTGCCATGTGATTGGCTGGTTAGCAATTTGTGTTACCAAGCAATTGAACAGGTGTATCTAATAAAGTGGCTGGTGGGTGTATACTCCCTATTACTTACCTTTGACCAGTGGGTAACTTAGACAAGGAGCCATGGTCTGAGCCCCAAGTTGGCTGGTGATCTGGTCCTCTTCCAATAAAGCAAGGTATTGAACATACATGTCCTTTTCTCCCTGGGCCCTAATGGAGAAAATGTCTTCTTGCAGGTTTTCAAATATAATAGATGGGTCATCCACCAGCAGGTCCAACAACTCTTCCGAAAGACCCAGAATCCCCTGGGGCACACGATTTCCTGAGCTCAGGCCCATCCCATCCCACATGTCCCAACCAATCGTTCCCCTTGTCATGCACCTAGCCATGCCCCCATGAGTCAAGGCTCTCTTTTCCTAGGGGGGGCTCAGGAGGCCTTTATGAAATCAGGCGGAGACAGAAGTACAGTTAAATCACACTTGTTTAATAATTAAAGTAAAAAGAACAAACATAGTCAAAACATAGCCAAAGTTCAGTAACCGGAACGGATAGTCAGAAAAGCCAGAGGTCAGGGATCAATGTAGTGGAACAGCAAGCAGGATCTGGAGCCAGAAGGGATGTCAGCAAAGCAAGTCTTGAACAGGATCGCAGGAGAGCGTCTCAGTTTCTGTGATGTTGACCAAGGCGAAGGCAGAGATCCTCTGGACTGGACGTCTTAAGTAGGCAGGACTGATGAGCAGGATATCATCAACAGGTGAGTCACTGTGGAGAGATAGGAGCTGGCAATTAGCCAACAGCTGAGCGGCCAGCTCAGAGAAGGAAGCGCTGAGCCCAGCCCTGACAAGGTGTCACTGCAGGAAAAGTGTGGAACTGCAGCTCCTGTTCCCCTCTCCAAAAAAAAAAAGAGAACAGAGTGAATCAATGTCTTCTTTTTCTTATGGTAATAGCCCTGAACCTGTTTGTTTTAGGCTATGAACATTGCCATGACAGCCAAGCTGATGGAAGAGCAGAGTCATTGACTATCAAGGTGCGGCTCTACAGATGACAAGCGCAGCACAAAAAAAACCTTAAAGCTCCTGTATTTTCTCTGCAACACAACCCAATGGTCCCAAAGGTGACGTTTCAGCTGGCGAACAGATGTTTTTCTTGCGTTACTTAGTGTAAGACAGAAACAAAAAGCGCTAAAATTGTTTCACAGCTGGATCTGTCCTTATTGTTTGGCCACTGAAAAGCTTCATACATTCATGTGGTAATCATGAACATGAACTGAGAAGACAATGAAGGCACCAGGAACAATGCAAGCAGCTGCGAAGCAAGAAGACGGGCAAGATACGAAGTGTTGGCGTCCAATAACGATATTGGAAGAAAATACATACATAGAGCCTATTTCTAGAAGAACTGTGGCCTACATAAAGGCTTTTGTATATTCCCAATGGCCAATTGTTAAAGCCAGACTTCAGGAAAACAGCTGAACACACAGTTGGGTTAATGACCTCATCCATTTCTCCAGTTTTGTTCACCAACCCATCTCCCAGCTTACTTATTTGAAGAAGAGGGGGCATCACCGCACTCCTAAAGTCATCTCTCTCTGCTGCCCCCTCATAGTGTTACATTGACATAACTCTGCAATGATAAGGAGCACATTTAGCTAACAGTGCTGCCCCCCTCCCAGTTCGATTGTTCAATGCAATGAGGTGCACAAATACAACAAAAAAGTAGAAAAAATATAAATTTATTAAAGAACATTAAAAGCAATATAAAGACTCCAGGCGCTGTACAAATGATCACTATATATATGTATATACAGTGATCATTTGTACAGTGCCTGATAATCATTCTCCTGAAGAAGCCATTCGTATGGTGAAACATGTAAAGATTCAATCAGTTTGCACCTGCCTATGTATTGTATGATACAACAAAAAAGTAGAAAAAATATAAATTTACTAAAGAACATTAAAAGCAATATAAAGACTCCAGGCGCTGTACAAATGATCACTGTATATATGTATATACAGTGATCATTTGTACAGTTCCTGAATAATCATTCTCCTGAAGAAGCCATTCGTATGGCGAAACATGTAAAGATTCAATCAGCTTGCACCTGTCTATGTATTGTATGATACAACAAAAAAGTAGAAAAAATATAAATTTATTAAAGAACATTAAAAGCAATATAAAGACATGAATATGTCCAAAATGATCATACAATTCCCAAAACATGGCCTGTTGGGGGTACTCGAGGACAGGGTTGAGAACCACTGGTGTAGGTAGTGCTAAGGAGGGGCAAGGAATGTGGGGAGGTGGGGTCATGAAGTCTGTGGGGCACTTTGAGGCAAACGGACGACGAAGAAGCTTCCCACCCCCCTGCCTTGTGGATGTTGGACTTGTGGGGTGGTTGTAGTGTTATGGCGGTTGAGGTCCTTGGAGGCGTCCAAAAGAATTTTTTGTGTAAAATCTGAGTAAGGACCCGTCTATGATATGGCGCCTTATGGTTAATCCCAGTTAATGGTGGTTTAATGTGATTTGTGAAGATGGAGGTGTCAGTGGGAAATTTATTATTGTCCTTGAGCCGGTGTTCTTCAAGTGGTTCGGCAGGTACAAAGTTTGTGTTGGTTTTGGTAGTGCCTCCAAGGATTGGCAACCTGGGGGTCATTATTGTATTGTTCTATAGAATGTTGATATGTTGTTTATTGATAATATATGGCCGCTACGGCCAATTTTACTCCAAATGTGTGTCAGTCGTATCATCTTAGTGATAAGTGTTAAGTGGGGGGTGCACTGGGCTGTAGAGGTCTACAGAAGCACATCCAGCACTACCTCTGGTATGCCTTAGTTATGTGTTTGTTACCAAAACAGGAGGTAAAGGACATGAGTTCTGGTGACAACTGCCTAAGACGGGACTTCCTCCTATCACCGTGCTAACAATCCGACGTTAGAAGCAAGCCAAATAGCTGACTTCTGTCGGACCGGCTGTCATAAACATGGGTCGAATGTCCCCCAGCGTTCAGCCCATGCGTATGGGGCTTAACAGTGGGAGGCTTAAAGGCTCATTAAATACCCGGAGTGCATTATATGCAGAGTTTAGGGATGCTCTGAGTACAGAGTGTAGAGTTCAATTGTGCATTACATAAGGAGTGCAGGTTTCAGGGGATGCGCTACGCACAGAGTGCAAGTTTTAGGGGTGTTCTACCTACGAAGTGCAGGGTTTAGGAGTGCACTACATACAGAGTGCAGAGTTTGTACTATGTACATAGTGCAGGGTTCAGGGATGTGCTATGCATAAGGTGCAGGTTTCAGGGGTGCCCTATGCACTTAGTGCAGAGTTCAGGAGTGCACTACATGTAGAATGCAGGTTTCAGGGGTGCACTATGTACAGAGTGCAGAGTTCAGGGGTGTGCTATGCATAGAGTGCAGTTTTCAGGGGTGTGCTATGCAGAGAGTGCAGTTTTCAGGGATGCCCTACGCACAGAATGCAGTTTTTAGGGATGCCCTATGCACAGAATGCAGAGTTCAGGAGTGCACTATGCAGAATACAGGTTTCAGGGGTGTCCTACTTACAGAGTGCAGAGTTCAGGTGTGCAGGTACGTACACAGTGCAGAGTTCAAGGGTGTGCCAAGCACAAAGGTTTCAGGTGTTTGCTGCATATAAATTACAGGGTTCAGGAGTGTGCTATGTACAGAGTGCAGGGTTGAGGGTGTGCTATGTATAAAGTGCAGGTTTCAGGGGTCCCTATGCACACAGTACAGAGTTCAGGAGTGCACTACATGTAGAGTGCAGGTTTCAGGGGTGCACTATGTACAGAGTGCAGGTTTCAGGGGTGTGCTACCTACAAAGTGCAGGGTTCAGGTGTGAGAGTACGTACACAGTGCAAGGATGTGCCAAGCACAGAGTGAAGATTTCAGTGTTGCACTGCGTACAGAGTGCAGAGTTTGGGTGTTCTCTGCACACAAATTGCAGGTTTCAGGGGTGCCCTACGCACACAGTGCAGAGTTCAGGAGTGCACTACATGCAGAGTGCAAGTTTCAGTGGTGTGCTACACATAGAGTGCAGTTTTCAGGGATGCCCAATGCACAGAGTACAGACTTCAGGGGTGTGCTACTTACAGAGTGCAGAGTTCAGGTGTGGGAGTATGTACACAGTGCAGAGTTCAAGGGTGTGCCAAGCACAGAGTGAAGGTTTCAGGGGTGCGCTGGTTACAGAGTGCAGAGCTCAGATGTTCACTGCACACAAATTGCAGGGTTCAGGAGTGTGCTATGTACAGATTGCAGGGTTCAGGAGTAAGCTATGTACAGAGTGCAGAGTTCATGAATACACTATGTACAGAGTGCAGGGTTCAGGAGTGTGCTATGTACAGAGTGCAGGGTTCAGGATTACACTATGTACAGAGTGCAGGGTTCAGGAGTGTGCTATGTACAGAGTGCAGGGTTCAGAAGTGTGCTATGTACAGAGTGCAGGGTTCAGGAGTGTGCTATGTACAGAGTCCAGGATTCAGGAGTGTGCTATGTACAGAGTGTAGGGTTCAGGAGTGTGCTATGTACAGAGTGCGGTGTTCAGGAGTGTGCTATGTACAGAGTGCAGGGTTCAGAAGTGTGCTATGTACAGAGAGCAGGGTTCAGGAGTGTGCTATGTACAGAGTGCAGGGTTCAGAAGTGTGCTGTGTACAGAGTGCAGGGTTCCGGAGTGTGTTATGTACAGAGTGTAGGGTTCAGGAGTGTGCTATGTACAGAGTGCAGGGTTCAGAAGTATGCTATGTACAGAGTGTAGGGTTCAGGAGTATGCTATGTACAGAGTGTAGGGTTCAGGAGTGTGCTATGTACAGAGTGCGTACAGTGTGCTACGCATAGAGTGCAGTTTTCAGGGATGCCCAATGCACAGAGTACAGGCTTCAGGGGTGTGCTACTTACAGAGTGCAGAGTTCAGGTGTGGGAGTACGTACACAGTGCAGAGTTCAAGGGTGTGCCAAGCACAGAGTGAAGGTTTCAGGGGTGCGCTGGTTACAGAGTGCAGAGCTCAGATGTTCACTGCACACAAATTGCAGGGTTCAGGAGTGTGCTATGTACAGAGTGCAGGGTTCAGGAGTGAGCTATGTACAGAGTGCAGTGTTCATGATTACACTATGTACAGAGTGCAGGGTTCAGGAGTGTGCTATGTACAGAGTGCAGGGTTCAGGATTACACTATGTACAGAGTGCAGGGTTCAGGAGTGTGCTATGTACAGAGTGCAGGGTTCAGAAGTGTGCTATGTACAGAGTGCAGGGTTAGGGAGTATGCTATGTACAGAGTGCAGGGTTCAGGAGTGTGCTATGTACAGAGTCCAGGGTTCAGGAGTGTGCTATGTACAGAGTGTAGGGTTCAGGAGTGTGCTATGTACAGAGTGTGGTGTTCAGGAGTGTGCTATGTACAGAGTGCAGGGTTCAGAAGTGTGCTATTTACAGAGTGCAGGGTTCAGGAGTGTGCTATGTACAGAGGGCAGGGTTCAGAAGTGTGCTGTGTACAGAGTGCAGGGTTCAGGAGTGTGCTATGTACAGAGTGTAGGGTTCAGGAGTGTGCTATGTACAGAGTGCAGGGTTCAGGAGTATGCTATGTACAGAGTGTAGGGTTCAGGAGTATGCTATGTACAGAGTGTAGGGTTCAGGAGTGTGCTATGTACAGAGTGCAGGGTTCAGCTCTATACACAAGGAAGGCATTTACAGGAAATTACCTGCATAAAATTTTGGAAATGTGTATATAATCTTACAGGAAGATTGTTGTTGAAATAAATGGCCTGGCAACAGGGTCTGTTTAAAGCCAAACAATTACCTTGAAAAGAACACTTGCCCACCATCCATGGTGAGAATTCGCTGACCACCACCGCTTTCAACTTGTTACTCACTTTTGGATGGATGATACCGCATGTGTACGTAATAAGACTTCATCAATCCAACTTTAATGGCGTTCCGCTAAACTGCCTCAATATACTCTCATTCTAAAACAGTTTGTGTCATCAACAGTAAATGTGACTTTTTTTTTGCACGGATAATTAAGCTGCATTGTCGCTAAGAATGTAATGGCTTAATTCCATATGTTAGTGTCATCTCGTAAAGCCTATCCCCACAATCCCTGTTTTGTGTAAAACCAAATGACGCAACGGATTCCAGAGAGGTTTTTGGTGCTGAGCTCAACGGAATGTTGCGATGAATTCCGGGTCCACGCGGTTCTGCTGGCACTTTCAGAATAGGGTTGCCTTTTAATCTGCGCGATGTAATTTGGCATGACAGTTAATCTCCTCCGGTGCTGATCAGAAACACGACAGCTCAGGATCAGATGACCAGCAGTGCACCCCGCTTTGACTGATAAAACAGTTAATTATTCATTGTCAGTAGGCATCTGTTCGCTTATAATTGGCACTGCATCTTCCCCCATTAAAAGTGTGTGTATTGCAGGAACTGCTATGGTAATGAGGCTCACAGCTGACACCGCAAGGCCTTATGCTGGAAGACAAAATGTAGAAAATTTTATGAAGTGGAACCATTTTTTTATCTTCACGGCCCGGGTTATGTTGTCAAAGCAAGAGTTTCTGGCCTAGAGTGTAAGGCCGGGTTCACAATGGTGCACTGCATTTTGGGCGTGGCACGGGTTGCACACGCATGTGTAGCACCCTCTTTTTAGGTAGGTGCTAGAGTTTAAATTTTTGGTGAGTGCAGGTAAATTTAAGCAGGCCTAGCTAGAAACTAGGCCTGTTTGTTTTGATCTGTGTGAGGCTGGGAGTGGCTCAGTGTAGGCTGGTGACTCACAGACAACATCACTTCTCGGTTACTTCCCTCTGGCTTCTAGAGGATTCTAGAAGAGAGGAGGGGAAGAGGGGTGGAGCTGTCTGAGGTGTCTCAGGGAGCCCTGATCAATCCCCAACTAGGATTGGCAGGGGGCAGGCCTCCTTGATATACCCAGGGTCAGCCCAGCTGGGGAGGAGTTGTCGGGTGGAAGAACCGAGGATGTAGGACTAGGCTGCCGGGGCCTTTGAGGGCGCTCCCCATTCTTGGGGGGGTGACCTTGGGCCTGGGACTCGGGTGCAGGAAGGATCCCTTCAGGAACACATGGAGGATCTGGACAGGAAGCACAGAGGAGTCAGAGAGGACAGCAGGAGCTAGTACTGCCAGGCAAGTCTTCAAGAGGGAACCACCGGTGCGTGTGCAGCCAGGAGGGCTGGTGAGTGACATGTGCTTTTGGGAGGACTGGAGAGGTATGCCAGAGAGGACTCGGAGTAAACAGTCAGAGCTGGGGGTGGAGCCAGTGAGGACTGTGATGTCAGTGGAGTCGGGAAGCTGCAGCCAGGAGGGCTGGCGGGGCCTGAAGAGGGATTACTGGGAGCAGTAGGCCACCATAGGACAGCTAGCACTAAAGACTTCCTATTACTATCTTTGCTACATTAAAGGCCCCCCACGGTACCTGCCTGTAAATGGCAATTTCTAGGGCTTGACTGAGTCAGAGTTGGGTCTAACCATGTGCTAGCTGTACCTGGAAGTGAAGTGTTGTGCAGGAGAGAGAGAGAGAAACAGTCTGCAAACAAGAGAAGTGCTGGAGGAGACTGGAGCCGTAAAGTGTATTGAGATACAATAAACTAATTGTTTGTTCTACTGGGCATCCCATATGTTCCTATCTCTTATCCAAGTTCAAACCCCTCAATAAAAAAAAAAAAAAAGCAAAGCTACGGACTGTTCATTGTCTTGGAGTGTCTGGGAAGTGATGCCGGGCTGGGCAGGGTGATAGGCAGACCACAACACTCAGCAGCCCCTAAGGGGGGTACCGCTCCACATGTGAGAGGGGCTTTGTGGTTGTATGAATTTAGCACCAAGAGTACAAGTCCCTACCCCCGCCTCTGCCTGCTAGAACACACGGTCCCACCTGCTAAGGCTTGAACTAGGTTTGCCACCTTTGCTTCAAGCCAAACCCCAACACTTAAGCGGCGCTCACTCTGGGCTTTTTTTCGGGGGAACGCAGTTCCCCTCTAGCACCTCTAGCACTGAATGCATGTAATGGCCAGGGTGGCTGGGATGTGCTGAAGGGTTTATTGATGTTGGCTGCTGGGGGGATTTGTCACTGGAGGGGATATATTTTTGCATGTGGATATAATGTTGCTGGGGAGGTCTATTGTTGCTTGGGGTCTTATATTTCTGGGGGGGGGGGGTCAGTTGCTGCCAGGGGTCTGTTGTTGCTAAGGTGGTATTTTGTTGCAGGGATCCATTGTTGCTGTGGGGGGGGGGGGGCAGAGAGAGTGTACTGTTGCTGGCTGCAGGGGATCTATTTTACTGCTTTTCCTGTTATCATTAACAAATTCCATATACTTTTCTTAGCACCACAAAAGAATACCTGGTTCTGTATTCTCTAAAAGGGCCGGTACTGGGAGGTGCGTAGGGGGTGGAACCAAGGGACAGTCCTCAGGGGTGGGTAGGGGGTGGGACCAAGGGACAGTGCTCATAGGTGGGTAGGGGGCGGAGACAAGGGCTGACCCAGAAGGGGGGGTCCTGCTCCGATTCTCTGTGAAAAAAAGCCCGGGCGCAGCAACCTTTTTTTTGTAGTATACATAACAAATTAAATACAAAATAAGGGGACTCTGATCTAATGAGGGGGTCTCTAAGGGGGTTGCTAACATAAAGGGACTCTGACCTTATAGGAATATATCAGTGCCCCCTCCATCCCCTATCCTAGTGTCAGGAAAGGTTCCACCTGCTGGTGGTGCTGTCGGACATCTGGCTTGCAGTACTGATGTCCACCAGCGGGTGTCTCCTGGCAGTCTGGAACTGTCGGGGGAGCTTTCATCTGCTGGTGGCACTATCTGTTCCTTGGACCGCAGTACTGGCGTCCACCAGCGGTGTGGAGCCGACATTATCTCCTGCGATCAGGCGTCACCTGAGCCTGATTGCAGGAGATGTGTATAAATACGAGACAAACACACACACATAGTTGCCTTGGTATCTTCCTTGTGCCCTGCTCTGAACCCTGATCCTGATCCTGTCTCTGTTTCTGTACCTGGACCCTTTGCCCTGTACCTGAACCTGTCCCTCCTGTGACCCTGTTACCTTTATCTTTGCCCTGCAGCCTTATCCATCCTCTCCCTGTCCAGTTTGCTCCCTGCCCCCATCTGCTGAGCTCCCGTTGATGACCCTGGCCTGGCTACGTTTACGATTCTGGAATTCCCCTATTTATTGTATATACTTGTCTGACTGTTATTATTTGTGGGTCTCTGTTTGGTATTGGTTTATTGTGCACTGTGTGATATTGGAGGTGGTTATATTTATATATTTTCACTTATCTTAAATAAATCATAATATTTTAACCTTGCATGCTTTTGGTTTCCTCTGTTGCTGTCTACACAGTTCTGGTCACACCTGATACATCACATCTAGAGACCTTCATTAGAGGGAGACAACCCCCCCCCCCCCCGTATCACTTCCATCCCCATCCTTAGAGACCTCCATTAGAGGGAGACACCCCCCCCCCTTATATCAGTGCCCCCTCCATCCCCTTCCTTAGAGACCTTCATTAGAGGGAGACACGAGACCCCCCCCCCCCACTTATATCAGTGCCCCCGCCATACCCCACCCTAGAGACCTTCATTAGAGGGAGACACCCCCCCCCCTTATATCAGTGCCCCCCTCCATCCCCTTCCTTAGAGACCTTCATTGGAGGGAGACATGAGACCCCCCTTTCCACCTTATATCAGTGCCCCCCTCCATACCCTACCCTAGAGACCTTCATTAGAGGGAGACAACCCCCCCTTGTATCAGTTCCATCCCTATCCTTAGAGACCTCCATTAGAGGGAGACACCCTCCTTATATCAGTGCCCCCCTCCATCCCCACCCTAGAGACCTTAATTAGAGGGAGACAACCCCCCCCCCCCAGCCTTATATCAGTGCCCCCTCCATCCCCTTCCTTAGAGACCTCTATTAGAGGGTGACAAGAGACACCCCCCCCCCTTATATCAGTGCCCCCTGCCCTCTCAGACTTCTATAATAGACATGTGCACTGCCGAAAAATTCTTTTTTTTTTTCATTTTCGTTCCATTCGTTTTTTTTGTTTGTTTGTTTGTTTATCGGATCATTTGTTATGATAGGCATTCGTTATTCTGATAATCCGGAACTTCGGATGCATTCAGATTCGTATAGATGCAGTATTTCTTATTTTGATAATTCGTAGCTTCGGATGCATTCATATTCATTAGCAGACCGTAACGAGCAGACATGTGCGCCGTCAATAAATTAGTTTTATTTCTTTCCGTTCCGTTTCGTATTAAAATTAATTTGTATTTTGTAATTTGTGTCCGAAATTCAATTCGGATTCTTCCGAAATACGAATTTTCGTTAGATGAGTAAACTTTTCATAACAATTACGAATTTTCGTTATGATGGATTCATCATTATGAGGGGCTCCCACCATCCCTGTGCTGTGCTGACTTCCTGGGGTTTTTAACTTCATCATAACGAATATTCGTAGTTAACGAACGTTCTTTCCGTTTCTGTTGTAACGGAATTTGGATCCGAATTTCGTATACGAAATTTCGTATTTCGTACAGAATTTGTATGCATAAAAATTCGTATTTCGGATTCGTACGAAACTAATCGCACATGTCTAGTAACGAGCCGGGCCCCTCTGATCCCTCCTGTATAGAACTGTATTGTAACTGTACTGTCTGCCCTCGTGTTGTAAAGTGCTGCGCAAACTGTTGGCACTATATAAATCCTGTATAATAATAATAATAATTACGTTCCATTCGTTTAGATGCGGCATTCGTTATTTTGGGTTAATTCGTAACTTCGGACAAATTCATATCCTTTACGTTCACTAACTGCCAAATTTTAAAGGAAATTCCAATGCCTATAATTTAATAGTTTATAACTATTATTATAGTTTTTATTAATATTAATAAATAATAATAATAAAAAAAAACTATAATAGTGGATAATAATTGAATTATAATAGAAATTATGGGGGAAAAAAATCATCCGAATGCTTTTCGTTCAAGATTTTCATAAATTTATTATTTTTTTTAAAGATATTTTTATTGCAGTTTTGCGACATACAGACATAAAACAAAAGGCACAAACAAAAACTACAACACCGAAAACAGAATGTTCCTAAACCAGAATATCAGGAAAATCCGGGCAGCGTGCAATAATAAACTAGAGATTACATCTACCAGTGGATATAAACATCAACATAGGAGTCAGCGATACGGTTTTCAAACAGCCTGGGCAGATGAGAAGTTCCTGTTTGTAATACAACAGTCACAAGGTGAACTACTTTCATGGTAGTACTGGGGAGAGGGTCAGTGGGGGGCAAGCCAGTCATCTGCCCCATACTTTGTGGAAGGCTTTAGTCCTCTTACGGATCTCAAAGGTAAGTTTATATAGAGGCAGGCAAGTTTCAGCCACATATTCCGCGTTGGGGGGTCTCTGACCCTTTCCACGTCAGCAGGAGGGACTTCCTCGCATAGAAATAGAGGATGTGAAGTAATCTCTTAGCCTGAGGCTGGACAGCGAGGTCACCAAATATGCCCAGCAGACAGTTTTTAGGGTGCATTATATTTGGCAAACCCAGTGCAGAAGATATAAAGGAGTCAACCCAGAAGCCGTGTACCAGTGGACAAGTCCAAAAGCAGTGGAGAAAATCGTAAATTTAGATGCGGCATTCCTTATTTCAGATAATTTGTAACTTGGGATAAATTCGTATTCGTTACGTTCACTAACAGCCACGTTTGAAAAGAAATTACGATACCTAGAATTTAATAGTAATTGATATGGATAAGTGACAGTGTCAACAAAAAGGCACCACCATCCCTAAAATAGTAGGTATGTACAGAAGGAGGATTTAATGGGATTTTCAGGTAAGTAGGATAACTAATAATACACCAAAAAATATAAAAAAAATTTGAAATGTATTAAACAAAGATTTAAGACAATCGTATTGGCTATGCATATATTACGCCGACATTGGTACACATCTAGTAAGTAGATGGAAAAGGTCTTTCAGCACTAATATCCCGACATGTTTCGCCCTCTAAGGGCTTCCTCAGGGGATGTTTGTTGAGAGACAAAAGTAGGTGTGTCACTGCATAAGACAAAATACAGTTAAAAACTTACAAAAAAGTATGCAAAGAGTATGCCATTGACCGTCCAAAACCAATGTTCATCAGCCACCCAACAACCCGTGTTTACCTGCGGTTTGATGTTGAGCCAAAAATAGAAAGACGGACACTGAGCTGCACAAAAAGAACTGGCCAGAAAGAGCCCAGGAACAAGGCCATAGGCCAATCTCTACCCAAAGAAAAAGGAAAGTAACATGAACATATCCTTTGCATACTGTTTTGTACGTTTTTAACTGTATTTTGTCTTATGCAGTGACACACCTACTTTTGTCTCTCAACAAACATCCCCTGAGGAAGCCCTTAGAGGGCGAAACATGTCGGGATATTAGTGCTGAAAGACCTTTTCCATCTACTTACTAGATGTGTACCAATGTCTGCGTAATATATGTATAGCCAATACGATTGTCTTAAATCTTTGTTTAATACATTTCGACATTTTTTTATATTTTTTGGTGTATTATTAGTTCTCCTACTACATACCTACAATTTAATAGTTAGTAATAGTTAAGTTATTATTAGTTTGTTTTTTCAGATTTTCGAATTCACAAATTTATAAATTTACGAATATGTGAATTTTCGAATATATTCTGAAAAATTCGTCAAATGGGTTTTCGTTAAT
Source organism: Lithobates septentrionalis (assembly GCA_037952835.1). Classification (NCBI taxonomy): domain Eukaryota; kingdom Metazoa; phylum Chordata; class Amphibia; order Anura; family Ranidae; genus Lithobates; species Lithobates septentrionalis. The sequence continues at coordinate 437,561 of JBBDGP010003635.1, forward strand.
TTGGATATTTCCGAATTAACGAATTTGTCGAAATCCGTTGAACGAATTCTGAAGGAAACTAAATTGCACATTTGTCTATATGTATATATATGAGGTGCATGTCCCGGGAGGCACAGGGGGCAGGATGCGCGTCAAATGGTAAATGACGCGCATGGGGTGGGAGGGGCCGGACTTTTTTTCCTGAAACAAAAAAAAAATAAAAATCCTGATACTTCTGCACAATGTCAGGAGGGGGTGGAATAGGAGGAAATTGAAGAAGGTGCAGGTCCGCGTTAAACACACTTTACCAAAAGTCATCGCAGTTTTCCGTAAAGTTATATCGCGGATATTATAAAATAATTGACACTTTTTTTTTTTATTATTTCATGATTCCAGTGTTTTTAACCCGCTGCCGTCTCTCCGCCAGTCTCTCGCTGTTGTTTCCTCCCGGAGGACCTCCCTTGATACAGAAATGTGTGTTTTGAAAGCTTCTTAAAACAAGTAACGGCGCCTGCGGTGAGAGAGACTATGGATTTGCACATAAAACGATGACATATCTGCGAGAGTAGGGCTCGCGTCCAAGCAACGGGCTCCCGTAAAAAAAAAAAGACGGTGTGCGGATGATTTAATGGGAGTGCGCTGGGAATAATCCCTGATATGACGGAAGAAAAAAAAAAGAAAGAAAAAGAAACGCATGCTCGAAGTTTTCTGCCTACAACCACATCCTGTTCTCTCAATATCCCCGGTGATTTATGGGTTTCATTTTAATGGAGAATGAGATGAAATCCTTCAAAATTCCGACCATTTTAATGCTTCATCTTCAATTCTCTTCCAGAATTAATCTTGACTTAGTCAAACTTGATCTATTGTAATTTGATTTTTTTCGTACAGCTCCGTACAATTAAAATTGTTTTGGTGGAGAATAAGAGATTCTATTACCAACCCCATTACTCATTCCCCAAAATAGCCTCCCTGATTGGATTTTCACAGTCTCATTAATCCAATGAGGGCTGAATACACTTCTTGTGATAAAATAGATCCCGGCCTTCATCTGTTTTATAACAGATAGCTGCCAGACGGATGGAGAATTTCACTGCATGTTATCATTGCCAATCCTACACGGCACAAAATGAAAGCCAGCCTGTCCGGTTCCTACGGTAGTGAGCCCTTGTAGAAGGCCAACTCGGGCACGGAGTCTAAGCCCCAGCCCGCTTCTTCACCAGGGCCCCTGATGGTGGGGATGGACTTCCAGCAGATTGGAACCAGGTCGCAGCCCCCCCATGTACACCCCCAGACGATGTCTAAGGGGACGAAACGCGTCGGGTAGGACCCCACTGCCGCCATTTGTACGTTTACAGCGCTGATTTTAAAGATATACATGTGAGTGTATTTCCTAGTTTTTTATTAAATTTGCCACATAATTTTATGGATTTACACTATGTGGCCTTTCCTTTCTCCTCTCCACCTATTGTTACTACCATCTGCTTTCTGACATCACCTTGAGGGACACACCGGTCCACGGTTCATCCCAGGACCTCCATCTTTTCAACTTCTCCGGATCTCCTACAGCTCTTCACCACCTAAGCCTGTTCGACCCAACTAAGCGTATGTCTTTTTGGGTCCAATTGATCCGGTAAGCCTTCTTATTGTCGGTGGTGGTGTTCTCTTCACTTCAGATGTCACGCACTTATTGATATGTCCCACACATGAAGTCACGCACTATCTATGGACTATCATTTTATACGAGTTACATATTTATGGAGGACTTTTGTCTAAATTATATCTAGAGGTTTTCTAGCCCATGGACTTCATTGTCTTCATGCTAGACATTTATGGTTGTTTGTATTATCGCTACACTTATTTCGTTTTTCCCCCATGTACACCCGGCTGGAGATGCGGGAGACCAGATGGCAGGAGACAGAAGAGGATCCAGGAAACAAACCGGGGTTAAGGGACATGGCAGCAGTCTTCATTTTGGCAGCAAATCTCAATTTAGTTTTAGTCTAATGCCCCCGTACACACGATCGGACTTTCAAACAACAAAACCATTGTTTGAAGGTTGTTGGCCCAAACTTGTCTTACTCATGGTCACACAAATGTTGGCCAACAATTACGAACGTGGGAACGTGGTGACGTACGACGAGACGAGAAAAGGAAAGTTCAATAGCCAGTGCAGCTCCTTCTGCTTGATTCCGAGCATGCGTGAGCTTTTGTGCGTCGGACTTGTGTACACACGATCGGACTTTCCGACAACAAAGTGAGGTTGGCGGAAAAATTCAAGAACCTGCCCTCAAACATTTGTGGCCTGGAAATTCCGACAGCCAATGTTCGATGGAGCCTACACACGGTCGGACTTTCCGACAACAAGCTCACATCGAACATGTCATGTACCTTACAGCGGAGTCCAAAATGATGAGGGCGGCCTCTTGCACTGCCTCGGTTCTAGCACCCCTGGAGGTTGAGACAGGAACTGCTAGGGCAGCGGAAGGGTACCTGCAGACCTGCAGACAGGTGGCTGAAGATTAGGAACACCAGAGCCTTCGTGGAGGAGGTGAGACACTGATCACCGGACTAGTCCAGGAAAAGTCTAACTAGGTCACATGATCTGTCATTACATATACACACCTTTGTGAAAGGCCCCAGAGGCTGCAACACCTAAACAAGAGGCACCACTAACCAAACACTGCCATGAAGACCAAGGAACTCTCCAGACAAGTAAGGGACAATGTTGTTGAGAAGTACAAGTCAGGGTTAGGTTATAAAAAAAATCCACATCTTTGATGATCCCTAGGAGCACCATCAAATCTATCATAACCAAATGGAAAGAACATGGCACAACAGCAAACCTGCCAAGAGACGGCCGCACACCAAAACTCACGGAGCGGGCAAGGAGGGCATTAATCAGAGAGGAGCACAGAGACCTAAGGTAACCCTGGAGGAGCTGCAGAGTTCCACAGCAGAGACTGGAGTATCTGTACATAGGACAACATCAAGCCGTACGCTCCATAGAGTCGGGCTTTATGGCAGAGTGGCCAGAAGAAAGACATTACTTTCAGCAAAAAACAAAATGGCACATTTTGAGTTTGCAAAAAGGCATGTGGGAGACCCCCAAAATGTATGGAGGAAGGTGCTCTGGTCTGATGAGACCAAAATTGAACTTTTTGGCCATCAAAGAAAACGCTATGTCTGGGGCAAACCCAACACATCACATCACCCAAAGAACACCATCCCCACTGTGAAACATGGTGGTGGCAGCATCATGCTGTGTTTTTCAGCAGTCGGGACTGGGAAACTGGTTAGAGTTGAGGGAAAGACGGATGGTGCTAAATACAGGGATATTCTTAAGCAAAACCTGCACCACTCTCTGTGTGATTTGAGGCTAGGACGGAGGTTCACCTTCCAGCAGGACAATGACCCCAAACACACTGCTAAAGCAACACTTGAGTGGTTTAAGAGGAAACATGTAAATGTGTTGGAATGGCCTAGACCTCAATCCGATAGAAAATCTGTGGTCAGACTTAAAGATTGCTGTTCACAAGCACAAACCATCCAACCTGAAGGAGCTGGAGCAGTTTTGCAAGGAGGAAAGGCCAAAAATCCCAGTGGTAAGATGTGGCAAGACTCATAGAGACTTATCCAAAGCGACTTGGAGCTGTGATAGCCGCAAAAGGTGGCTCTACCTTTGGACTATTGGAACTATTTCTACTATTGGAAGGTCATCAGAACTTTAAAAAAAAAAAAAAGAGAAATAAAGTAATGTGATTGGTCATTAAGAACAAATAAGTTTAGAAAAACAGTTGAACTCCGAGGGTCACCTGTGAAGAGGTGAGACCTGGGAGTCATCTGTGACACAGAGGTGAGATAGCTACTACTTATAAATTAACGAAATAAACTGAAAAGTAGTGAAAGTAACTCTAAAAAGAAGTAGAACTATTCTTACTTTCCCATAGCCACCCTTAGAATGAATATTTCAGAGGTGTTCTTGGCAAAGTTCTTTGTGTAGCGATAACAGAAATCTTTAGACGAGGCACTTTATGGTTTAGAACCCGGCGCAAACACAACTGCCGCGCTTGTCTGGGGCGAGAGGGATCCTAACGATGTATAATTATGTTTTTATTGGACGATTTATAACTGATGTGCGCATCTTGCTGGTTTATGAATTAGATCAGCATCTTCGGACGTGTAAAATATTAATAACAAAGTATGGCGTTGGTCTTTGTCCAATAAAGATTTAATGGATGATTCCGAATCACAGTTGCCCCCGTTGCATAATTTCAGCAATAATGTAAAATAGCATTAATAAGCCTCAGCATTAGTGACCATTAACGCTCGGAAATTACGCCTCATCACTCCAGTCCGGTTATTTGCTTATTCTGCTTCATCTTTAAGGGGTTGGGATAAAATACACACTTTAAATCATGAGAGTTCACTCCTAGCTTAATAGCGAAATTTTAGGTTTAGATGAAACTCATGGAAAAAGTTTCCACAGCCGGGCCACAAAGAGGACCTGTAGTGGTATTTTTCTTACATACGGGAGTAGTTTCCATCCTATGGCCTAACACAGGGGGTAGGCAACCTGGAGGCCCTCCAGCTGTTGTGGAACTACATTTCCCATGAGGCATTGCAAGGCTGGCAGGTACAATTACCCCCAGAGGCATGATGGGACCTGTAGTTCTGCAACAGCTGGAGGGCCCTGGGTTGCCTTCCCCTGGTTTAACACATGTATTTACAGTGAGGGTAAAAAGTATTGATCCCCTGCTGATTTTGTACATTTGCCCACTGACAAAGAAATGATCAGTCTATAATTTTATTGGTCGGTTTATTATAACAGTGAGAGACAGAATAACAACAAAAATATCCAGAAAAACGCATTTCAAAATAGTTATAAATTGATTGAGTGAAATAAGTATTTGACCCCTTCGCAAAACATGACTTAGTACTTGATGGCAAAACCCTTGTTGGCGATCACAGAGGTCAGACGTTTCTTGTAGTTGTCCACCAGGTTTGCACACATCTCAGGAGGGATTTTGTCCTCTTTACAGATCTTCTCCAAGTCATTAGGGTTTCCAGGCTGACGTTTGGTAACTCGAACCTTTATCTCCCTCCACATGTTTTCTATGGGATTAAGGTCTGGAGACTGGCTAGGCCACTGAAGGACCTTAATGGGCTTCTTCTTGAGCCACTCCTTTGTTCCCTTGGCTCGTGTGTTTTGGGTCATTGTCATGCTGGAATACCCATCCACGACCCATTTTCAATGCCCCGGCAGAGGGAAGGAGGGTCTCACCCAAGATTTGACAGTAGATGGCCCCGTCCATCGTCCCTTTGATTCAGTGAAGTTTGTCCTGTCCCCTTAGCAGAAAAACACCCCCAAAGCATAATGTTTCCACCTCCATGTATGACGGTGGGGGATGGTGTTCTTGGGGTCATAGGCACCATTCCTCCTCCTCCAAACACGGCGAGTTGAGTTGATACCAAAGAGCTCGATTTTGGTCTCATGTGACCACAACACTTTCACCCAGTTCTCCTCTGAATCATTCAGATGTTCATTAGTAATCTTCAGATGGACCTGTACATGTGATTTCCTGAGCAGGGGGACCTTGCGGGGGCTGCAGGATTTCAGTCCTTCACAGTGTAGTGTGTTACCAATTGTTTTCTTGGTGACTAATATGGTCCCAGCTGAGATCATTGACAAGATTCTCCCGTGTAGTTCTGGGCTGATTCCTCACCGTTCTCATGACCATTGAACCTCCACGAGGTGAGATCTTCCATGGAGCCCCAGACCGAGGGAGATCGACAGTTATTTTGTGTTTCTTCTATTTGCGAATAATCCCACTAACTGTTGTCACCCTCTCACCAAGCTGCTTGGCGATTGTCTTGTAGCCCATTCCAGCCTTGTGTAGGTCTACAATCTTCTCCCCGACATCCTTGGACAGATCTTTGGTCTTGCCCATGGTGGAGAGATTGCAATCTGATTGATTGCTTCTGTGGACAGGTGTCTTTTATACAGGTAACAAGCTGAGATTAGGAGCACTCCCTTTAAGAGAGTGCTCCTAATCTCATCTCATTACCTGTATAGAAGACACCTGGGATCCAGAAATCTTGCTGATTGATAAGGGATCAAAAACTTTTTTCACCCATGAAAATGCAAATCAATCTATGACTTTTTTTAAATGTTTTTCTGGATATTTATGTTTTGTTTTCCGTCTCTCACTGTTATAATAAACCAACCATTAAAATTATATACTGATCATTTCTTTGTCAGTGGGCAAATGTACAAAATCAGCACAGGATCAAATACCTTTTTCCCTCACTATAGGTGATGTTTTCACTAGTGCCCACTCACTTAAAGAAGTGTTCCGCCGTCCCCCCCACCCCCCCCCCTCAGGAAAAATTTCAATATTAGGACACTTACCTGTCCAGGGATTCCGCGATGTCAGCACCCCAGTCAATTTTCAGATCGGCTGTCTGGTGCTGCCGCCACCATTGCTGGTAAGTGAACCCGGCCGTGAATCGCTCTGCACTTTCTAATTGGCCCGGGGGGGGGGGGGGGGGCAAAACTTCCATGTAGTAAATCTAATGGGAGTAGTTTCCTAATTATCAAAGAGCTGCTGCACCTGCGGGGCTCTAATGAGAAAAGTGGCAGGGTCTGCATCCCTTTAGACGTGATTTCCCTTTGGGAGTATCTTACCAAAAATGAAATTTTTGTTGCAGGGGATGCCAAAAATCAGAAAAATCAGTATCGTAGCGCAGACTTCTGGGAAAATCAGTGAGCCAATCACATAAGCAGAAAATGACATTCCTGGGGGGGGGGGGGGGGGGCGCTCTGTATACCATCTGTGTACAGAGCGCCTCCAGGTGGCCATATTGCATTTTATAGAAAATTCCAGTGGCTGCAGATTAAAAAGGAAAGGCAATTTTTAATAATATTCAATTACAATATAGTTTGAGTTGCAGTTGTATATGCTAGATTTTTTTTTTTAATTTGCTTATTTCTTCCCACGAAAGTGGAGTTACCCTTTAAACTTTTTTTAAAAAATTTTTTTACAATTTCTTTTTTTTACAATGTTATATTGGTCATAACTTTTCAACTTCAACAGAGCAAGCTGTACGGCAAATGTTGAAGTTAGAGGGTTAAGAAAAAAAATGTAACACTGTTGGGGTGCTTACAATGCGTTCTGTCCTATATTGCTCCTCCATAGATACAGTAGGAGAGCGAGGGTAGCCACCCTAAAACAGGAGGTCACCAGTGGAAATCAGGATTTATCAGGTGAAAATAAAGGGGGAAAAAAGTCTAAGAAGAAAAGGAATGCAGCCAACACACCTACGGATCGGTAAGCTGCAATATATTGCATTTATGTTTTTAAATTTAGATACATTTAATTTTTTTCTTAGCAATGTGAAAGCGCGGGAATTTTCCATGCACATAAATCATTAGTATGCTGCACCAAATACCGCGCTAACCTAAACACCTCCTATCTGTACGGCGACTTAATGCTTATTAAAACCCTTCATATTACAGCGCGCTGACACGCTGGCTGACAGGGGTGTCGCCGGTATATCACTGATTCAGACGCTAAGCGGGCATCAAGGCAGAATCCCGCGTCTTCCCCGCAGATTGGCCATTTAAATCTCGCAGACGTGGCACCCAGCCACCTCGGCTCGCTACCTTGCGCGGCTCAGGTTGGCTCGGCTGCTCCCGCTTGTCACTTCTCCCTGCCAGACCGAGGAATATATTGGCAAGTTTGAAAAGTCATGATGACATCTGCGAGGATAATCGCTCTTCACACTGAGCTCCCAGCGGGAAGGGGGGGAGGGGTCACCATTCTCGAAATGGAGGGCAGCGCTTTCGCTCAGAGAATTAATTAGGATAGGAAGGTCGCTGAAAATTCCCTAGACAATTTTCGGCATGGCTGTTAGGTGGCTTATAGGAGTAAAATCTTTTATGAAACGTCGATAGTAACAAAGTACCAAAGTACTGCGGCTGTAATTTTTTTTTTAAAAAAAGGTGCTGGGGGGGGGGAGGGTACAGCCAATGTGAGGGGCATTAGTGTGACTGTCATAGTGGCTGCCCCTGGGATCCAGCTGGGGGGGCCACTGTGACAGTCACACTAATGCCGGTGGGTTGTGTATGGTGAAGTTATAACTATACATTGCTGTCTGGCTTTCTTGGCGCCCCTGTACCCATATCTTTTCATAGCAGAGTATATCCTGGCCCCTGTGTGCCCCCTGTGTGCCCCCTGTGGTCACACGAACAAACCCCCCCCCCCTTTGCCATGCTTGTTGGACTGCCCATTTGTATGCCCTTTGTGGGGGGTCTCTTTGAGCCACTGTTGAACACTGATGACTATATAATCCCCTGAAGAAGCCCTTGTTTGACGAAACATGTAGGGACTTGACATGCATCAGTGACCATTCCATGCATACGGATACTTTGGCCAGTGCTAAAGTCTGTATATTTACTCTGCTTATTATTTTTTATGCACCTTATGTTTGTTTCTTGTCGCATATTCATGTAATAAAATTTATATATTTTAAGTAATAATTGTATCTTTTATATACTTGGGCACACCGTTATAATCCCTATTTAAACTCCCTTTTGCATTCTACCAAAACAAGGGATGAGGTGCCGGATCTCATGAGGTCACTTAACCCACACCCTTTTACAGCAGTAGTTACATAGTTACTGTATTTATCAGCCTATAACACAGACTTTTTCTCCATGAAAATCGGGTGCAAATAATGTTTGCGTGTTATACGTAGATAATTGCATTTGGCTGCCTTGGAAGGAAAGGGGAGGGGGAAGCAAGATTACATAGAGCAAGGATCTCCTGTTTTCTCGGCGGCCTCTGTAATACGAAGTCCCGTCTCCTGGAACGGCATTGGACCAGTGTTCTGTCTATCATAGGAGGCGGTCCAGGAGGCGGGACTTTGTATTAAAGAGGCCACCGAGTAAACGGGAGATCCCCGCTCTGTCTAGTCTGATGTGAGGCTGCAGATGGGCACTGATCAGGTTGCATTGATGGGCTCTGATCAGGCTGCATTGATGGGCACTGATCAGGCTGCATTTATGGGCACTGATGAGGCTGCATTGATGGGCACTGATGAGGCTGCATTGATGGGCACTGATCAGGCTGCATTGATGGGCACTGATCAGGCTGCATTGATGGGCACTGATGAGGCTGCATTGATGGGCACTGATCAGGCTGCATTGATGGGCACTGATGAGGCTGCATTTATGGGCACTGATGAGGCTGCATTGATGGGCACTGATCAGGCTGCATTGAAGGGCACTGATCAGGCTGCATTAATGGGCACTGATCAGGCTGCATTGATGGGCACTGATGAGGCTGCATTTATGGGCACTGATGAGGCTGCATTGATGGGCACTGATGAGGCTGCATTGATGGGCACTGATCAGGCTTTATTGATAGGCACTGATCAGGCTGCATTGATGGGCACTGATCAGACTGCATTGATGGGCACTGATCAGGCTGCATTAATGGGCACCGATCAGGCTGCATTGATGGGCACTGATCAGGCTGCATTAATGGGCACCGATCAGGCTGCATTGATGGGCACTGATCAGGCTGCATTGATGGGCACCGATCAGGCTGCATTGATGGGCACTGGTCAGGCTGCATTGATGGGCACTGATCAGGCTGCATTGATGGGCACTGACTCTTACTGTGAAGAAACCTTTCTGTATTTGGAGATTAAATCTCTTTTCCTCTAGACGTAAAGAGTGCCTCCTTGTCCTCTGTGATCCTCTTTCTGAGATTTGTTGTTTACAAGTTAAAAAGTTTTTTGTCTAAAAAATTACTTAGAACCCCCCCAAACATGATATCTATATATTTTTTTTTGTAACACCCTAGAGAATAATATGGCGGTCGTTGCAATACTTTCTGTCACATCGTATTTGCGCAGCGGTCTTACAAGCACACTTTTGTTTTTTTTAAAATACACTTTTTTGAATTAAAAAAATAGACAACAGTAAGGTAAGCCCAATTTTTTTTTATATTGTGAAAGATGATGTTACGCCGAGTAAATTGATACCCAACATGTCATGCTTCAATATTGCGCCCGCTCGTGGAATGGTGACAAACTTTTACCCTTAAAAATCTCCATAGGGGACGTTTACAAAATTCTACAGGTTGCATGTTTTGAGTTACAGAGGAGGTCCAGGGCTAGAATTATTGCTCTCGCTCTATGTTGCTTGCCTTGCTGGAGGGCCAGAAATGAGAAAGCAAAGCCCTGTCTTTGCCAAGATGGCTGCTTCTATACAGAATCACAGCGCAGGGCAAGGCTTTGTAATGCAGTAATGACACCAGGCAATACTGGGGACTAGTCCTTTGCCCTCTGCCTGCCAATCCCTGTTCAGCTCCTCTTTGATCTGCTATACCAAGGTGGTTGCTCAGCAAGGGCGGACTGACAACTCATGGGGCCCCCGGGCAATATGAGATTATGGGGCCCCCGGGCAATAGGAGAAGATTATGGGGCCCCCCGGGCAATAGAAGATTATGGGGCCCCCAGGCAATAGGAGATTATGGGCCCCCCAGGCAATAGATTATGGGGCCACACAGAATACACATACACACACTGAAAAGGTACTGGAGAGGCGGGGCAGCTATAATCTTGGGATTTTAAAAAAACAATGATTTTTACATACTGTCCTTGGTTTTATTGAGGCTGGCAACATTGATGGGACCCCTTAGTGGCATGGGGCCCTCGGGCAGTGTCCGAGTGACCGAATGGTCAGTCCGCCCCTGTTGCTCAGATACGGGAACTCTTGCTAAAGACAATAAATAGGCCAGCGGGTGACTCAGTATCTCAGCGCCTACTCAAGTAGAATTTTTTTTTTTCTTTTAGGTTTCAGAAATAGAAACAAGACCAAATTATTAGCAGAATGTGAAAAGATCGACGGGTTTGCTGTGGCTTGTGTCTCCGACCTGTAAAACCAGCTGCATATATACAGAGGAGAATATCTCTCGGCGTTCTCGTACTCAGCCCGTTATTTGGTTTCCCGGAGAAGAGATCCACGTGAACGGTTCTCCCTCCTGACTTCTCCCCCAATCGATACCCATATAAGAAAGTGCTTCATCTTAAAAAAAAAAAAAAAAACAAGCACCTTACTCCTTATTATAGACTTTGCTCTGACCGATCGATATGTCATTGTCAGGAGTTACAGCATCTCTCTGTGTCGTCTACGCACAAGCGCGGTGGACAGGTTGAGGGATGGTTATGGCTCTGTTAGTGTTTACCGCTGCACCTTTTAACGATCAACAAAAAAAAAAATAGTTTTTTTTTTGTTTTTTTCAGGTGGGCGCTGAGTACGGCTGTTAAAATATAATTCCAGGCAAAATTTAATTCACTTAGGCAGTCATTCAAAAAAATATCAAATATAAATTTGTAATGACTTCCTGTCCCGCTGTTTCTGGAAATATCAATACAATGGTTCTTATAGAGAAGAATTGTGTTGTATGGTCAGGCTGCAAAACCAGATTCCTTCAGCAGGTGACACTGCAGGTCAAATTGTTGTACCGATGTTTTGGAAATCACACGCATTTAATGGTTTTTGTTCAATTTATTATTTTACTGTATATGTATATATATATATCTATATTACAGAGATCATCGTAACACGGTCCCTGCAGAGGGCAAAGTCTGCACGCTCGATAGACCCTGCCAGTGAGGGGGTCCAACACGGAGGGTAAGGGTCCATCTTTTACCTATTTTTTCGTTGGAGTCACTGCAAGTGGAGTTGTATCACCTTGTATATCCCTTTCTCCTTTTGATCCATCCATAAGGATATTGGGTTCTTGCGTAGTGGATGAAAGTTTTCTCACTGATGAACTTTGTTTGATTTACTCCATGGACTGAGACTTGTAGTCCTCACATTATTGTTTATTTACTTTTTGAATTAGATTTGTCCACCTTTCACAGGTCCTATTTTGATATCACTAGACTTTTTCACATCATACACGTATACATTTATGTAATGTATTGGGTTATTGGCCTGTTCTCAATATATTGTGTTTTGCACATTTAATTATTTGCATCAATACGTGTTTTCCTATATTGTAAGCGCACTTTTTGTATTTTATATAAAACTTCAAGTTGCCCAGCGACTGCCAAGAAAACTTAAAGTGGAGTTCCACCCATTTAAAAGTCAGCAGCTACAAAAAGTGTAGCTGCTGACTTTTAATAATCAGGGGGTCACCATCACTTAAACCAGAAGTTCTATTTTTGGGGAGAACTCCTCTTTAACCACTTGACGACCGCTCACTGTATATGTACGTCATTTTTTTAAAGATGGATATCTCGGTAACGGCAGCAGCTGCTACCACAACCGAGGTATCCATCTTTACAGCAGGCGGTTCTGTACACGATAATGGTGGTCTCTGCGGCGGGTTCGCCGCGAGATCACCGTTATCGGCGGCGGGAGAGGTGCCACCCCCCCTCCCGCCGCTCTCCCGCGCCCTCCGCCGCTTACCGGAGCCGTCGGTAGCGGCGGAGGAGATCGGGACCTGTCACTGCTGAGGTACTGAGACGAGTGAGGCCAAGATGGCCCCCACCCGTCTCTATACCATGTGACGGCCGGAGCGACGTCATTATGACGGCTCCGCCCACTTCTCTTAAAGGCACAATTTTTTTTGTGTCATTTTTTTGAAAGACTTTTTTTTTTTTTTTTGCATGTTAATGTAAATATGAGATCTGAGGACTTTTTGACCCCAGATCTCATATTTAAGAGGACCTGTCATGTTTTTTTTCTATTACAAGGGATGTTTACATTCCTTGTAATAGGAATAAAAGTGATCCAAAATTTTTTTTTTTTTAAAACAGTGAAAAAATAAATAAAATAAAGTAAAATAATAAAAAAAAAAAAAAAAATTTTTAAAGCGCCCTGTCCCGACGAGCTCGCGCGCAGAAGCGAACGCATACGTGAGTAGCACCCGCATATGAAAACGGTGGTCAAACCACACATGTGAGGTATCACCGCGACCGGTAGAGCAAGAGCAATAATTCTAGCCCTAGACCTCCTCTGTAACGCAAAACATGCAACCTGTAGAATTTTTTAAACGTCGCCTATGGAGATTTTTAAGGGTAAAAGTTTGACGCTATTCCACGAGCGGGCGCAATTTTGAAGCGTGACATGTTGGGTATCAATTTACTTGACGTAACATTATATTTCACAATATAAAAAAAAATTGGGCTAACTTTACTGTTGTCTTATTTTTTTATTCAAAAAAGTGAATTTTTTCCAAAAAAAGTGCGCTTATAAGAACGCTGTGCAAATACGGTGCAAAAAAAAGTATTGCAATGACCGCCATTTTATTCTCTAGGGTGTTAGAAAAAAAAACATATATAATGTTTGGGGGTTCTAAGTAATTTTCTAGCAACAAAAACCTGTTTTAAACATGTAAACACCTAAAATCCAAAACGAGGCTGGTCTTTAAGTGGGGATTTAGAGAAGATCTGTAAAGAAGGGAGGACAAAAATCCCTCCTGAGATGTGTGCAAACCTGATCACCACCTACAAGGAACGTCTGACCTCTGTGATCACCAACAAGGGTTTCTCCACCAACTACTAAGTCATGTTTTGCTTGGGGATAAAATACTTATTTTACTCACTGAACTGCAACTTAATTTATAACATTTGTATTGTGTGTTTTTTTTCTGGATTTTTGGTTGATATTCTGTCTCTATCATATAAAATACACCTATGATAAAAATTATAGACCCTTCATTTCTTTGTAAGTAGGCAAAACTTACACAATCTGCAGGGGATCAAATCATTATTTTCCTCACTTCTATAATGAGGAAACCCTCCCTGAACAAAATCAGGAGGATATTACCCCAAGTTGAGTTTTCATTAACTGTAGAGGTTTTATGACTTTTTTCGTAGAATTCTAATGAACTAAATACATGTGTATCTTATTATTTTCTAAACATTATTATCTGTGGCAATTTACAGCAACAAACTAAAGACCATAATCTAGTGTAGAACCCTTTAATAAAGCGCCTTTGATCCACATAAAATGATTTCACCCATGCGTTTTGGTGCCCCCCCGGGAGCGCAATCATTTTATGTAGATTGAAGGCATTTTTATTAAAGGGTTCTTCACTAGATTATGGTCTTTGGTTCCTCCCTTTATTTTTAGTTTCTATGATGGGCCTGAAGTACTGGTGAGCCGTGGAGACTGGAAAGAGAACCAGTGATTACTGACATGATTTGACTACCCTGGGTGTAGGGCCCGGGGGGGCCAGTTGTATCCGGTGAGTGCATTTCCCGGGGAGGAGGAGTGACACGAGCACTTGGCACCAGAAAAGAAAAACGTTTGGATCTGACAAATGCACTTTTTGGTAGACTTATGAAAGCATATATTGCACTAGCACTTTATTTGTATGTTTGCTGAATACACTGTAGTGGATATATAACAATTTTATTCACAATTCTGTTTGCAATTTATATGTTTACAAGCACAAAAAATGACTTACTATTATTTTTTTCACTGCACTATGGTATAACAAAGGGTAGCGCAGCTTTTTTTCTTCTTGTTGTATTTTTTATATGTGGCTATCTTTTTTTTTCCAGCAGGAACAGAACGAGGGGGAATGCAGTTCCGACACCTCCATTATTGAATGTATGTAGTGGCAAGGGTTGCTGGGGTGTCCTGGAGGGTCTATTGATGCTGGCTGCCGGGGATCTACTGTCACTGGTGGGGATCTGTTTTTGTGTGTGGGTCTTATGCTGCTAGTAGGGATCAACTGTTGAGGGAGAGGTCTATTGTTGCTGGCTTTCGGTGAAGGCCTAAGGCCGAAACGCGTTAGCATTTTTGCATGATGTTATCGCTGTAATGCTTATATAAATATTTTCTATGGAGAAGCTGTCGAGTTGCCGGCCTGTACTTTCTATGGATCTATTGTTGCTGGCTGCTGAAGGGTCTATTGGTGCTGGCTAACAGGTGGGGTTCTTGCGAGCCACAAGTGGACCAATGCCTCTAAGGAGTAAAACAACTATATTTAAAGCAGCAAACACTTCACCACGTTTCATTCCGTGTATTTGAATATAAATAAAATCAATTGTGCTTGCGCTAAAAATGTGGGGGATATCGATATCCCCCAGAGGAAGGCACGTGATCCCTGTGCCGAATACGCGTCGGGGAGGGGTAGGACGGAGCTGTCAGCAGGGAAGGAGAGGAATATACACCACACCGCACGCCATACGAGCCGCTGCTAAACGAAATACACCTGTATAGTTTGGTGCACTGTAGCACCTGCATACTGTGAGTACCCTCCTGGAGGAACTTCTTTTACTTTAAATAAATCCCTTACTATATTACACCATGGAGCTTTCTTTTTCTCTTTTATGAATGATGTTTTACCTGTGAGGATTGGACATACATCATTGCATCCTGAGTGAGCCCAGGAGTGGCCCCAATGCGTGTTTTGACACTGTTTAACTACCGTGTCACACGAATAGAGGTGAGCACAAGCACAAGTGGGGGATCACGGGAGAGCACATCCAGCTTGTTGTGATTTGGACACTTTTCAGGAGAAGCATGATGAACACTTAATTCATGGACACTGTTTTCTTGCACTTCTTTGTTTCAGTTTGAATCTGCTGATCGTATTTTGTTTGGACACTTGATTGTCACAGGATTTGCACTTATTAATTAGGTCTATATTCATGCATGATGCACTTTCAGCATTTTATATAAGGATTGCACTTTTATGTGGATTGCACTTTGTGAATTTTATATATAAGGATTGCACATTATATATATATATATTTTTACATGTATGTTTTTATTAGCATACTAATTATGGTTTAATATTTCTGCACAATTCGTTTATATTTTATACTCAGTTTATATATATTCATATTTCTTTCAATTCACATTTTTAGCGCAAGCACAATTGATTTTATTTGTATTGGTGCTGGCTGCTGGGAGATATGTTGTTGCTGCTGGGGGGGGGGGGGGTCTAATGTTGCTAGGGTAGATCTTTTGTTGCTGGTGGTGGTATTTTATTGTGGGTGGTCCATTGTTGCTGTGGGGGGTGGTCTATTTATGTGGGGGGATCTATTGTTGCTAGGGTGGGGTCCATTGTTGCTGGGGAGTCTATTGGTGTGTGTGGGAGGGGGGTCCTATTGTTGCTGGGATGGGTTCTTTTGCTGCTGGGGGGGAGTTCTGTATTCTCTAAAAGGGGCGGTACGGGGAGGTTGGTAGGGAGTGGAACTAAGGGACAATGCTCAGAGGTGGGTAGGGTGCAAAGACAAGGGGTAACTCAGAAGGAGGGAGTTCCTGTACCAATTCTCTGAGGAAAAAAAGCCCTGGTGGTTATATACCCAATATTAGTAGCCGCAGCAACCCCTTAGTCTTTTGCATATCCTTGCACAGGTAATTCCACCAAATATTCACCCTGTGTACAAAGCCAGCTCCATCAAGACATGGTTTAATGAGTTTGGAGGAAAGGAACGTGTATGGCCTGCGTAGAGCCCTGACCTCAACCCTACTCAGCACCTTTGGGTTGAATGAGACCATCAATTACGAGACATGCTTCAACGTCCAACATCACTACCCAACCTCAGAGATGCTTTGTTGGCTGAAGAGGCCCAAATTTCCACAGACAGACTTCAAAATCTTGTGGAAAACCTTCTTGGAGGAGCAGAGGCTGTCATGACCAAAGGCAAGTGTGGAGGAGACCATAATTATGTCCATGGCTTTGAGTTTGGCTTGAGATGTCCAACAAGCT
Organism: Lithobates septentrionalis; assembly: GCA_037952835.1. Classification (NCBI taxonomy): domain Eukaryota; kingdom Metazoa; phylum Chordata; class Amphibia; order Anura; family Ranidae; genus Lithobates; species Lithobates septentrionalis. The sequence goes on from JBBDGP010003635.1 coordinate 454,294, forward strand.
CATATAGGTGTGGTGGTCAAGTGTTCAAAAACTTTTGGCCATATAGTGTTTTTTTTTTTTGTTTTTTTGCAACTCTACTTGCAGGCAAATAAAAGTGGAAATATTCATATGCAGAATTTTATATTTATTCGATTGAAAAGAAATAAAATAAAATAAACAAATAAAATAAAATAAAACACAATAAATAAAATTTTGTATTCTTTAGTACTGAACATAAAAATCAGGTACATATATAAAAATACAATAGATTCCCTTTAATGACCTATTTCATTATTAGCAAATAATCTGACTGACTACAAAATGTCCATATGCACCATATAAAATATACAAGTACTTTCTACGTTTTGCTTTTATCTAAAATTATTGCCATCTCTGGCCATCTAGAACCTGATTTATGTCCTCTCCGGTGGAGGAACTTCCTCTGTGCATTCCATTGATCATCACATGCAGACGTATTCTAATATATTATTTATTATTACGGCTCATAGCTCTAAGAAAGTAATAATCTCATATTCAGTAGGGACCCCCAAGGCACACATTGCAAAATAAGTTTTTGGAGTACTATTATTGAGCCTGCAAAACTTACCTCCTCTTCCAAATACTGGAAACAAAAGGTCTTTTTTGTTCCACAACAAAGAAAATTTATGAGCAGTAATATCCAATACCCTGGACTCTTACCCCATTGAGATCACAGTGTAGCCTGTGCTTTGCCCATTATCTTTACAACTGCAATGGGCTGGGCTGAAGTTGTTAAAGTCCAATGGAAGTTACAGAAATAAAGATGGAGTCAGATAGACATTGTCCTAACATCCTCTATTTTCATAGTCTTACCAAGGAGTCTCCAAACTTTTCAAACAAAACGCCAGTTTACTGTCCTTCAGGCTTTTGGGGGTCAGATTGTGGCCAGTGGGGGTAGAAAATGTACCGGGCCCATCATCAGTGAGAATAAACATGGCGTCAGGGTTGGTGGTCAGAAGGAGGAAGAATAGTGGCCCATCATTGGTATTAGTGGGAAGAATAGTGGCCCATCATTGGTATTAGTGGGAAGAATAGTGGCCCATCATTGGTATTAGTGGGAGGAATAGTGGCCCATCATTGGTATAAGTTGGAGGAAGAATATTGGCATTGCATGCCATTGCTGAGCATATCATCTACTAGGACCCCCAGGTCCTTTTCCATCCTAGATTCCCCCAGAGGTTCTCCCCCCCAGTGAGTAGATTTCATTCATATTTTTGCCACCCAAATGCATTATTTTACATTTTTCTACATTAAACCTCATTTGCCATGTAGTTGCCCACCCCAATAATATGTTCAGATCTTCTTGCAAGGTTTCCACATCCTAGTTATTGCCCTGCTTAGCTTAGTGTCATCTGCAAATACAGAGATTGAACTGTTTATCCCATCCTCCAGGTCGTTTATGAACAAATTAAATGGGATTGGTCCCAGCACAGAACCCTGGGGGACCCCACTACCCACCCCTGACCATTCCAAGTACTCCCCATTAATCACTAACTCTGAACTCACCCTGGTAGCCAGTTTTCAATCCATGTACTCACCCTATAGTCCATGCCAACGGACCTTACTTTGTACAGTAAAAGTTTATGGGGAACTGTATCAAATGCTTTTGCAAAATCCAGATACACCACGTCTACGGGCCTTCCTTTATCTAGATGGCAACTCACCTCCCCATAGAAGGTTAATAGATTGGTTTGGCAAGAACGATTCTTCATGAATCCATGCTGATTACTGCTAATGATACCTTTCTCAGGACTAAAATCATGTATATAGTCCCTTATTATCCCCTCCAAGAGCTTCCATACTATTGGTGTTAGGCTAACTCTCTGTAATTCCCAGGGATGTATTTTGGCCCTTTTTTTAAAAATAGGTGCTACATTGGCTTTTCTCCAATCAGCTGGTACCATTCCAGTCAGGAGACTGTCAGTAAAAATTAGGAACAATGGTCTGGCAAATACTTGACTGAGTTCCTTAAGTACCCTCGGGTGCAAGCCATCTGGTCCCGGTGATTTATTAATGTTAAATTTCCCTAATCTAATTTTAAGTGTGTCCTCTGTTAACCATGGAGGTGCTTCCTGTGATGTGCCATGAGGATAAACACTGCAGTTTTGGTTACTGAAGCCCTCTGATTCCCTTTTGAAGACTGAGAAGAATAAAATCAATACCTTCCCCATCTCCCCATCCTTTGTAATCAGATGTCCTTCCTCATTCTTTATGGGGCCAATATGGTCTGCCCTCCATTTTTACTGTTTACATACTTAAAGAATTTCTTTGGATTTTTTTTTCTCTCCTCAGCTATGTGTCTTTCGTGTTCTATCTTAGCCACCCTAATTGCACCCTTACATTTCTTGTTGCATTCTTTGTAAAGTCTAAATGCTGATGAGGATTTCTCAGCCTTGTATATTTTGAAGGCCTTCTCCTTTGCTTTTCTATGCATTTTTACATTGGAGCTAAGCCATCCAGGACTTTTGTTCGCTCTTTTCAATTTATTTCTCAATGGCATGCACTGGCTATTGCCCATATTTAATATGCTCTTAAAGCAAACCCATCTCTCCTCCGTGTTCTTTGTTTCTAAGATTTTATCCCAATTTATATCTTCTAGCAAGGTTCGTAGTTTAGGGAAGTTGGCTCTTTTAAAATTCAGTGTCTTTGTGTTCCCCTTGTTTTTCCTATTTGTGTGATTTATACTTAAGCCAATTGACCTTTGATCGTTGTTTCCTAAATTGCCCGTATTTCCACATCCATGATCAGGTCTGTATTGTTGGTAATCAGCAGATCCAGTAATGTTTTATTTCTAGTTGGTGCGTCTACCATCTGACCCATGACATTGTCCTGCAAGACATTTAGGAACTGGCGAACCTTAGATGAATGCGCGGTTACCTCCGCCCAGTCTATGCCTGGATAATTAAAATTCCCCATTATGATAACATTTCCCATCCTTGCTGCTAATCCAACTTATGATAGGAGATCCGTCTCCACTTCCTCCCTCAGGTTAGGGGGCCTATAGCATACTCCCAGTATTATTTTCCCCTTAGCTTCATCCCTTTGGAGCTCTATCCATAGGGATTCCACCTTCTCCCTAGCTCCCTCAGTGATGTCATCTCTCACATTCACTTGTACATAATTCTTGATATATAGGCATACCCCTCCCCCTTTTTTACCCTCTCTATCCTCTCTATCCCTGCGATAAAGGGAATACCCTTGAATGGTTACCAGCCAATCATGAGAGCTGTTGAACCAAGTCTCTGAAATTCACACAAAATCAAAATCCTCCTCGTTCAACAGTATGCAGTCAAAACGCGTCGGGTAGGACCCCAGTGTCGCCACTTTTCCACAGCGCTGTCTTTTATGCTTCTACATGTGAGTGTATATTAGTTTTTAAATAAATTCCAATTTTATGTGGATTTACACTATGCACCCATCTTGTATGCCAGGCTCCTGGCATTGGTGAACATGCCACGTAGTTTAGACTGGCCGCATACTGTCAGGGCTGGGCTCAGCCCTTCCTTCTCTGAGCTGGCCGCTCAGCTGTCGGCTAATTGCCAGCTCCCATCTCTCTCCACAGTTACCCAGCTGTTGTTGATTCTGCTCGTCAGTCCTGCCTACTTAAAGCCGTCCAGCTCACTTAATCTCTGCCTTCGCCTTGGTCACATCAAAAGAAACCATCTCCTGCGTTCCTGTTTAAACACTGGCTTTGCTGACATCCCTTCTGGCTCCTTATCCTGCTTGCTGTTCCTCTACTTGGATCCCTGACTTCTGGCTTGGCTGATTACCCGATCTGGTTACTGAACTCTGGCTTGGCTGACTACCCGATCAGATTACTGGACGCTTACTCTATTTACCTTTTTATTTTTATTAATAAACAAGTGTGATTTTAGTGTACTTCTGTCTCGGTCTGGTTCATGGTTTCTGACACAAACTGTCCTTTTATTGGGTGTTCCGGGACTGCAAATAGGACTTGTTACTATACTTACCTCGGGTGTATGTGCTTTAGTCAACCTACCACTAATGCCACCAATACTACCCTTTGGAACTTGTTCATTGCTGACTATCTCCACCTCTGGACCCTCCTCCCCGTCGCCTAGTTTAAAAACCCCTCTAACTTTTAGGCTTTTCTCCTGTGCTCAACAGGAGAATTACAACCAAACAGGCTTTGGCTGTACTTCTCCTTTAATAAATCTACCACACAGCCTGTGTCTCTGCTCCTATTTGGCATTACTTGCGACAATTGATAAATTTCCCCATTTATGTTGTGAACTCACCCTCCGGGGCCCAGGCAGGCTCTTCCTCAGTCCAGGCTTTAAATCCAGGCTCTCCATCCCTGAAGCTGGAAGGTCAGGGCCTCCAGACACCTGCTGCCCTAGTCCAGGGCCTCCAGACACCCCCTCTCCTAATCTGGGACCTCAATGCACCCCTCACCTAATTCAGTATTTCCCTTGTCCCCCACCTATCCAGGGGCCTTTGCCACACCAACCACCATTTCCTAGTCAATGGCTTCCTCTGTACCCACCCCCCTAGTCCAGAGCCTCCTCTGCACTCCTCTGCTAGTCCAAGGCCTCCTTTACAGCGCACCCCAAAATAAGAGCCTCCTCTGCAGCCTGTTCTCCGAATCCAGGTCCTTTATCAACCCCACTTTTCAAGTCCAGGGCCTCCTCTACATCCCCCAGTCCAGGGCCTCCATTGTACTCCCCTCCTAGTCCTTCTCTGTATCCCCCAGTCCAGGGCCTCCTCTGCACCCCCCAGTCAAGGGCCTCCTGTGTACACCCCTCCTAGTCCAGGGCCTCCTCTGCACCCCCCACTCCAGGGCCTCCTCTGCACCCCCCACTTCAGGGCCTCCTCTTCACCCCCCAGTCCAGGGCCTCCTCTGCATCCCCCAAGTCCAGGGTCTCCTCTGCGCCCCCCCCCCAGGTCAGGGCCTCCTCTGCACCCCCCCCCCAGCCCACCAGGACCCCTGTGCATCCCCCAAGTCAAGGGTCTCTTCTGCAACCCCCAGCCAAGGGCCTCCTCCACACTCCTGAGCCCAAGGCCTCCTCCGCACCCCCATCAGCCCAGGACCTCCTCTAACCTCCCCCCCAATCTGGAGCCTCCTCTGCACCCCCCAGCCCAGGGCCTCCTCTGCACTCCAAGGCCTTCTTTGAAGCCTCCCCTTCTCTGGAATGCCTCACGCAGAAAAGACATAGGCTGTTTTGGCACTGGGCAGGACAAGGAGGGAGACCTGCCTGTCCATTGCACTTGATTTGGTGGCAGTGACACCCTTAGAGCAGGGGTTCACCATGCGGGTGAGGGCAGCACCCCTGGCGGCACCCCCCTAGATGCGTGACCCAGGGCAGGCACCCCCCCGCCCCCTCTTCGGCTCTGGGTCTGGGTAAAGCCGGGTGCCCTTTCACTTCTGCTTACCAGTGCTCCTAAGTTCAAGTTCCAGCTTCCTGGCACCTGCACCCTTCCATTGCCCCAGCAGTCCCTGTCTCAACTTCCAGGGGTGCTTGGACGGGAATTGTGCAAGAGGCCACACTCAGCTGCTCATACAGGTACGTGACAGTGGAGCTGGTCTCGAGAACATAGTTATTAAAGTTGCGATAATAAAAAATCAGAGTCTGACTCCTCAGGGCAAAGTAACCATATTGCACGAGGGATTCTAGAAGAACCAAGGACTGACTACCATGAAGATGAAAGAGATGAGCAGCACACATTAGAAAAGCTCAACGGCTATTTTTTTTGTTTTATTATTTTCACTTCAACGTCTCTTTAAAGTGTTACATTTGTGCTTGCAACTGGTCCTTTATTGGTTTCTCATCCAGAGCTCCGGGATGTTTGATTTATGGTAAAAGAAGAGCGGATAATATTAGAACGACAATCTCTGCAGGTAATGGTGGAAATGTAATCTTATTTGTGTGAATGGATTGGCAGTACACTAAAGTGAAAAGGGCTGACTATAAATTCACTTTCCTCAGTTTATGCTGCGTATGCAAAGATTCCTGCCTCAACACAGACCACAGAGGCTTCTACAACCATCATTTCAACGAAGACTTCTAAGCCTGCATCCAAGGGCAACCCGTACATTGTGGGCGCACGGGCGCCGCCCCCCCCCCCGATCCCCGCTGCCCTCCCTATCCATGTGTCCGGTCCCTTTCAGGATAGCAGGCACATGAATTCCTATGGCGGGGATGGGTGGGGGGGTGTTTTTTGAAGCACTGATTAGAGCCAGAGGCTCTAATCGGCTTCAATATAGGGTGGGCTCGAGGGGCGCAGAGCATTGCATCCAGAGCCCACCCAGGTGTGTTGCAACAGCGAATGAATGTTCGCTGTTGCAACACTGATCCTCCTCCCAGCCAAGCCGGGAAGCAGATCTGATACCCATCAGCCGACTGGCTGAAAGGACAGGCGATCCTATTGGATGCCTAGGAGAAGAAGGGAGGAGCCGCACAGAAGACGCATGAGCCCGCCCACTGTCCATAGAAGCCCGCTGCCGCCGGAACATGCAACCCGCCGAAGCCCGCCGCTGCCACCAGTGCCTGCTACCTGCCAAAGCCTGCCACTACCTGCCAGAGCCCGCAGCCCGCCCGCCGGGGCCTGCTTGGGTAAGAGCGGGGGGGGGAAGGGGGGTGCTGACTGAGATGCCACCGACCAACGGGGGTGTTGCCGCCCCCCCACAAAAAAAAACACCGCCACTGCCTGCATCCATCATACATAGTACGTTGTAGTATCCATTGTATGTAGTATGTTATAGTATCCGTTGTACGCAGTATGTTATAGTATCCGTTGTACGTACGTATGTTGTAAGGTAAAACAGATTCCCAGCACCAAAAGACCAGTGCGGGGTTGTGCTCATATTCGTGCACGTGTGCATTGTTCACATGCTAATACTTCTAGGCAAAGAGGCAATATATGTATTATTCCAGTTCATCGCACACGCACACAAATTAACGCGCATACTTGCCGCCCATATGGCTGTTTTAAATGGCCAGTCACCATGAGCAGTTGCTGAATGATCTTCAGCTTGTACTTCGATTCCTGTGACCTGATCCATGGAACCTGTTTACCTCTGTATGACCCGGCTTTCTCTTTGACTTTGCTTCTGCATTAACCTTGTTCACCGGAACTCTCTTACCTCGGCTTGTTTACTGGACTTGTCTTTGCCTGCTGATTCTGTACTGCACTGCCCGGCTGTTACTGACCTCGGCCTGCTTCCTGGACTTGCTCTGCCTGCTGACTGTTATCCGGCTGTCGCTGGTCACTGCCTGCATGCCGGCTCTGCTACCATCCCCTGCTCTGGTGCCAAGTTGCTTCAGTATCCTGTTCTTAGGACTGTGACCCCTAGCTTCAGCCACCTAAGAGCGGACTTCACCAATCAGCCACTCTGTGCCCTCACACTCTTTGTCTCCACCTTCAGCAGTGAGGCAGGAGGTGCAAGAGAGGCCTCCACAACATTCCAGTCGTCACCAGGTAGGTGATATTTGTAGTATGCGTTGTACATAGTATGTTATAGTATACATGGTACGTAGTTTGTTGTAGTATCCATCGTACGTAGTATGTTGTAGTATCCATTGTACATAGTATGTTCTAGTATCCGTCATACATAGTATGTTCTAGCATCCATTGTTTCCATCCTGAGTTTTCTTGGGAATTGGTTGAGTTGATTGACCATGTTGGATTTTCTTACACTTATTGACCATGGTTCTGCCTTGTGAGCAGGGTTGTATTTATACATCATGGTGCCCTATGCATGGAATGATGAAGATGCTTTGAGAGCAGGATTGTATTTAGACAATAGACATCATGGTGCCCTAAACATGGAAAGATGAGGATGCCTTGAGAGCAAGGTTGGTATTTAGACATCATGGTGCCCTAGGCATGGAATGATGAGGATGCCTTGAGAGCAGGTTGGTATTCAGACATCATGGTACCCTAGACCTGTAATGATGAGGATGCATAGAGAGCAGGTTGGTATTTAGACATCACGGTGCCCTAGGAATGGAATGATGAGGATGCCTAGAGAGCAGGTTGGTATTTAGACATCACGGTGCCCTAGGAATGGAGTGATGAGGATGTCTTGAGAGCAGGGTGGTATTTAGACATCAGGGTGCCCTAGGCATGAAATGATAAGGTTGCCCTGAGAGCAGGGTGGTATTTAGACATCATGGTGCCCTAGGTATGGAAAGATGAGGATGCCTCGAAAGCAGGGTGGTAATGCGACATCACGGTACCGTAGGCATGGAGTGATGAGAAATGATGATGGCCTTTTGTATAAGCTCCCTCCCCTTATATAATTGTTAAAAGAAACTAATGCTAGAAGGTTCTGTTAAAGTCACCTGTCGTCTTATTTTATATGTAGAAATACATTTAAACCACACAGTCCATCAAACAAGAGAAATAAACTATGGTTTCTTGCTTCTGGAATTATAAAGAGCCTTTTGACCCGCTCTCACCATCACCCTGCACTGCACCCCCTTCCACCTACAGTTTTTGGTACCACTCCCTCAATCCCCGAAACCTCAGGCCCTGCAAAGCACATCTATCCTTTGGCAAGACATCCTGGGACCCATAGTTTTTAATGGAAAAAGTGCAGCTTGCTTGTGCTTGGATTAGAACCTGACATCCACAATGCAGAAACTAATGTTTTCATTTACTGCCGAGGATCTGTAATGAAAAAAACATTTTTTGAAAGGTTTTGAAAAAAAAGGTGTCACTGCAATTACATTGTTTTTCTCTTGGAGAGAAAGATAGCAATTGTTTTTGGAGACTCTGAGTGCCGTATATTTGGAAGTAGGCTGCTGTTTATCACAGATCATTGATTACCTCCCGCTTTTGTTCTAACTCTTATTATATTTCTTATTTTTTATCAAAAGGTATCACAGCCGGCAAAATGTCACGCTGCATAGAAGTCCACACATCTGAGAGCTTCTTAAGGTGACAACAGACATGAAAGAGATTAGATTACTATTTTATTGTAATAGACCCTCTCCAGCTGATATCCCCAAAACTTCTTGTCATGACATGAGGATCATATCAAACCTTGACTGACCAAGTTGAATGGATGTTGGCAGTTTCTCCTGGTACTGTATATCTTGGGCAAGAAGGGTATCCTTGACTATGCATTGTAATGTGTTGTATCTTTATGTCACAACATTCTATTTTTGTTGTAACTTTATCAACCTATTCATTTTACAGTGCCTTAAAAAAGTATTCATACCCCTTGAAATTTTCCACATTTTGTCACGTTACAACCAAAAACGTAAATGTATTTTATTGGGATTTTATGTGATAGACCAACACAAAGTGTCACATAATTGTGAAGTGGAAGGAAAATGATAAATGATACAAATAAATATGTGAAAAGTGTGTGGGGGGGGGGGGCATTTGTATGGCACCCCCCGGAGTCAATACTTTGTAGAACCCCCTTTCTCTACAAGTCTTTTTGGGGATGTCTCTACCAGCTTTGCACATCTAGAGAGGACATTTTTGCCCATTCTTCTTTGCAAAATATCTCAAGCTCTGTCAGATTGGATGGAGAGCGTCTGTGAACAGCAATTTTCAAGTCTTGCCACAGATTCTCAGTGTGATTTAGGTCTGGACTGTGACTGGGCCATTCTAACACATGAATATGCTTTGATGTAAACCATTCCATTGTAGCTCTGGCTGTATGTTTCGGGTCGTTGTCCTGCTGGAAGGTGAACCTCCGCCCCAGTCTCAAGTCTTTTGTAGATTCTAACAGGTTTCCTTCTAAGATTGTCCTGTATTTGTCTCCATCCATCTTCCCATCAACTTTGACCAGCTTCCCTGTCCCTGCTGAAGAAAAGCATCCCCACCACATGATGGTGCCACCACCATGTTTCACAGTGGGGATGGTGTGTTCAGGGTGATGTGCAGTGTTAGTTTCCCCCACACATAGCGTTTTGCTTTTAGGCTAAAAAGTTGAATTTTGCTCCCCTCTGACCAGAGCACCTTCTTCCACATGTTTGCTGTGTCCTCCACATGGCTTCTCACAAACTACAAACAGGACTTCTTATGACTTTCTTTCACCAATGTCTTTCTTCTTGTCACTCTTCCATAAAGGGCAGATTTGTGGAGAACACGACTAATAGTTGTCCTGTGGACAGATTCTCCCACCTGAGCTGTGGATCTCTGCAGCTCCTCCAGAGTTACCATGGACCTCTTGGCTCTTCTCTGATGAATGCTCTCCTTGCCCGGCCGGTCAGTTTAGGTGGACGGCCACGTCTTGGTAGGTTTGCAGTTGTGCCATACTCTTTCCATTTTCCGATGATGGATTGAACAGAGCTCCGTGAGATGTTCAAAGCTTGGGATATTTTTTTATAACCTAACCCTGCTTTATACTTCTCCACAACTTCATCCCTGACCTGTCTGGTGTATTCCTTGGCCTTCATGATGCTGTTTGTTCACTAAGGTTTTCTAACAAACCTCTGAGGGCTTCACAGAACAGCTGTATTTATACTGAGGTTACATTACACACAGGTGGACTCTATTTACTAATTAGGTGACTTCTGAAGGCAATTGGTTCCACTAGATTTTAATTAGGGGTATCAGAGTAAAGGGGGCTGAATACAAATGAATGCCACACTTTTCACATATTTATTTGTATCATTTATCATTTTCCTTCCACTTCACAATTATGAGCCACTTTGTGTTGGTCTATCACATAAAATCCCAATAAAATACATTTACATTTTTGGTTGTAACATGACAAAATGTGGAACTTGCCAACTCAATTTTTTAATTCTGGACTTTATTAATTTCTCCTTTATCAACTTTATTACATTTTCGCTATTATTTATAGCATATTGTTTTATATTGTTGTTGTATCACTTTAGTCTTGTTTGCTAATATTATAGAGCGTTGTACGTATTTTAAATTGGTCCTTTAACAACTTTTGTCAGTTGATTTGTCAGCACAGATTTTTTTCCTTTTTTCATTTCGAATAAATTTGCAAAGATTTTAATCAAACGTCTTTCACGTTGTCATTATGGGGGATTTGTTTGTAGAATTTCGAGGAAAGTAATGAATTTAATCTATTTCGGAATAAGGCTGTAACAAAACGAAATATGGAAAAAGTGAAGCGCTGTGAACATTTTCCAGATGCACCGTGTACACTGATTTTAGTTATTTTTACCGCAGACATGTAGCAGAATACATTTTGTCCTAAGTTTATGAAGAGGAAGAAAATATTTTGTTTGCAAAATTTTATAGCAGAAACAAAGTGTTTTTTTTTAATTGTATTTTTTTATTTATAGCGCAAAAAACAAACAAAAAAAAACCCCACTGGTGATCAAATACCACCAAAAGAAAGCTCTATTTTTGTGAAACAGTGTTGTATGACCGCGAAATTACCAGTTAAAGTAGAGCAGTGCTGAATAGCAAAAAATGGCCTGGGTCATTAAGGGGGTACAACCCTCCAGAAGTCCAGAAGTGTTGAAAAGGCTAAGAAAGTCAGACTCTCAGAATTGTCTCCTGCAGATAGCAGAGGGAGTGACAGAGCAGACAGAAATCACGCTCGGTGCTTTGGATTATGGCAAGTACACACTGTAGAAGGGCATGCTTTGTTCATTGTTCATTTCAGAGGTTTCAAATTCTAAAAGGATGCAGACACTGCAACTTTTCTGAGGCTGCTTTTACACCTGAGCGTAGCGTCTTTAAACTTTTTCCGTTTTTTTTTTGCGCAATTTTTTTTTGCACATTTTAGTGGCGTCTTTGCACATTTTTATACAGAGTTTTTGATCTTTGGCATTTTTGTTATTAGCCAATACAGAAAACTGTCATCTGTTGCATATTTTTTTCAGCTTATTTAGCTTTTCCATCAGCTTTTATGTCTTTCTTTTTATTATTATTTTTCACTTATTATTATTTTTTTTATTAGGGTAAGGGGTTAGAGTTAAGGTTAGGTTTGGGTTAGGATTAGGGGTTAGGGGATAGAGGTTAATATTTTATTTATTGTCGTATTATTTTTTTATGCTTTCATTTTTGTTAGGGTTTGGGGGTTTATAATAATACTACTACAACTACTACTACTACTTCTAATAATAATAATAATAATAATAAATGAAGAAATACATGGAAAATAAATACACAAATAAATAAATAAAAATAATCATAGATAAATACAATGAGTGTCGGTTCACACAGAGGCGGCTTCATAGTCGTCCGACACTGAAGCCGCCCCGCACTGTGCGTCCTCAGCACGGCTTGCAAAACGACTTCTTTATTAGTCGCCCCAAAGTAGTGCAGGAACAACTTGAGTGGCTCCTATTAGAACGGTTTCATTGCACTGCATGGTGCACGACTTGTCAGGTGGCTAAGTTGCCTGATAGGTCGCCCCTGTGTGAACCAGCACTGAATAAATACTATGTAATAATAGATTTAAAAAAAGTAAATAAATAATTAACTCCTAACCTTAACCCCTAACCCTTAAAAAAAAAATTATATATATATATATATATATATATATATATATATATATATATATATGTGTATGTGTGTGTGTGTGTGTATATATATATATATATATATATATATATATATTTATATATTTTTTTTTATATATAATAATAATAAATAAATAAACACCCTAATACAAAATAAATAAATATTATTATTGTTATTATTAATAATAATAATAATAATAATAATAAAAATAATATTTTGGGGGGTTCGGATTTGGTTGTTTATTATTACTATTTTAGTATTATTAATAATAATAATACGTAATGTATTTTATTTAAATTGTTGGTAAACCCCGTTTTAGAACTTGTACCTATAGGTAAGGCCCCTTTCACACTGGGGCGGTTTGCAGGCGTTAATGCGCTAAAAATACCGCCTGCAAACCGCCCCTAAACAGCCTCCGCTGTTTGTTCAGTGTGAAAGCCCGAGGGCTTTCACACTGAAGCGGTGCGCTGGCAGGAGAAGAAAAAATCTCCTGCAAGCCGCATCTTTGGAGCGGTGAAGGAGCGGTGTATTCACCGCTCCTTCACCGCTCCTGCCCATTGAAGTCAATGGGACAGCGCGGCTATACCGCAGTAATACCGCGGCTATAGCCGCGCTATACGAGGGGCTTTAACCCTTTTTCGGCCGCCAGCGGGGGGTTAAAACCGCACCGCTAGCGGCCGAATACCGCGGTAAAACAGCGCTAAAAATAGCGCTGTTTTACCGCCGACGCCCCCTACCGCCCCAGTGTGAAAGGGGCCTAAGCCTAGAATAAGGCTTACCTATAGGTACTGTAAATATCTCCTAAACGTGTGCCGATTAGGAGATATTTGCCTTGTAGTGGGCCGATGACATCGGCACATGCACTGTGAAAAAACGGCCCTCCTTCCCTATTCACTTATTTTATTTATTTATTAGTACATATTATTCATTTATTTGATTTATTTATTATTACATATTATTCATTTATTTGATTTATTTATTATTACATATTATTCATTTATTTGATTTATTACTTATGATGATTTTTTGTTATTTGTGTATTTATTTTACATTTATTTATTCATATATTATAAAATTTTTACATTTTTTTTTACATTTACACATTTGAGCAGAAATCGCGACAAAACACACGAAAGTGCACAAAAACTCGCAAAATGATCATTACCATTCATTTCTATGGGGGGGAAAAAGGCGCAAATCTGCGCAATTTTGAGCTACAAAAAAAACAAAGCTCCAGAACTTTTTTTGAGCTTCAGGCGTTTGGCTTCAGGCAAATTGGAGTGGAGATGTGAAATGTGTCCATAGAGAATAATTGATTTTTTTTCTCCTCCAGCGTTTTGGAGCTTCGGTGTACAGAACGCTAAGGTGTGAATGGGGCCTGAGAATGCATCAGGTGATTATAATGACCCAGACCCTCTCATTCAGAATCAGTCTGCAAAGGACATGGGGGGAAACAAACAGCTATTTCTTCTGAGCAAAAAAATGTAGGAATCTGATACAAAGTTTGTTAATATCCCTGCGGTGTACATAGATCACCCAGGGTCAGGATTTTTTACACTTGTGAATGTCTATTATTTGTATAATCAGCTGATATTTTGTTTTGTACTTTGTGGCTAGAGCTGGGCTATTTGTGGTGGTCCCAAACAAACCCCTGAGGAAGCCATCACTGGCGAAACATGTTGGGATACAACATCTACTTGTGACCACCTTCTTTTTATCGGGACACCAGCGACCCATTATATGCAATGTGTATATGCTCTATAACTATTTTCATTTGAACCCCTTGTTCTTCTCTCTTTTTTTGTAGTAATAAAGAAACTATTTTATATAACCTTCATAAGTAACAATTATTTCAAGCAATAATCCCGATCCTCCTCTTTCATCAGAGTCAGGATTGTTGTTTTTTTTTTACACCTTTTACAGTATCTTTCACTGGAGACACCAATAGTATGGGCCATAAAGCAAAAAAAAAAAGTGCTAAGTAAATATTACATTTTATATAGTTTCATTTTTTTGATATTAGTGCCCCATAGACTTCCTCAACACACATCATCTATCATAGCCGATGACATAACGGCGTCCTAGCTGTATTAGCTTTAGATCAGCGCAATTTCCAAACGCAGTCATGCTCGGATGCAGCAAACTTTACAGCTCTGCAGAATTTTTTTTTTTTTCTTTGCACCGATCCCCCAATAATTTCCTCTTACGATCGCTATCTCACTGCTTTTTATATTTGCTAATGCAGCATTAAACTCCGGGAGAAAGTTTATACCAGGGAGCTCGGGAAACGCCGTAACGCAAAAATCTATCTCGCCTGTCAACCGGGCGCCCTGGACGCGGTGTCTGCGCTCACGCCAGACGAATGAGAGGCGGCTGCGGGAGCGCGTGGCGGCCCGTGCCAGGGTAATCTATAGGTGTTCATTTACTGCTGGCGTTTTTAAAATTTTAATGCCGAATATCTCCCGTTTATGACATCAGAAATTGGGGAATTTGCAAGCTCTGCCTGTCCGCCAAAACATTTTTTATTCATCCAACATGTAACTGCAGCCAGTTTAATCAGCACTAAATTCTCGCCGGGCCCCGGAGAAAGGCAGAGAACATTTGCTGGAGCCGCTCTCTCTGCAGACACTCGGAATGGAAATGGCGACATGATTTGCTAACTAACTCTTTCCGTCCCACGCAGTGCCGGGATTTTATACTTGCTGGAGTTTGTATGGCCAATGGGAAGAACGTGCCGCAGTCAATGTGTCTGGTGATGCATGATAAGTGTCTTATTCTGACAGTTCCATAGCAGTGGCGGCCCGTCCATAGAGGGTGCACAGGCGCCGCCCCCACCCCCCCCCAATCCATGCGTCCCCCACCCTGATCTACATACAGGACGCCGAAAGCATGAATTCCATTGGGGGGGGGTGTTTTTTGAAACATGTGATTAGAGCCTGAGGCTCTAATAGGCTTCAAAAAAGGGTGGGCTCGGGTCGCAGAGCAATGCGCTCCGAGAACACTGCCCACCCAGTTATGTGATGATAAAAAAAAGATTTTGGGCCAGTTTTCCTTTAATAAAAAAAAAAATCAGGAGATATTCATTACCAGTTACTTCCAAATGAAAGCCTAATTTGTCCTGAAAAAAAAATCCACCTGGATTCTCAAAGCAATGATGATATGTACAGTTTTAATAACACATGTCAAAGTTGCAAAATCGTGCTTAGGCATTTAGATTATTTTTTGTTTTTTGTTTTTTTTTCCCCCCAATTTTGGGATATAGTAGCAATCTTATCACTCATGCCATCTAGGCACAATTCTACATTTATTATTTATTTTTATCTACATCAATTATGCATCCCCAAATACTCCTTTATTTTATAGAATCCCATACGATTGCTACTTTCGGTATTATTCACCATGCACTGGAGATCTGTATCTCCCCTGAGGTCCTCCTTTGTGCCCCCCGGATGGTCACGGACGTAACCCCCCCCCCACAGTTCCTGGTACAGACGTCCCCTAGTGGCCTGTTATCCACAACATTATGTGCTGCACCTAGAGCTGAATTGTAAGTATATGTCAGAAACCATGAAATCAGGCCGAGACAGAAGTATAGTTAAATCACACTTGTTTAATAATAAAAGTAAAAAGAAACAAACGTAGTCAAAACATAGCCAAAGTTCAGTAACCGGAACGGATAGTCGGCCAAGCCAGAAGTCAGGGATCAATGGAGTGGAACAGCAAGCAGGTTCTGGAGCCAGAAGGGATGTCAGCAAAGCAAGTCTTGAACAGGATCGCAGGTGATCGTTTCTGTGATGTTGACCAAGGTGAAAGCAGAGATCCTCTGGACTGGACGGCTTAGGTAGGCAGGACTGACGAGCAGGATATCATCAACAGCTGAGTAACTGTGGAGAAATAAGAGCTGGAAATTAGCCGACAGCTGAGCGGCCAGCTCAGAGAAGGAAGGGCTGAGCCCAGCCCTGACAGTATACTTGGAAGGGGTACTTTCTCCTGGGGTGGATTTGAGTTTCCCCTCTTCCCCTCTCTTTATTAATTTTGTCCAAACATCAGATTACAGTATTGCTTATATATCCTTTTACAGTTATCCTTAATGCCTCTGCTCCTGAAGAAGTGGAACATACTCCATGAAACGCGTCAAGTCTTTAGGATGTAATTTCTTCACCACATCATACATCTCATTTTACTTGTGTATTTTGTCCACCCTGTACCAGCCGTACATTGCTGTATCAATATTTGTTTACAACCAGCTTTTGGTCCATAGTATCATGTTTCAATACGCTGTGATCTAATTTTGTTATTGATCTAAGTTTCTAATCATATATACAGTGTCTCACAGAAGTAAATACACCCCTCAGTCACATTTTTGTAAATCTTTTCTTCTATCTTTTCATGTGACAACACTGAAGAAATGACACTTTGCTACAATGTAAAGTAGTGAGTGTACAGCTTGTATAACAGTGTAAATTTGCTGTCCCCTCAAAATAACTCAACACACAGCCATTAATGTCTAAACCGCTGGCAACAAAAGTCAGTACACCCCTAAGTGAAAATGTCCAAATTGGTCCCAATTATCCATTTTCCCTCCCCGGTTTCATGTGACTCGTTAGTGTTACAAGGTCTCAGGTGTGAATGGGGAGCAGGTGTGTTAAATTTGGTGTTATCGCTCTCACTCTCTCATACTTGTCACTGGAAGTTCAACATGGCACCTCATGGCAAAGAACTCTCTGAGGATCTGAAAAAAAGAATTGCTGCTCTACATAAAGATGGCCTAGGCTATAAGAAGATTGCCAAGACCCTGAAACTGAGCTGCAGCACGGTGGCCAAGACCATACAGCGGTATAACAGGACAGGTTCCCCTCAGAACAGGCCTCGCCATGGTCCACCAAAGAAGTTGAGGTCACGTGCTCAGCGTCATATCCAGAGGTTGTCTTTGGGAAATAGACGTATGAGTGCTGCCAGCATTGCTGCAGAGGTTGTAGGGGTGGGGGGGTCAGCCTGTCAGTGCTCAGACCATACGCTACACACTGCATCAAATTGGTCTGCATGGCTGTCATCCCAGAAGGAAGCCTCTTCTAAAGATGATGCACAAGAAATTCCACAAACAGTTTGCTGAAGACAAGCAGACTAAGGAGATGGATTACTGGAACCATGTCCTGTGGTCTGATGAGACCAAGATAAACGTATTTGGTTCAGATGGTGACAAGCGTGTGTGGGGGCAACCAGGTGAGGAGGACAAAGACAAGTGTGTCTTGCCTACAATCAAGCATGGTGCACTCACAGACCATCGTGCACTCGCTGACCAAGGCTCAAAGTTTTTTATTACCTCCCCCCCCCCAATACTTACCTGAGCCCCATCATGACCCAGCGATGTTGCATGAGGGGTTCAGCAGTCCGGAGGCTCTCAATCCTCACTGGCCGAGACAGCAGCGGGAGCCAATCACAGCCAGTGAGCCAATCAGGAGAGGGAGGGGGCGGGGCCGAGATGCGGCTTTGTGTGTGAATGGACACACAGAGCCGCGGCTTGGATGCTCTGATGGCACTTGGCTGGAGGGAGGGGCCAGGAGCACTTGGCAGGGAACCCGCAAAGGGGGGGAAACGGGCTGCAAAACCATTACACAGAGCAGGTAAGTATAACATGTTTGTTATTTTTTTTTTTTTTAAAACAAGATTTTAAAGCGGAGATCCACCCAAAAATGGAGCGTCTGCTTTAAGTGATGGTAACCCCTAACATGCCACATTTGGCATGTCATTTTTTTTGGGGGGGGGGGCGGATACCCTCTTTTTAGAGGCATCAAGCTCCCACCTCCTCCCGGAGCTCCGCCGCGCCGGAAGGAGGTTCACCTCTCTCCACTCCCTCCCTGCAATCTTTTGGGACACGTCACGGGTCCCAGAAGATCACCTGGCCAATCGCAGCGCGCGTGAGCAGTGCGTGCCACGGCTGTGAAGCCACACTCAGAATGGCGGCGCCATGGAGAGGAGGGGGAGAGAAGCGGGGCTTAGTACGCCCGCATTGCTGGACCGCTGGACAGGTGATTCTCCGATTATTAAAAGTCAGCAGATACACTTTTCTGTAGCTGCTGACTTCTATATGGGTGGAACTCCGCTTTAATATCACTTTAATAGGTATACACTTCATTCTCCCTTTAAGGCAAAGTTTAGAATAAGAAACAAATCCCCATTACCTTTTCTTTTGGAAAAGTTTGATTTGAGAAGTTCGGAGTCACCTGGCAGAGGATTACATTAACACAGTGGAGCGTGGCAAATCCCAGATTGGTGCCAGGCTGGTTCAGCTTCTTTAAAATGCCCTTTTCAGAGCAGCTTCTCAATTTTTTTTGCTATTAGCCGGTACAGCCGAACAGTGGGGGGAACAACAAAACCCACTTTACATTTAAACATTCCCATTTCACCGCTATAACTGATGTCATTGCAGCACAAAGTCAGTTGAAATAACCGTGCCGGTGTTAGAGACCCGTCAAATAAAACCTCGGCTACTGCGCTCTGTTTGATTTCAGTCTCTGTGTTGCCGTCCATTATACAGCGAGGGCTTCAATTTGCCTTCGTCAACCCATTACATTACAGGAGATTATTTTTTTTTTTATTTAACTGGAATAATTTTGTTTTCCACTTAGTGGCATATTAAATAAGGCTGAGCTCCGGGATGAACAAATATTGGAGTTGATTTACTAAAACTGGGGAGTGCAAAATATGGCGCAGCTCTGCATAGAAGCCAATCAGCTTCCAGGTCTTAGTGTCAAACCCTAAAAGTGATACTAAAGTCTCGTTTTTCTTTTTTTTGGTTCAAAATAACAAACATGTCATACTTACCTGCGCTGGTTTTGCACAGAGCAGCCCCGATCCTCCTCTTCTCGGGTCCCTCTTCGGCGCTCCTGGCCCCTCCCTCCTGTTGAGTGCCCCCCACAGCGAGCAGCGTGCTATGGGGGCACCCGAGCCAAGCGAGTCAATGCTTTGTGTGTCCATTCAGACACGAAGCTGCGGCCTGGCCCCGCCCCATCTCTCTCCGCATTGGCTCATAGGCTTTGATTGACAGCAGCAGGAGCCAATGGCGCTTCGCTGCTGTGTCTCAGCCAATGAGGAGGGAGAGTCCCGGGCAGCGGAGCCTCTCGTGCAACATCGCTGGATGGAGATGGGGCTCAGGTAAGTATTACAGGGGCTGAGGGGGCTGATGCACACAGAAGGTTTTTGATCTTAATGCATAGAATGTACCTTTTGCCTTTATAACCACTGTAACTGCTTCCAGCCCAGGTCAATTGTGACATTTCTCCTAGAACAGTATTTGAGAACCACCAAACATTATATACTGTATATATACACTACCGTTCAAAAGTTTGGGGTCACCCAAACAATTTTGTGTTTTCCATGAAAAGTCACACTTATTCACCACCATACGTTGTGAAATGAATAGAAAATAGAGTCAAGACATTGACAAGGTTAGAAATAATGATTTGTATTTGAAATAACATTGTTTTTACATCAAACTTTGCTTTCATCAAAGAATCCTCCTTTTGCAGCAATTACAGCATTGCACACCTTTGGCATTCTAGCTGTTAATTTATTGAGGTAAGCTGGAGAAATTGCACCCCACGCTTCTAGAAGCAGCTCCCACAAGTTGGAATGGTTGGATGGGCACTTCTGGCGTACCATACGGTCAAGCTGCTCCCACAACAGCTCAATGGGGTTCAGATCTGGTGACTGTGCTGGCCACTCCATTACCGATAGAATACCAGCTGCCTGCTTCTGCTGTAAATAGTTCTTGCACAATTTGGAGGTGTGTTTAGGGTCATTGTCCGGTTGTAGGATGAAATTGGCTCCAATCAAGCGCTGTCCACTGGGTATGGCATGGCGTTGCAAAATGGAGTGATAGCCTTCCTTAGCTTTTACCCTGTACAAAGCTCCCACCTTACCAGCACCAAAGCAACCCCAGACCATCACATTACCTCCACCATGCTTAACAGATGGCGTCAGGCATTCTTCCAGCATCTTTTCATTTGTTCTGCGTCTCACAAACGTTCTTCTTTGTGATCCAAACACCTCAAACTTGGATTCATCCGTCCACAACACTTTTTTCCAGTCTTCCTCTGTCCAATGTCTGTGTTCTTTTGCCCATCTTAATCTTTTTCTTTTATTGGCCAGTCTCAGATATGGCTTTTTCTTTGCCACTCTGCCCTGAAGCCCAAAATCCCGCAGCCGCCTCTTCACTGTAGATGTTGACACTGGTGTTTTGCGGGTACTATTTAATGAAGATGCCAGTTGGGGACCTGTGAGGCGTCTGTTTCTCAAACTAGAGACTCTAATGTGCTTATCTTCTTGCTTAGTTGTGCAACGCGGCCTCCCACTTCTTTTTCTACTCTGGTTAGAGCCTGTTTGTGCTGTCCTCTGAAGGGAGTAGTACACACCGTTGTAGGAAATCTTCAATTTCTTTGCAATTTCTCGCATGGAATAGCCTTCATTTCTAAGAACAAGAATAGACTGTCGAGTTTCAGATGAAAGTTCTCTTTTTCTGGCCATTTTGAGCGTTTAATTGACCCCACAAATGTGATGCTCCAGAAACTCAATCTGCTCACAGGAAGGTCAGTTTTGTAGCTTCTGGAAGGAGCTAGACTGTTTTTAGATGTGTGAACATGATTGCACAAGGGTTTGCTAATCATCAATTAGCCTTCTGAGCCAATGAGCAAACACATTGTACCATTAGAACACTGGAGTGATAGTTGCTGGAAATGGGCCTCTATACACCTATGTAGATATTGCACCAAAAACTAGACATTTGCAGTTAGAATAGTCATTTACCACATTAGCAATGTATAGAGTATATTTGTTTAAAGTTAGGACTAGTTTAAAGTTAGCTTCATTTAAAAGTACAGTGCTTTTCCTTCAAAAATAAGGACATTTCAATGTGACCCCAAACTTTTGAACGGTAGTGTATATATATATATATATATATAAAATATATATATATATATATATACATAAATATATATATATATATATATATATATATATATATATACATAAATATATATATATATATATATATATATATATATATAGCACCCTCATCCTAGAATAGGGCTACAGGTAAATTTAGTCATGCTGGGTGGTAGCCAGCCTGGCCTGGCTAATTTGTAGTGTTTAGTGGTCAAATGACTTCTGTCCTAATCCTGTTTGGCTGTGGTTTCTCCCTTTTGTCAGTAGGTGGTGCTGTTTCCTTTGACATTAGTATGATGAGCTACAGTGAGTTCAGGTTATGTAAAAACCTACCTTTCTCAGTCATTTATATTTGCTGCTATGCATGATGGGAAAAGGTATTTATTTAGGAGACGTCAGGTGATCGGGGTCAGTCTTACTGTCCAGGGTTGCGGCCAGGGTGGATGTGTGTGTGGAACAGCCCCTGGCTGCTAGGCCTGAAACCTGAGGCCTATCCAGGTGGCCGCCGACTGATAGACCTATCCGAGGCTTCAAGAGAGAACTCATTCAAGGGAATCTGTGAATGACACTGTGAGTAAAGTTCAGTTACTAGAGCAGACAGCCTATACTACAAAGTACAGATGTACTGGTTCAGCTTAAAGGTTTTTTTTTTTCCTGTACTGATGTCTACCTTATCTCACCTATTTTTGCCTAAGGAGTCTGCCAATCTGCCTGTTGCTGATCATTACTAAGGGTGTCCTGTGCCCTATCCCCTCGCTCCCACATTTTTCCTGCTTGAGAAATAAACTTCTCTCTTGTTTAAGCATAAAAGTGACTGGCGCCCAACTTTCTCTCTTGTACATCACCCACTATGCCTAGTAACCTGCACCTTGAGGAATTATGTCAGCCCTCTCTACCTCTGGTAATCACCATCAGAATCCCGGAAAATCGGTGTAGGCGCCACATATATATACTGTGAGTGTTGTGAGCTGTGATTGTTTAGTCAGGTCTGCTCAATGTGCCATGGTGCTGCTCATGCTGTCTTGAGAAGTTCCACACTGGTCTAGTAGCTATGGAATGTACTGGACAGTGGGTGGAACCATGCAGATGAGAGCATGAATGGCCATACAGCCCTGACCAATTAGAAGGGGATGTGGCCCAATGCATGCTGGGTGACTGGGTGACTGTATTTATATTTGATGAGCACATGGGCTCTGGGTCTTCTTCCTCGAGAGATAGGTCCAGGTGGGGAGGGGGCTGCTGCCCCTCCTCAGCACAGGCTGCCATGTGGCCTCAGCTGGGTCGACCTGAGGGCCTGAAACATTGAAGCTACAACCCATGGTTCTTGTGAGAGCCGACTGAGGGAGGATGTCCATGGATCCTGTCTGGTACTACTGAGGAAGGCTGCCTCAGGTGCTTGGAGCCTTTTGAGTACAGACCCCCCCTGGGACTTGTGCTGCTAAATCCCCCTCCTGCAGCTAGAAGTCACTTGCTGGGTGAAAGCTAAAGGGGACACTGGCTGGTGTCTTGAAGGGGCAAAGTTCCCTGAGTTCCTTCTGCTACAAAGGGACGGGTCCATTCCGTATAGCTGCTGTCCTACTGATAATCTGCTATAAAGTTCTATTGAGAAAGTTGTCCGCACCTATGAATAGTTAATTTGGAGTATCCTAAATCCCTTCTCCTATCCTATTGGAGATAACAAGCGGAAGAGTGTGTGTACCTGGCTGTGTGAAAATACTCTGTGGATCAATCAGTGGGAGACCCGGGCGCAATCATTCCAGCAGCTGCTCTGGGGGTAGCGCTAAATAAAAGATGATGTTATGGCGAGTAAATAGATACCTAACATGTCGTGCTTTAAAATTGTGGAGGCTTGTGGAATGGTGACAAACTCTGAAATCAACACTTTGAAAATGTTTACAGGTTACCAGTTTAAAATTACAGGGGAGGTCTGGTGCTAGAATTATTCTCACTATAACGTTCACGGCGATACCTCACACGTGTGGTGCGAACACCGTTTACATATGCAGGCGTGACTTGCGTATGCGTTCACTTCTGCGTGTGAGCACGGGGGGGGGGGGGGGGGATAGGTGCGCTTTTAAAAAAAAAAAATTATTTATTTATTTATTTATTTATTTTACACTATCCCTTTAATTTTTTTATTTATCACTTTTATTCCTATGACAAGAAATGTAAACATTTCTTGTGATAGAAATAAGGCATGACAGGTCCTCTTTATGGAGATATCTGGCGTCTAAAAGACTGCCTGTAAAATCCATCCAGCAGCTAATTAGCTGCTAGGATGTCTTTTACAATAGAGAGAATCTCTGGCTGAAAAAAAAAAAAAAAAGATACCGGGAAGATGCCTGTAGCTGCAACCATCATCCCGGTATAACCATGGAAAGTCAAGGACGTACATGGACTTCCACCCAGTGGGAAGTGGTTACTTGAACAAGCTGAAGTTAGAAGATGATTGGTTTTCGTAAATCAACCCCATTGTGTATGACTGTTGTTGTGATTAGATGAGGATCAGATCACATTTTATGGCAAATTACTGCAAAAAACCCAATTAATTCCAAGGGGTTTACATACTTTTCTTGCCACTGAATATATACAGTGGGGACAATATGTATTTGATCCCCTGCAGATTGTGTAAGTTTGCCCACTTACAAAGAAATGAAGGGTCTATAACTTTTATCATAGATGTATTATGTATTAAATTATAGAGACAGAATATCAACCAAAAATGCAGAAAAAACACTCGATACAAATGTTATAAATTGAGTTGTAGCTCAGTAAGTAAAATAAATATTTGATCCCCAAGCAAAACATGACTTAGTAGTTGGTGGAGAAACCCTCGTTGGCGATCACAGAGGTCACACGTTTCTTGTAGTTGGTGATCAGGTTTGCACACATCTCAGGAGGGATTTTGGTCCACTCTTCTTTACAGATCTTCTCTAAATCCTTGAGGTTTCGTGACTGTCTCTTGGCAACTCGAAGTTTCAGCTCCTCCATAAATTTTCTATAAGATTAAGGCCTGGAGACTGGCTAGGCCACTCCATGACCTTATTGTTCTTCTTCTTGAGACATTCCTTTGTTGCCTTGGTGGTATGTTTTGGGTCATTATCATGCTGGAAGACCCATCCATGACCCATCTTCAGTGTTCTGGCTGAGGGAAGAAGGTTCTCATCCAAAATTTGACAATACATGGCCCCGTCCATTGGCCCTTCAATGTGACAAAGTCGGTCTGTACCTTTAGCAGAGAAACAGCCCCAAAGGAAAATGGTTCCACCTCTGCTTGACTGTAGAGATGATGTTCTTAGGGTCATAGTCAGCATTTTTCTTCCTCCAAACACGGCGAATCGAGTTAATGCCAAAGAGCTCAATTTTGGTCTCATCTGACCACAGCACTTTCTTACAATCCTTCTCTGAATCATTTAGATGTTCATTGGCATTACTGTACATGTGCCTTCTTGAGGAGGGGGTAGGGTTGCCACCTCATCCATTTAAAAATCGAACACATATTAATTACACAGGTTCTCTGGGTAAAAAAGCGATAATTATATTCACTTAGTGTCTTACCTGCATTAAATTAGCCTCAGAACCTGTGTAATTAACATGTGTTCGGCTTTAAAGGGATGAGGTGGCAACCCTAGGAGGGGGACTTGCCGTGTTTGGCGAAGTTGAGACCTGATCTCCAGTGCTGACTAAGGACCAGCAGATGGCACATTTCCAAGGCTGTTTGCTACAGCGGACCTCTATACATGAAGGGTAATTACTCAAACAATTACTGTTAGGTTAGTTGGTATGTGACCTAACTGGTCCTAACACTTTGGTTCATATATGAAAATGAAAGGGACATGTGAGCTCCTTCTTAGGACTTGTACGGGTGGTTCAGTAGTCTCTGCAAAGAAAGCAACGCAAGCAAGGCGTGCTAGTGGGATCACTGGGAAAATTGCTGGCTTGATTAATTGGTGTACAGCGCAGCACCTAGAACCAATTACATGTTTATTCTGTCGGAATATAAATAATCTTTTGTCTGCATCGTAAACACTGATTTCAATTAAACTTAATTGCCCCCTCAAGCCTTAATAGATGACTAAAGCAGAAAGTAACCTGCAGAAAGCGAAGAATATTATGTCTTAGTTGGCCACTAGCGACAGCCGGACAAATGTTCCGGAAGAAGAAAATTGCAAGGTTTACATGGGCAATACTGTCCCTAAAACATTCCGGGGGACATCTTGTGGATCTCTAACTCCATTCCTGGACTACAGAACCCTAAAGATCTCCAGTCCAGGCGCAAGGATTAGACTTGTGCACTGCCGAAAAATGTGTTCATTTTAGTCTTAGTTTAATTTGTTTTGTTTTTTTTTTCGTTCTTTGGGTCATTCATTATGATGTAAATTCGTAAATGCGTAAATTAAAAAATTTGAAAATCTGAAAATTAGTAAATTAGAGAATTCGTAAATTTGAGAATTCGTAAATTCGTAAATTTGAAAATTCGTAAATTCTAAAATTCGTAAATCCGAAAATCCAGAAATTTTAGAATTCGGAAATTCAAAAATCCGAAAATTCAAACATAAGATAGAAAATACGAAATAATAGCTAACTAATAATAATTAACTATTAAATTATAGGTATTGGAATTTCCTTTCAAATTCGGCTGTTAGTCAACATAACGAATACAAATTTATTCGAAGTTACAAATTATCCAAAAATAACGAATGCCACATCTAAACAAATGGAATGGAAGAAATTAATAATAAATAATAATAATAATAAAAAATTATTATTATTGTTATTTATTATTATTAATTTGTTACGTTCCATTCGTATAGATATGGCATTCGTTATTTTGGATAATTCGTAACTTCGGATAAATTCGTATTTGTTATGTTCACTAACAGCCAAATTTGAAAGGAAATTCCAATACCTATAATTTAATAGATAGTAATAGTTAAGTTGTTATTTCAGATTTGTGAATTTTCAGGTTTTCAAATTTTCAGATTTTCGCTCTTTTAAATGTTCGTTCTGATTTTTTGATTTTGAAGTTTTTGAATTTCCGAATTTTCGGATTTCTAATTTCTGATTTAACGGATTTGCAAATTTTCGACTTTTCGTAAATTTGTTGAAATTCAAATTCTGAACAAAACAAATTTTCACATGTCTAGAAGGGATTTCCTCTGCTTTAGTGTGACTTTTTTGTTGAGAAAAAACAAGCCCCTCCTGGGTGATCTATAAGCATTGGAATGGGAGGGTCTGTGTTCATTATAACCATCTGTCAGCATTTTAGCAGTGTCTGCATCCCTTTAGAAGTAGTTAACCCTTAGGAAAACCAAATATGAAATTCTAATTGCGGAGGATGCTTAAAATGTACTTGTATTTCAGTGCAGACATCTGGGAAAATCAGTGAGCCAGTCACACAGGCAGGAAATTACATTACTGAAAGTGTTCCCTACACCAGCTGTGCACAGCAAGCCTAAATTCTGGTTGTCCAGGCTTTTAAGTCAAGTTACAGAGTCAAGGTACAACTTGCATTTTGTCTCCTGTAGGGAGTTTGGACACAGCAGAAGATCAGGAGACAGTCTGGGAGCTGCTGTGCTGCTGGAAATGCTCAGACTAGGTCTGCACACGAAACTAGACCATAGGTCAGCATAGGAGTTTGCATGCACAAGGAAAAGAATCATAGTCTGGAACAGCATGGCCATCAACCTGGGTCAGGGTACCAATTCGGAAGCAGGGGCAGGGTCAAAGTCCAAGCCAAGACTGATAGATGGGCAACACAGGAACCAATTTAGAAGCAGGACCTGGGTCAAAGTCCAAGCCAAGGTCAATAATGGACAATCAGCAGAGGTACCAATTTAGCAGAAGGTGCCGGGTCAAGCCCAGGTCAATAATAGATGAGCAGCCTAGGTACCAATTCAGAAGCAGTGGCAGGGTTAAAGTCCAGGCCATAGATGATAACAGATGGGCAGTAGTGGTGCCAATTCAGAAACAGGAGTAGGGTTAAAGTCCAGGCCAAGGTTGATAACAGACAGGCAGCGGAGGGAGCATTTCAGAAGCAGGGGCAGGGTCAAAGTTCAGTTCAAAGTCTATATCAGATGGGCAACAAACCAATTCAGAAGCAGGAGCAGGGTCAAAGTCCAAGCCAAGGTCAATAACATACAGGCAGCAGGGGTGCCAATTCAGAAACAGGACCACGGTGAAAGTCCAGGCCAAGGTTGATATTAAATGTGCAGCAAAGCTATCAAATCAGAAGCAGGAGTGGGGTTAAAGTCCAGGCCAAGTTCTATAATAGATGGACAACAGAGGTACCAATTCTAAAGCAGGAACTGGGTCAAAGTTCAGGCCAAGGTCTACAATAGATGGGCAGCCCCGGAATCAATTCAGAAGCAGGAGCAGGGTCAGCGTCAAAGCCAAGGTCAATAACATAACATACAGGCAGCAGGGATACCAATTCAGGGACAGGAGCAGGGTCAAATTCCAGGCCAAGGTTAATAATAGATGGGCAGTAGAGGTACCAATTCAGAAGCAGGAGCTGGGTCAAAGTTCAGGCCAAGGTCAATAATAAATGGGCAGCACAGGAACCATCTCAGATGCAGAAGCAGGGTCAAAGTCCAAGCCAAGGTTGATAACATACAGGCAGCAGGGGTACCAATTCAGAAACAGGAGCAGGGTCAAATTCCAGGCCAAGATTGATAATAGATGGGTAGCAGAGATACCAATTCAGAAGCAGGAGCTGGATCAGAGTCCAAGCCAAGGTCGATAACATACAGGCAGCAATGGTACCAATTCAGAAACAGGAGTAGGGTCAAATTCCAGGCCAAGCTATCAATTCAGAAGCAGAAGTGGGGTCAAAGTCCAGGCCAAGTTGTATAACAGATGGACAACAGAGGTACCAATTCTAAAGCAGGAGCAGGGTCAAAATCCAAGTCCAAGCCAAGGTCAATAATAGATGGACAGCAAAGGTACCACTTCAGACGCAGGAGCAGGGTCAAAGTCCAGGCCAGGGTTTATAATAGATGGGCAACAGAGGTACTAATTCCGAAGCAGGAGCAGGGTCAGGAGCAGCACTGGAATCAATTGAGAAGCAGGAGCAGGGTCAGAGTCCAAACCAAAGTCAATAACATACAGGCAGCAGGGATACCAATTCAGAAATAGGAGCAGGGTCAAATTCCAGGCCAAGGTTAATAATAGATGGATAGCAGAGGTAAAAATTCAGAAGCAGGAGCTGGGTCAGAGTCCAAGCCAAGGTCGATAACATACAGGCAGCAGGGGTACTAATTCAGAAACAGGAGCATGGTCAAATTCCAGGCCAAGGTTGATAATAGATGAGTAGCAGAGGTACCAATTTAGAAGTACGAGTTGGGTCAAATTCCAGGCCAAGGTTTATAATAGATGGGTAGCAGAGGTACCAATTCAGAAGTACGAGTTGGGTCAAAGTCCAGGCCAAGGTTGATAATAGATGGGAAGCAGATATACCAGGACAGCAGGTGTAGTCAGGATAAGAGCCAAGGTCAGCAAAGGCAGGTCTGGATAATGCACAATCAGAAGACAAGCTGTGTCAAACACAGCATAGCAGAACTCAGGTCAGGTCACAAGTCACAGGAGTTGATGGCCGCCCATCACCCTCCTCAGTTGTTCTGTATTTTTAAATAGGGGTCTTGGTGCTAGGTGCCTAAGCTAGTGTCGGATGTGCACACTCACTCACACCCGCATTAACACACACCGTAGCACATGCACTAACATACACGGGTGTGCCCACAGCAAGGGCATGAAATACAGGTAACATCTCTGTTCGTTGCTTAACCCATAACAGCAATATGCATATATCTGATGGCAGGGCAGGTGGGCCTTATCACCTAGCCACTGCATACATGCATATTGTTCTTGGGGCACGATTTCCAAAAACTGTGGCCAAGCTGTCAACTCACAGCCAACCACTGATGATCAGGAGCTGGTGTAATGGACTCCCAATGAAGTCAGCCCAGTGCAGCCAATCACAGTGCCCCATGAAAGCGTTGGCATCTGCTGGTCTAAATGAGGTTAAGAACTTTTCCACTACCCAGAATTATAGCAGAGTATAAAAACGAAGGAGGAATAATCGGTTTTTGGTTGAAACTCATAACGCATTCTACGGCCTTTTTATAAATCATTTTTGTTTTGCTTCCACAGATTTCTTCTGGCCTTAAGAACTCAGAGACAAAAGCCAAGACCTGATGGTATTGGCACCGAGCTCCACCATACAATTAACAACTTTGTGCAAGTATCTACGAGAATAGGTACATGACACTAACAGCCACTTTAGCGGTGATTGGAAAATGGACCTCCCGCTCGGCAAGACATAGCTTAATCCAACCCAAGGCTTTCAAAATAATGAATGGCTGAGATCATTTTTCATCTCATCATCCCATTATCTGTAATGAGAAAATACTTTTAACTGCGAGAACAGCTCTTCAGAAAAAGTTTGTGCTGAAAGCCTCCGCAAGATATCAGCTCCTTCTAGTATAGTGGGCTGTGGGGGCGGGGCTATTGCTGCGGTATCAAAGGAAGATTTATTTGTATTTTTATTTTTATTCAACCGGCTTCCAGCTTGCTTATGTTATGCAGCCATAAGGCACAGCAGGGTTGGGTGGATCACTGGAGCTAATGCATCGCAAAATTACCTGTTTTCTGATGGCTGCTTTATTAGATATACCCGCTTCTTAAAGCGGAGTTCCACACAAAAATGGAACTTTTCTGAACCCCCCCCCCCTCCGGTGTCACATTTGGCACCTTTCAGGGGGGAGGGGGGTGCAGATACCTGTCTAAGACAGGTATTTGCACCCACTTCCCGCATAGACTCCCATGGGAGTCTACGCCTCTTCCCGTCCCCACCGCGCTGTCTCCTGGGAAACACACAGCTCCCAGGAGATAGCGGGGACCACTTACGATGTGCAGCGCGACTCGCGCATGTGCAGTAGGGAACCGGGAAGTGAAGCCGCAACGCTTCACTTCCTGATTCCCTCACCTAGGATGGCGGCGGCAGCTGCCGAGAACCGAGCGGGTTCTCGGCGTCGCCTGCCGACATCGCTGGACCCTGGGACAGGTAAGTGGCCATTTATGAAAAGTCAGCAGCTGCAGTATTTGTAGCTGCTGGCTTTTTTTTTTTTTGCGGTTTGGGTGGACTCCCTCTTTAACCCGTTTAACAGTGCAGCCCCCTCTAGTGGGCAGCTAGTGTAGGTAAATGTGTTTTGTGACTCGTGGTAATTGCATGTGTCTGTTAAAGGGGTCAGGGTTCAGATTCAGGTCAAGCTGGAAGGCTGTGCAGACCAGTCCTCTATGGCCTCCCCCTGGTTCTGGAGGCCCCTGGAAACTTCTAGAAGCTAGTAGGCGGAGGTAAAGAGGCTGGGTCTGAATGTTGAGGGGAGTTTGGACCAATCCCAAGGCAGGAGGCCTGGCAGGGGGGGGCTAAACCAGCCCATAAATATGATGGAGCCTGAGCAGCAGGGAAGTCGGGTGAAAGATGGAGCGCTAAGGTTGTTGTTGTGTGGCCTGAGAGGGGACCCAGGAACTGGGGGGCTCTGCCTCCAGGCAGGAGCTGTGGAAGGGAAGGAGAGGAAGCCTAAAAGAGGAGTCTCCTTTACCTTTGGACATCCAGGCTGGCATGAGAAGATCTGATCGGTTGGAGGCCTGAACAGGAGTCTTGACCAGTGCAGTGGGGAGCTAAAGACACTGTGGGGACCTCACACCCGGGGGCATACTGCGTGACATAGCATATTTTCCAAGGACAGCGTTGTGCTAAATCCTGATCCCTTGTCCTGGGGAGTTCTTCAGAGCAGCCAGATGGGCTGGTGGTATCTGCAAGCATCATACTGAGTGAAGTTCTACAGAGAAGACAAGATACCTCTAAATGCAGTTTGCTACTTTGTGCTATCTCACTAAAGGGGACCGAGAGCTCCTGGTCAGTAAAGGATCTTTAATAACTATAAAGATGCAGCGCTTATAAAATAGTAACCACCAAGTGAGGTATGGTGTTACATAAATATAAAGTCCATATACTATATAAAAAGTCCAAATAGCGCCAGTGACTATCTAAAGCGATAGGTGTTATACCGAAAGCCACCGCCGATAGGGAGGACACACACTGACCCTTACCCTATGTGCTGGGCTACCCAAAAAGAGCAGCCAAACCAGTGTTATTTAACCCCTTCCCGCCGAGCGTACGCAGATGTGCGTACTCGGCTTTCCGGGGTTATACCGGGATACCGTGAGCGACTTAGTTCCAGCCTCCTAATCGTAAACACGGAAGCGACGTCATGACGTCACTTCCCGTTTACTCCGCTGCCAATGGCGCAGGTTTTAAAAAAATACACAGTATTTAGAATCGCCGAAAACGGCGATCTGAATACTTTGAAGTGCAAAGGAGGGATCGGGGGTCTTTTAGACCCCCCGATCCCTCCATAAAGAGTACCTGTCACCACCTATTACTGTCACAAGGGATGTTTACATTCCTTGTGACAGCTATAAAAGTGATCAAAATTTTTTTTTTTAAAAAACACAATTTATTCATGTAAAAATAAATAAAATAAATAAGAAAAAGAGCTCGCGCAGCAAAGAAAACGCATACGGAAGTCGCGCCCGCATATGTAAATGGTGTTCAAATGTGAGGTATCGCCGCGATCGTCAGAGCGAGAGCAATAATTCTAGCCCTAGACCTCCTCTGTAACTCTAACCTGGTAACCGTAAAATAAATTTAAAGCGTCGCCTATGGAGATTTTTAGGTACCGTAGTTTGTCGCCATTCCACGAGTGCGTGCAATTATAAAGCGTGACATGTTTGGTATCTATTTACTCGGCATAATATCGTCTTTTACATTATACAAAAAAATTGGGCTAATTTTACTGTTTGGTTTTTTTAAAATTCATGAAAGTGTCCCTTTTCCCAAAAAGTTGCGTTTAAAACACCGCTGCACAAATACAGTGTGACATAAAATATTCCAAAAATCGCCATTTTGTTCTCTAGATTCTCTGCTAAAAAAATATATATAATGTTTGGGGGCTCTAAGTAATTTTCTAGCAAAAAATACGGATTTTAACTTGTAAACACCAAATAGGCTTAGTCATGAAATGGTTAAATATGGCTTTGAGGCTCTTCCATGTATTCAAAATTTTAGTTTAAAATAGGTTAAAATCAAATCTCCAATATCAGCTAACACAACCATGTGTTGAAGACGCCCGTTAGCCTTCCAGCTGTGTTGCAAATGGCGGAAGTGACGTATCACGCTGAAGCCAACTTACGCGTTTCGTCAGCATGCAAACCCCAGTGCTGCAAGGTAGAAGTGTTAACTATTAAGCCACCTCTGGAATATTTTTTTGTACACTTAAAAGCTACTGAAAAGTTTATTATAACTTATGCCGCGTACACACGGTCAGACTTTTCTTCTACAAAAGTCCGACAGACTTTCGACGGACTTTTGGCGGACTTTTGGCGGACTTGCGGCAGACTTTCTAACGAACGGACTTGCCTAGCTACGATCACACAAAAGTCCGACGGATTCGTACGTGATGACGTACACCGGACTAAAATAAGGAAGTTGATAGCCAGTAGCCAATAGCTGCCCTAGCGTGGCTTTTTGTCCGTTGGACTAGCACACAGACGAGCGGATTTCTGGGTCCGGCGTAGTTACAACGTAAAGATTTGAAGCATGTTTCAAATCTAAAGTCCGTCAGATTTGCGGCTGGAAAAGTCTGGTGAAAGTCCGGGGAAGCCCACACACGGCGTCCGTCTGACTTTTGTAGGCGAAAAGTCCGACCGTGTGTACGCGGCATTAGTAACGATGACCATACATCAACTGTATGGATGTCCAACCTGTAGAATCAGCCCATGCATAAGAAAGTCCATGCATAAGAAATTCCATGCATAAGAAAGTCCAGGCTTTTGGTGTGTAGAATGATGATGCATCTGTTGATGAAAGATCAACAGTTAATAGCGGGGGGGGGGGAGGGTACACTAAGGTGTCATGGCCATGAATGTTGTCTATTCATTCCATTCCTTGAAAACTCTTTAAATAAATCATTCCCTTACCACTTTTCCTTTGTGTATGAATGAGCGCGTTGCCGATTTCCCTCCCGCCTCCCGGAGCCATTGACCTCAGCCTGCAATTTTGATATCACAATAAGAATGTAAATACTATAATTTATAATCAGTGTAAATACCTGGCTCTGTTAGTTACATGCAGCCGCACTCTGATTAACTGGCTGACAGACTACAGAAAATAATAGTGTGATTTATTTGCTGGTGCCACCTTCTCGCCATTCAGTATAATGAAAGGTTTTAAACGCACGCCGTATCGCGGACCACCAATTATGAGCTACGGTATATTTATTCTCTTACTACTTTAACCTGCACCAGCCAGCACCAACAAAATTGTTGGTTTTACAGCAATTAGCACATGAAGGCTGGTAGAAAGAATACAAAAAAAGTAATTTATTTAAATCCATTTACTTTGCTCAGTGAAATGCGTCCAGCAGAAATACACATAGCGGGCATTTTCAGGCTTGGGCAATAAAACAATATAAAAGAAAAAATTATGTTTTTGGCATCAGTACTGGATCGAATGCAGTCGCCGCTGTGCCCTCTCACCGCCCTTGATTGGAGCTCCAACTGACAGTGTGGATGTGGCAGCAGTCCTGGATCGAATGCAGTAGATGCTGTGCCCTCTCACCACCCTTGATAGGAGCTCCAGCTGACAGTGTGGATGTGGCAGCAGTCCTGGATTGAATGCAGTCGCCGCTGTGCCCTCTCACCGCCCTTGATTGGAGCTCCAACTGACAGTGTGGATGTGGCAGCAGTCCTGGATCAAATGCAGTCGCCGCTGTGCCCTCTCACCGCTGAGTGTGGAGCTCCTATCAAGGGTGGTGAGAGGGCATAGCATCTACTGCATTCGATCCAGGACTACTGCCACATCCACACTGTCAGCTGGAGCTCCAATCAAGAACGGTGGGAGGGCACAGCGGCAACTGCATTCAATCCAGGACTGCTGCCACATCCACACTGTCAGCTGGAGCTCCTATCAAGGGTGGTGAGAGGGCACAGCATCTACTGCATTCGATCCAGGACTGCTGCCACATCCACACTGTCAGCTGGAGCTCCAATCAAGAATGGTGAGAGGGCACAGCGGCTACTGCATTCGATCCAGGACTGCTGCCACATCCACACTGTCAGCTGGAGCTCCTACCAAGGGTGGTGAGAGGGCATAGCATCTACTGCATTCGATCCAGGACTGCTGCCACATCCACACTGTCAGCTGGATGGAGCTCCTATTAAGGGTGGTGAGAGGGCATAGCATCTACTGCATTCGATCCTGGACTGCTGCCACATCCACACTGTCAGCTGGAGCTCCTATCAAGGGTGGTGAGAGGGCATAGCATCTACTGCATTCGATCCTGGACTGCTGCCACATCCACACTGTCAGCTGGAGCTCCTATCAAGGGTGGTGAGAGGGCATAGCATCTACTGCATTCGATCCAGGACTGCTGCCACATCCACACTGTCCGCTGGAGCTCCAATCAAGGGCGGTGAGAGGTCACAGCGACTACTGCATTCAATCCAGGGCTGCTGCCAGGCAGTTAAGTTCCTCCACCCCCAAACTCACTCATCCATGTCTTTATGGACCTTGCTTTGTGCACTGGTGCGCGGTCATGTTGGAACAGGAAACTGCTCCCACAATGTTGGAGCATGAAACTGTCCAAAATGTCTTGCTATGCTGACTCCTTAAGAGTTCCCTTCACTGGAACTAAGAGGCCAAACCCAACCCCTGAAAAACAACCCCACACCATAATCCCCCTTCCACCAAATGATTTGGACCAGTGCACAAAGCAAAGATCCATAAAGACATGTCTGAGTGAGTTTGGGGTAGAGGAACTTGACTGGCCTGCTCAGAGTCCGGACCTAAACCCTATTGAACACCTTTGTGATGAATTATAGCGGAGACTGAGAGCCAGGCCTTCTCGTTCCAACATCAGTGCCTGACCTCACAAATGCGCTTCTGGAAGAATGGTCAAACATTCCCATAGACACACTCCTAAACCTTGTGGACTGCCTTCCCAGAAGAGTTGAAGCTGTTATAGCTGCAAAGGGTGGACCAACTCAATATTGAACCCTACGGATTAAGACTGGGATGCCATTAATGTTCATGTGCGTTTAAAGGCAGGCGTCCCAATATTTTTGGTAATATAGTGTATATGGGGGGGGATTGGTTACCAAAGGCGTGGGATAGTTGCCAGTATCTGAAATGGTAGGAGGTTGGGACATTATAGTTAGTACGAATCGTGGAGAAAGGGAGCAGTTTGCCTTGATTTACCAGTTGGGAAATTCTTTTAATTATGTATTAGGTCCAATGGTGAGGGTCTGGAAGGGAGTACAGGGGGGGTTGAGCCAAATAGGAAGCCATTCCCAACTTTATCCATAACTTACCAAAAAGGTTTGGCCTAGAGATTCACTTTAACTGGGCGTTGTTTTTTTTTTCTCTCCAGTTTATATGTTATCGAAAATACTTTATACAATGAGCTATTGCATCTGTATTAAAGAAGAATATCATTTCACCAGAAACTAATTGGAAACCGACTCTAGAACAAAGTAGTTAATATTTCCATTATAGCGTGAGGATAGCACATGAATTTCACCTTTATCTTCCCCAGCCTAATGCGAGACATTATTTATTGTAACCGAAATTAAAACTCTGCAAAGCCCCGACCAGGCATCTCATAATGGCGTCAGAATAAAGATTATTATTCTGCAAAATTAAGTTCTGCTCAAATTGTTCATTATGTTGATGTGGTTGTATTTATTACAGAGACATATTACAGACATCTGAAATGTCGCCGCTCATTGCAGATAAGATAAGTGGGATCATCACTTTACGTTTGATCACATGGGCCGGCGGACGCAGGTGCCATTTTAAAGCACTTAAAACGGTAAATATTTTCTGAGTGGCCATTCATCCGTTGTGACAGTTTCCAGAGCAGCCTGGCCACAAATGCTTGTTGAATTTCGTTTGTTGGGACCGGGTAGGACAGGTATGAGAGTTCAGGCAGAGGCCAACACATCTCAGGAGGCAAGACAAGACTTTCTAAAGCAGGTATGTCAAACGTAAACTAAAGACTAGATGGGGGGGGGGGGGGCGAGACGCTGGATATGAAATAATCCATATTTCCAATAGCACACGTTCTTGGAGAGAGCTCTAGGGTATTGGGTGCTGTAGCAACCACCAGCTGGAGACTGGATCATAAAGCCACAATGAAGATCTTCAAGTTGAGTCCAGATGGTTTTTATTGAAGCATGATCACATCACAAAAAAGGACGCAGGACCCCTTCGTCAGGCATGGATATGAATACTCAATGAGTAAAAAAATTAAGTCCCTGGTGGAGCCAAATGGTTTGGCTTTGGGAGCTCTCCACAAATTTTGGACCGCCTTAAAAAAATAGGGGTCACCCAAATTGAGTAGTCTATCCCCAGGCTTGGTTTACCGTTGCATCAGTCTTCAGACTTGATGTGAGCCCATATCTACCACTGGTGACATGGAGAATTTATCATTATTTTCCTATATTTTTCCTCATTAGAATTACAGTATACCTTTATACGCATTGCTGCAGGATACTTGTGAAGGACCATTTTTCTGGCTTAGTCCTGGTCTTGACTTTGACTTGATGACTTAGTGGTCAATTGCCTGCTCTGACTTTCACGCCCTGGTCTGTTGCCTGCTTTGACCTCTGCTCTGCACCTTACTTTGCTCTGCCTTTATATTTAGCCTCATGTTGATTCATCAGCTGCCATCAAATCGGCAAAACCTGGAACCTGTAGCCTGGGAGTTGCCCTTCCACCAATGGGACAACTGTGAAGACCACAAACTCTTTAGGCTTGATGTGAGCCCATGTCTACTTCTGGTGGCACAGGGGATTTATATTCATTTTCATATATTTTTCTTATCAGGATTCCAGGATCCATTCATACAGACCACTACTAGATATCCGGCAAGTGTCCCCAGTCTTGGTTTATCGTTGTGTAGCACTAACTCTCGGTGGAGCTGCTGGTTTAAGCGGGCTTGTTACCTTCACTCTCGACACCCCTGTTTCACCGGCACCAGGTCTAGGGTTCTGTTGAATTTACCTCTGGAAGATTTAAGCACCAACACTTGAGTACGTTTTCAATGCTTTATTGAACCAAGTAACAAAGGAAGTAGCAGGAAAGAGGCAGGAGGGAAGCTGCAGGGAAGCTCAAATACCTTTCTTTAGGATTCTTGAGAACGTCCTTTAAAGTTGAATATTGTAATCGGATGCAATCCCCTTGTGGGACACGATATTTGTTCACCTGGATAGGCCTCTCTCACTTGCCTAGCAGCCAGTACGTAGCACAAACAAAAGTCTCTGCCACAGACTTGCTTGAAATAAACCCGTACGATCCTCTGCCACAGGATGTATCAATTTTTGCAGTGAATGTCAGACACAGTACTTGGACCTCTAAGACAACCCGGCAGTACTATGCTGTAGAACTACTTTAGGATACGTCCTCCAACCGAGTCACCAGGCCCCTCTCCAGACCAGCACTCTGCATGATCCTTCCATGACGGGTCCTCCCCTGGAATCTCCTCGGTTGTCCAGCTTCTTCACTCTGGATAGACAGCTCAGGACCATTCCTCGGCTGCTGTGGTAGACCCCAGACATGCTTCTGGGCCCACCCACGCGCCGCAGCGGCGCAGGCCTCCGGAACGGAGGACCACGAGGAAGCACTCTAACGCGTACCTGTCGGCCAGGAGGGCCAGCAGGTGCCTGTAAAACTAACCCCAAAACATGGCGTCTGTCCCATAAATACCCTCTCCCAGAATGCAACTCGGAGGACCACCTCCACCGAGTTGCCTCCGGGGCAGAGGAGCATCCATACGCTTCGACACGTTGCCCCTCCAACACCAGCCAATGTTAACAGCGACACCCACCGGCTCAGTGTGGAACCACACGCAACGTCTGCCAAGCTGGAACAGAGGCAAATCTAACTTCCCTAACAAGCAATTCACTAAATTTACCTATCAGATGGTAGATCATAAATCTACCAGCGCTACAGTTGCATCAGTCTTCAGACTTGGTGTGAGCCCATATCTACCACTGGTGACATGGATAATTTATAATTATTTTCCTTTATTTTTCCTCATTAGAATTACAATAAACCTTTATAAACATTGCTGCAGGATGCTTGTGAAGGACCATTTTTCTGGCTTAGTCCTGGTCTTGACTTTGACTTGATGACTTAGTGGTCAATTGCCTGCTCTGACTTTCACGCCCTGGTCTGTTGCCTGCTTTGACCTCTGCTCTGAACCTGACTTTGCTCTGCCTTTATATTTAGCCTAATGTTGATTCATCAGCTGTCATCAAATCTGCAAAACCTGGAACCTGTAGCCTGGGAGTTGCCCTACCACCAATGGGACTACTGTGAAGACCACAAACTCTTTAGGCTTGATGTGAGCCCATGTCTACCTCTGGTGACACAGGGGATTTATATTCATTTTCATATATTTTTCTCATCAGGATTCCAGGATTCATTCATACAGACTATTACTAGATATCCGGCAATTGTCCCCAGGCTTGGTTTACCGTTGCATCATTCTTCAGACTTGATGTGAGCCCATATCTACCACAGGTGACATGGAGAATTTATATTCATTTTCCTATATTTTTCCTCATTAGAATTACAGTATACCTTTATACACATTGCTGCAGGATGCTTGTGAAGGACCATTTTTTCTGGCTTAGTCCTGGTCTTGACTTTGACTTGATGACTTAGTGGTCAATTGCCTGCTCTGACTTTCACGCCCTGGTCTGTTGCCTGCTTTGACCTCTGCTCTGAACCTGACTTTGCTCTGCCTTTACATTTAGCCTCATGTTGATTCATCAGTTACCTTCAAAATTGCAAAACCTGGAACCTGTAGCCTAGGAGTTGCCCTTCCACCAATGGGACAACTGTGAAGACCACAAACTCTTTAGGCTTGATGTGAGCCCATGTCTACCTCTGGTGGAACAGGGGATTTATATTCATTTTCATATATTTTTCTCATCAGGATTCCAGGATTCATTCATACAGACTACTACTAGATATCCGGCAATTGTCC
Source organism: Lithobates septentrionalis (assembly GCA_037952835.1). Lineage (NCBI taxonomy): Eukaryota > Metazoa > Chordata > Amphibia > Anura > Ranidae > Lithobates > Lithobates septentrionalis. The sequence goes on from JBBDGP010003635.1 coordinate 493,803, forward strand.
CCAGGCTTGGTTTACCGTTGCATCAATCTTCAGACTTTGACTTGATGACTTAGTGGTCAATTGCCTGCTCTGACTTTCACGCCCTGGTCTGTTGCCTGCTTTGACCTCTGCTCTGAACCTGACTTTGCTCTGCCTTTACATTTAGCCTCATGTTGATTCATCAGCTGCCATCAAATCTGCAAAACCTGGAACCTGTAGCCTGGGAGTTACCCTACCACCAATGGGACAACTGTGAAGACCACAAACTCTTTAGGCTTGATGTGAGCCCATGTCTACCTCTGGTGACACAGGGGATTTATATTCATTTTCATATAATTTCCTCCATAGGATTACAGTATCCATTCATACACACCACTACTGGATACTCGGGAAGGGCCCCTAGGTTCGGTAGAACATTGCATCAGGACACATTATAAACCATGCCTCGCGATAAGTGGCTCCGTAATGGAATCCAGGCAGCTGTAGGCTAATTTGAATGATGTTTAGTATGCAGAGATGTGAAATACGTGCGCACGGTTTAAATCTGTTTCACATCCACAGGGGTAATATAATACCGCTAAGCAGCTCGGTTGATGAAAACCTCCACCAACGTAAAAAACTCAGGGACAAACTGTATTATACATACATTTATAGAAACAATAAAAAAAAAAAAAAAAGCAGAGCAAACAAGTAAAACCAAGCACAAGGACTGAAGTGTGTGTTGTGATTTAAATGGTGTTACCGGGCTTAACTCAATTAGACATTCATCTTGCTGTACATGTTCTTCTCGCGCCGAGTTCAGTCTCGGGCTTTTGTGTTATTTTTCCCTTGTTTCGAGATGACAGATTCATTTTTCATTTAGTAAAGTGGAAGTTAAAAAGCTTCAGAGGCAACACAGTGTATTGAAGGATGGAGCTTTGTTTCTGCAAAGTGCTGGCTGTCAATAGCTCCTCGAGGTGGTACCCACCTGCACTTAACCAAGCAAAAGAGCAACCTAGATGACTCTTAGGGTTGTGCTATTTAATTTGTCACCAGACCATTTAAATCAAAACCTGGCAGCAGGAGAGGAAAATGAGCACTTGCATGTTTCCGCACTTAAAAACGAAAAAAAAAAAAAAAATTTGACCTGTGTAACTTTAGCAGGAATCTGACCACTTCCACAAGGGTCAATTCTGGTCTGTGCCGCCCCGTGCCGTGCCGTCCACTCCCTGTGTAGGCAGACAGAAGAAGCATGCACAGCTACTTATTAGCAAGCCCTTGGATTTCAGGCAAGAGCAGCATTCTTTTAAACCTATGTATACATAAAATAATTAAATATAAGTGCCAATTGGAGCACTGATTGTAATATGTGCAAAGTGGAGAGCGACTGGGAAAGGGGCTACTGTCCTTTAGACTTTATGAGGGCCAAACAGTGGTCAGTGGAAGTAGAAAAGGTCCCGACATTAGTGGGAAAAAAATAATGCCCCATTGTTTGTTTCAGTGGGGGTAATTGTGCACGATCTTTGATGTCATTGAGTCCCATTGTTGGTGTCATTGGGAGGAATTGTGCCCCATCGCTGTCATTGAGAGGAATTGTGGCCCATGATTGTTGCCACTGCGAGGAATTGTTCCCCATTGTTGGTGTCATTGGGAGGAGTTGTGCCAGATCAATGGTGTCATTTGGCCCTATCGTTGATGTAATTGTCTGTAATTGTGCCCCATCGATGGTGTAATTGGCTGGAATTGCGCCCCATCATTAATGTCATTGGGCCCCATTGTTGGTGTCATTGGGAGGAATTGTGCCCCATCGTTGTCATTGGGAGGAATTGTGGCCCATGATTGCTGCCACGGAGAGGAATTGTTTCCCATTGTTGGTGTCATTGGGTGTAATTGTACCCCATCATTGGTGTGCTTGTGTTCAATTGTGCCCCATCATTGGTGTAATTAGGTGGAATTGTGCCCCATCAGTGATGTTATTGGGCCCCATTGATGGTGTCAATGGGAGGAATTGTGCCCCATCGTTGTCATTGGGAGGAATCGTGGCCCATGACTGTTGCCACTGGGAGGAATTGTTCCCCATTGTTGGTGTCATTGGGATGCATTGTGCCAGACCATTGGTGTCATTTGGCCCCATCATTGGTGTAATTGGCTGGAATTGTGCCCCATCATTGGTGTAATTGGCTGGAAACTGTGCCTCATCTAATGTCATTTGGCCCCATTGTTGGTGTCATTAGGAGGAATTGTGCCCCATCGTTGTCATTGGGAGGAATAGTGGCCCATGACTGTTGCCACTGGGAGGAATTGTTCCCCATCTTTGGTGTCATTGGGTGGAATTGATTCCCATCATTGGTGTGCTTGTATGGAATTGTGCCCCATCATTGGTGTAATTAGGTGGAATTGTGCCCCATCAGTGATGTCATTGGGCCCCATTGATGGTGTCAATGGGAGGAATTGTGCCCCATCGTTGTCATTGGGAGGAATCGTGGCCCATGACTGTTGCCACTGGGAGGAATTGTTCCCCATTGTTGGTGTCATTGGGATGCATTGTGCCAGATCATTGGTGTCATTTGGCCCCATCGTTGGTGTAATTGGGTGTAATTGTGCCCCATCATTGGTGTAATTGGTTGTAATTCTGTCCCATTGTTGGTGTAATTGAGAGGAATTGTGCCCCATCGTTATCATTGAGCGGCATTGTGGCCTATGATTGTTGTCACTGAGAGGAATTGTTCCCCGTTGTTGGTGTCATTGGGAGGAGTTATGCCAGATCATTGGTGTCATTTGGCCCTATCATTGATGTAATTGTCTGTAATTGTGCCCCATCGTTTGTGTAATTGTGCCCCATCAGTGATGTCATTGGGTCCCATTGTTGGTGTCATTAGGAGGAATTGTGCCCCATCGTTGTCATTGGGAGGAATCGTGGCCCATGATTGTTGCCACTGGAAGGAATTGTTCCCCATTGGTGTCATTCGGAGGCCTTTTGCCAGATCAATGGTGTCATTTGGCCCCATCTTTGGTGTAATTGGGTGTAATTGTGCCCCATCGTTGGTGTCATTGGAAGGAATTGTGCCCCATCATTAATGTCATTGGGCCCCATTGTTGGTGTCATTGGGAGGAATTGTGCCCCATTGTTGTCACTGGGAGGAATTGTTCCCAATTGTTGGTGTCTTTGGGAGGAGTTATGCCAGATCATTGGTGTCTATTGGCCCCATTGTTGGTGTAATTGGCTGGAATGGTGCCCCGTTGTTGCTGTAATTGGCTGTAATTGTTACATATCATTAATGTCATTGGGCCCCATTGTTGGTGTCATTGGGAGGAATTGTGCCCCATTGTTGTCACTGGGAGGTATTGTTCCCCATTGTTGGTGTCTTTGGGAGGAGTTATACCAGATCTTTGGTGTCTATTGGCCTCATCGTTGGTGTAATTGGGTGTAATTGTGCCCCATCAGTGATGTCATTTGGCCTCATTGATGGTGTCAATGGGAGGAATTGTAGCCCATGATTGTTGTCATTGGGAGAAATTGTGTCCTGTTGTTGGTGTCATTGGAAGGAATTGTGCCCCATTGTTGGTATCAGTGGATAAAATATTGCCCCAAGGGTCAGATAAAAGCAAGCAAAAGGCCGTATCTGGCCCGGGCCGCAGTTTGGAGACCACTGCCTTGGTGCATCCCCTGCATTAAGGTAAAAAATGTTTTTAGCACTTGTTGTTCTCCCCCCCAAACACTTACCTGAGTCCTGTCTGGATCCAGCGCTGTGCTCGACTGCAGTTTTCTTCCTCCCTCTTCCTGGTCTCAGAGGAGACTCAGGCAGCATCCAGAACCATTGGCTCCTCCTGCTGTCAGTCAAACCTGTGAAGAGGGAAGCAGGGGCGGGCGTGGCTGAGCCACATTGTATGCGTCTATGGACTCAGGAGGAACAACGTAGATATTTGCCAGCACACCGAGGATCGGCACAAAGTGGCGTCCAAACGGATAGTTTATTGCATGATTACAACACAAGAAGGGTGTAACGTTTCAGAGTCACGCAGAACCCCTTCGTCAGGCACGTGATCACACTTATGTTATTCATTTTATTTACCTGTAGAATCCTCCCTTTGTGAGGACATCCAAAAGCCCTGAGATGGAGAACGGGGGCCGCCATCTTGGATGTGATCTCAGCAGCTTTAGCAGAATCAGAGATGTTTTTTTCTAATGCCGCGTACACACGGTCGGACTTTTCAGCTACAAAAGTCCGACAGCCCGTCCGACAGACTTTCGACAGACTTTCGACGGACTTTTGGCGGACTTGCGGCAGACTTTCTAACGACCGGACTTGCCTACACACGATCACACAAAAGTCTGACGGATTTGTACGTGATGACGTACACCGGACTAAAATAAGGAAGTTGATAGCCAGTAGCCAATAGCTGCCCTAGCGTGGGTTTTTGTCCGTCGGACTAACATGCAGACGAGCGGATTTCTGGGTCCGGCGGAGTTACGACGTAAAGATTTGAAGCAAGTTCCAAATCTAAAGTCCGTCAGATTTGCGACTGGAAAAGTCCGCTGAAGGTCCGGTGAAGCCCACACACGATCGGATTGTCCGCCGGATTTGGTGTGTACGCGGCATTAGTTAAAAATAAAGAACAAGGTTTATATTTACCGGCTCCGAGCTCCGTATCTCCTATTCTGGGGCCTCCCTGCTGGCGCTGTCCTCTCCCCCTATTTGTGCAGGTGCCCTCCCATAGCAAGCCATTTGTTATGGGGACACTCATGGGGGGGGCGCACTCCTGAGTCCATACGTAATACTTCATATTCCCATCGCACACGTTCCTGGTATAACCTCTCAAAGTTTGGGTGCTGCGGCAACAACCAGCTGGATACTCGTTCAAGTCACAACGTAGCAACAAAGATATTTGCCAGCACACCGAGGATCGACACAGTGGCGTCCAAACGGGTAGTTTATTGCAAGATCACAACACAAGAAAGGTGCAAAGTTTCGGAGTCATGCAGGACCCCTTCGTCAGGCACGTGACCACATCCTGCGTGACTCCGAAACCACATGCCTGACGAAGGGGGTCCTGCGTGACTCCGAAATCACATGCCTGACGAAGGGGTCCTGCGTGACTCCGAAACCACATGCCTGACGAAGGGGTCCTGCGTGACTCCGAAACCACATGCCTGACGAAGGGGTCCTGCGTGACTCCGAAATCACATGCCTGACGAAGGGGTCCTGCGTGACTCCGAAACCACATGCCTGACGAAGGGGTCCTGCGTGACTCCGAAACCACATGCCTGACGAAGGGGTCCTGCGTGACTCCGAAACCACATGCCTGACGAAGGGGTCCTGCGTGACTCCGAAATCACATGCCTGACGAAGGGGTCCTGCGTGACTCTGAAACTTTGCACCGTTCTTGTGTTGTGATCTTGCAATAAACTACCCGTTTGGACGCCACTTTGTGCCGATCCTCGGTGTGCTGGCAAATATCTACGTTGTGACTTGAGCCGGTATATAGCTGCTTGTTGCCGCAGCACCCAAACCTTGAGAGGTTATACCAGGAACGTGTGCGATGGGAATATGAAGTATTACGTATGGACAAATAGGGGGAAAGGACAGCGCCAGCAGGGGGGGGGGGGGGGGAGGGGCCCAGAATAGGAGATAAGGAGCTCAGGGCAGGTAAATATAAACCTTGTTTTTTATTTTTAACTAGGGGGAAAAAAAACATCTCTGAGCCTACTAAAGCTGCTGAGATCACATCCAAGATGGCGGCCCCCGTTCTCCATCTCAGGGCTTTTGGTTGTCCTCGCAAAGGGAGGATTTTACAGGTAAATAAAATGAATAAAATAAGTTAAATGTGATCCTTTGGGAAGACTTTTGTTATAATGAATGGTCTGGCAATAGGTTCTCTTTAAGATGTTGTAAACCTCGTGTTTTTTTTTTCTACTGAGCAAATTGTACACTTTATTTTTTTTTACTGGTAACAGTAAGTAGAACGTTGCCCGACCTTCCTTTTAACTAAAACTGGTAGAGAATAACAGTCATTTCACAATGATTACATTTCTGCAGCCAGACAATATACTGATGTCAAATGGCGAATTGCAGGGTATTTAAACTCAAGCATTTTATGCGGCTTTTAGCAAAAGTTGAATTTCTCTGAAAGTAATAAAATATGTCATGGCGGGTCCTGTGGATAAAATATCACACTTCTGTAAACGTTCACGTAATAATAAATAATAAAGGAAAGCAAAAAGGTCCACACTTAATCCAATCTTGTGGCCATTAAAAAATCCTTAAATGTATTATTAAATATTAGCTCAGTCTGCCTTTATATTGGTCTCCTATTATCTGCTGCTAAGTAGATGGTGGGGCTCCGCTATAAGCTAATTACGCTCCACTAAACTGCACAGATCTATCATTCTAATGCAATATTCTTACTGAACTGGAGAACTTGTTTTTGGACACTGGCTCCTTGATGTAGCACCCTCCCAATCAGGCTGCTAAGTCTGGTAAGGCAAATGTAGCCCTTTGGCTCTCCCATTATCCGTTGAGACGTGTGTGATTGCTTTGGGCTTCTCTGGGTTCTACAGCCTGCGGGTTTGATTGCTCCCCCCCTGTTTTCTGGAGCTTTCCAAAGTCTAGTGGGTGGAAAAGTCAAGCAGGAGGCCATAATATTTATGCAGCTCCAGCCAATTCCTTGGGAAGTGTCCCCAGATGGGGGTTGGAGGGTGCAGAAATAGTTTGGAACCAGAGAGAGAGGGCTTCTTTTACCCCCCCCCCCCCGATGATTACACAGCTGTCACCGACGTCGTCAGCGGGTGACCCCGCCCAGTTGTGGTGTCAACGAGTTGTTCTTGTCCAACATCAGTGCCTGACCTCACAAATGCCCTTCTGGAAGAATGGTCAAACATTCCCATAGATACACTCAGGGCTTTTTTTCAGCGGGAACGCGGGGGAAGGCAGTTCCGGCACCTCCAGCACTGAGTGTATGTAATAGCATGAGATGTGGGTGTGCTGGAGGTTCTATTGATGTTGGCTGCTGGGGATCTATTGTTACTGGTGGGGATCTGATTTTGTGTGAGGGTCTATTGTTGCTTTTGGGGAATCTATTGTTGCTGGGGGGGGTCGTATGTCGCTGGAAGGGATCTACTGTTGAGGAAGAGGTCTATTTTTACTGGCTGCTGGGAGATCTGTTGTTGCTGCTGGGGGGATCTAATGTTGTTTATGTGGATATTTTGTTACTGGGTGTGATATTTTGTTGTGGGTGGTTCACTGTTGCTGCAGGGAATATATTGTTGTTGGGGTGGAGTCCATTGTTGCTGGGGGAGTCTATTGTTGTGTGGGGATTTGTTGCTGGGATTCTATTGTTGCTGGCTGCAGGGGATCTATTTTACTGCTTCTCTTTTTATCATTAACATGTTCCATACAAATGATTTAGCACCACAAAATGATACTTGGTTCTGTATTCTCTAAAAGGGGCAGTACTGGTAGGTGGGTAGGGGGTGGAATCAAGGGACGGTGGTCAGAGGTGGGTAGAGGGCAGAGACAGGGGGTGACTCAGACGGGGGAAGTTCCTGCACCTATTCTCCGAGAAAAAAAGCCCTGGGTACACTCCTAATCCTTGTGGACAGCACCATCTGGGCACACTTCCCAAGGGATTGGCCGGAGCTGCATGAATATTCTGGCTTCCTGCTTGACTCTTCCACCCACTAGACTCTGGAAAGCTCCAGAAAACAGGGGGGGGGGGGGGGGGGCTATCAAACCCACAGGCTGTAGAACCCAGAGAAGCCCAAAGCCCAGAGAAGAAGCTTTTTTTCTCAGAGAACAGGTTCAGGAACTCCCCCCCTTCTGACTCACCCCTCGTCTCTGCCCCCCTACCTACCCCTGAGCACCTACCCTTGGTTCCACCTTCCAGTACCACCCTTTTTAGAGAATACGGAAACAAATATCATTTTGTGCTACTCTAAGTAATTTGTATGGAATGTTTCAATGATAACAAGAAAGACAGTAAAACCGTAAGCAACAATAGACCCTGCCCCAGCAAAAGTAGACCCCTCCAGCAACAATAGATCCCCCACACAACAATAGACCTCCCCCCAGCAACAATGGACCCCCCCCCCGCAACAAAATAATACCCCAGGAACAATAGACTCTCAGCAGCAACAACAGATCTCCCAGCAGCCAGCAACAAAAGAAGCCCTCTCTCTCTGGTTTCAAACTATTTATGCACCCTCCAACCACCATCTGGGCACACTTCCCGTGGGATTGGCTGGAGCTGCATAAATATTATGGCCTCCTGCTTGCCTCTTCCACCCACTAGACTCTGGAAAGCTCCAGAAAACAGGGGGGAGCAATCAAACCCGCAGGCCGTAGAACCCGGAGAAGCCCAAAGCCCAGAGAAGAAGCTTTTTTTCTCAGAGAACAGGTGCAGGATTTTCCCACTTCTGAGTCACCCCTCCAGCAACAATAGATCCCCCACACAACAATAGACTTCCCCCGCAGCAACAATGGACCCCTCCGCAACAAAATAATACCCCAGCAACAATAGACTCCCAGCAGCAACAACAGAGCTCCCAGCAGCCAGGAACAATAGACCTCTCCCTCAACAGTAGATTCCTCCCAGCAACATAAGACAACAATAGACCTACCTAGCAACAAAAGACCCCCTCACAAAAATAGATCTCCGGCAGCGACAATAGATCCCCCAGTAGCCAGCATCAATAGACCCTCCAGCATACCCCAGTACTTCTTGCCATTACATACATTCAGTGCTGGACGTGCTGGTACTGCATTACCCTATGTTCCCGCTGAATATAAGCCCTGCTTATACCTGGAGGAGATGTTCCCAGCCAGGAGGGCTGCCTGCCCTCCTGGGCCATCATGTTCATCGCGGTCCCAGCTGTGTTCATCTGGGGGGGGGGGGGGGCCCATCCAGCCACAAGCCCTTTAGTTGCCAAAGAGGGGTGCCATTGAGGATCTTGCCCTGGGAGTTTCACCGAGGAGCCTGCCTGCTGGAGTCTGGAGTAGACATTCCAAGCCTTGGGGGACACTGTGAGTACAGACCTAAGGGGAAAGGATTTCAGTGAATGTTGCACTTGCTAACCCCTGCTGCACAAAGTATAAGACCCCCTTTCACACTGGGGCGCTTTTCAGGCGTTTTAGCGCTAACAATAGTGCCCGTAAAGCATCTGAAAAGCGCCTCTCAAGCCACCCCAGTGTGAAAGCCCGAGTGGGAAACAAAGTCCTGCGAGCAGCATCTTTGGGGCGGTGGGGGAGCGGTTCTAATGCTCGCACCGCCCCAGAGTGAAAGGGGTCTAAGGCTTGCCTGGGATATTGCTACAGGTGCCCCAGTGCTGTCCACTTCATGTCCTACTAGTAAGGGGACTGGATCAGAGGCGTAACCTTCAGGGCCCCGATGCAAGGAACCATGAAGGGCCCCCCTGACCCTGTCCTGGAGCCCTTTCCATTTTTCCCCGGGCCCTAGCCACTGGTCCTGGGTCCTTTCCCACTGTCCCAAGGCTCTTTCTATTGTTTTCGGAGTCCTATTCATCAGTCCCAGGGCCCTTTCTATTGGCCGCTGGTCCCGGGGCCCTCCTCTCTGAGCACAGGGTCCTTCTCTCTAAACCCAGGGCCCTTCCCTCCAGGCCCGGGGGGTTCTTCCCACTGATCCTGGGACCCTTTATTACCATTCTACAGTGGGACCCTTTCACATGTTCTGCAGCGGACCTCCGTCCTACTGTCTTGGGGCCCCCCACAATGACAGAATGCCTGGGCCCGGTTGCAAGTGAGACCTTTGCAACCCTGGTAGTACCACCACTGGACTGGATCAAGAAGCTGCTACAAGGGAGAATGTCCTCTTTGTTCCTGTTAGCGTCTTGGAGTATCCCACAGCTCCCAAAAACTTGCAATAAACTTTAAAAATGGCAACCTCTAGACTGTTTTTTTTTTTTTTTTTTTTTTTTTTTAGCCAAAAGTGTGGAAGCTGCTGTTTGCCTGGCTGCGTTTGCACGAGAACCCGGGACACACAACCAGTGACCCTTGCAGGGGTAGCGCTACATAAGTAAAACCAGTAAGAGATCCAAACAGCACCCACAGCACTAGTTCACTAAATGACGGGTGAGTTGACATTTTGTTTGCTGACTCGCCACTCGTAATGACTACACAAAAAAAAAAAAAAGAGCCGCCATTGGAAAGATTTTTGGTTAGATTGGAGTTCCCTTTTAACTGTTCATATTTATTATACCTGCATCTGAATGGTGACAAGTAATCATCATCTAAATCATGCCATGGAGACTGCAAGTCCAATATCCCAGATCCAGTCACCGTTTTGCTGCTTTCTCTCTATACCGTTATATAAAAGCTGTCACATTGATTTAAATAGAAGGCAACCGGAGTTCAAATGCTCTCCAGTGGCATGCAGCAAGATGCACGTGCAAGATGCAACGCATGCAACCCTGTAATGTCCGCTACACCAAACAGAAGCCACATTAGGAAACTACATGCTCTCTCCAGTGGCGTCTCCAGCTTTCATATTTAGGGGGGGCACATGGGGGGACAGGGACAAAAGTAGGGGGGCAACTATAAAATGCAAATATATATATCCTGGGGCCCTTTACTACGATCCCACAACGGGTCCTTTCACATGCTCTGCAGTGAGCTTCCTTTCCTACTGTATTGGGGCCCCCCCCCCCAGGGTGGCAGAAAACAAGAGATATGTGTCACCAGCATACCAAGAAAATATAAGGGTCCAAAGCAGTGGGAGAACTATCAGGGTTACAAAGGTTGTCTTGCCACCGGGCCCTGGTGTTCTGCCACTGTGGGGTTCCCCAGCCTCCTCTTGCTGTCCTGCCACTGCTATTGACAGCGCTGGTCTGGCATCTTTTAGAATTTACAGGCTGGTTCTCCTGTCCTAAGGACGGGAGAAATCGGTCTGTTTTTTCAGTAACTGAGAGTCCTGGTGGAGTCCTTCCTGCAACTCGCTCTTATCCCTGCCAATAAGGATGCCGGGGAAGGAGCAGATTGGGCGGCCGTGGTTGTGTGAGCGCTCGCATTATGCAGTGTCAGCGAGCAGAGGGAGGGGGGAGGAATCACCTGCAGGGGCTGGCTGGGGACGCTCTCCCTCTCAATAGAGACTGTGTTACTCCAGCGGCGGCCCGAGTAAGATGCAGCGCATCCGCTACGAATGCAAACAAAAAGACATTGACAATGTGTTTTTTTAATTGGGGGAGCACATGGTGGGGCACAGCATAATGTTGGGGGGGGGGTGTCAGGGCCCCCTCTGGCCCCCCCTAGGGACGCCATTGGCTCTCTCCTGTACACCAAGTGCTTCAAAAGGACCGAGTATCAGATACATGCTTTCATCCTAAGTGCACGTAGAAAAAAAAAAAACGCAGGATGACATGAGTTCATTGAGGTAACAAGCGGTAAAAACACAAGTCTTACGTAGCGTGAGGCCTGATTCACACTTGTGCAGATTGCAGTTTGCTTCTTTTCAATACATATCTTTAACAGCTTCCCACCCGCCGGCTGTCAAATGACAGCTGGGCGGCGCGGCTCTCGTTTTGGGAGGCCGTCATATGACGGCCTCCCAGAACGACCGCTTTCGCGCACCCGTGGGGGGGGGGGGCACGCATCGCGGCAATCGGTGGTGCGGCGTGTAAGTCTGACACACCGCTGCACCGACATCGGTAAAGAGCCTCTGATGGAGGCTCTTTACCACGTGATCAGCCGCGTCCAATCACGGCTGATCACGATGTAAACAAGAAGAGTCGTTGATCGGCTAAAGTGTATCTTTTCCAAACAATTCAAAAACTGCTGCACAAATATATCGTGCGACATAAAGAAATTAAGACACCCAACATTTTATTCTCTAGCACCTCTAATTAAAAATAAAAATAAAAAAGATATATATATATTAAACAGGATTTATTTAGCGCCAACAGTTTGCACAGCGCTTAACAAAATGAAGGCAGACACTACAGTTACATTATTTTGGTACAAGAGGAATCAGAGGGCCCTGCTTGCTAGAGCTTACAATCTAGGAATATATATATATATATATATATATATACATATATATATATATATATATATATATATATATATACTGTTTGGGGGTTCTAAGTCATTTTTCCCAGCAAAAAAAAATTAAAAAATGCAGATTTTCTCATGTAGGAGAGAAATGTCAGACTTGGCTGGGAAGTGGTTAATGTTTTGACAAAAGTCAGAGACAGTTGCCACTAGCAACAACACAACTGTCCCTGCTCAGCAGCACTTGAACACAACAAAGATGACATCATGGTATATAACAGAGGTAATAGGGGGTGGAATGTGGGGTGGAAGTCTATAAAGGAGCTTTTTATTCACAATAGAAGAAAAAATGCTGATCATCAGCCTGTTGCACTGTTGCTAGGAGACAGTAACGAGCTGCTCTGTGCAGGTCACTTGGCGCATGCGCCTTGCTCGGCGATCCATGAGGCGGGCAGCGATTACTCAGCCTGCGTCGCCTTGCGTCCTTGACGTCTCCTCGCTGATTGGTGCTCAGCTGCCCGTAGCCGGTGTTTGTGTGGCACGTAGCGGGTCTCCTCTGTCGGTTTTTTATTTTCCGGTGCTGTCACGTGTGAAGGTTCCGCCATGGCCGCCGAAGTCGGAAAGCTGTCCAAGAACTTGCTGCGGATGAAGGTGAGAGCTGGGGAGGGGGGCCGCCATGTTGGACTGTAGAGCACTGAGGGGGTGTCAGGCTGCTTTAGTCACGTGGTCTGTAGAACTACAACTCCCAGCATTCCTCCCTGCACAGGGGGATGTTTTTAGAGCCCATTTGCAGCAGGCAGGACTGCTGTAGAGCGCTAAACGCACTTCGTGTCATGCGTTTAAGGCATTACAAAAAAAAAAAAAAGCGCTGGAATCGTTTTCAGCAGCTGACCGCCGTGCAGGCGCACTGAGGAGGTGACCGGGACGGAGCGCTAACGTGCGTTCTGACGAGGAGCACCAGTGTGACCGGACTTCCTCTATACCAGGAGGTGCGGAGGAGGGTGCGTTTTTTTTTTTTCTCTGCGTGTTCCCGTGTGGTGTGTTTAGGTGAAACGTGAAAAAATATGTGCAGCGTTTTCAAAACCGCGCCCCACCAAACCGCAGGATATTGCCGTGCCGTGCGTTTTGGTGAACACGAATGGCGCTGCCGTGTGTCTGTAAAGTTGCGTGGTTTTTTTTTTTAGTTTGTTTTTTTTGTTTGTTTTTATTGGGGGGAGCAACTACTTTTGATAGGTACTCAGATCACCTAGGCCAGCGGTCTCCAAGGATGGGGCCCCTCTTCCGCCCGCCAATGACGCCGGGGCCTTCTTCCTGCCGCCATTGATGCCGTGGCTGGGGCCCTTTTCCTCTCGCCACTAACGCCAAGACTGGGGCCCTCTTCCTCCCGCCAGTGGTGCTCCAGGCTGGGGCCCCTCTTCCTCCCGCCGGTGGCCCCCTTTTCCTCCCGCCAGTGGCGCTTCAGGCTGGGGGCCCTTTTCCTGCCACCACTGACGCCAAGACTGGGGCCCTCTTCCTCCCGCCGGTGGCGCTCCAGGCTGGGGCCCCTCTTCCTCCCGCCGGTGGCCCCCTTTTCCTCCCGCCAGTGGCGCTTCAGGCTGGGGGCCCTTTTCCTGCCACCACTGACGCCAAGACTGGGGCCCTCTTCCTCCCGCCAGTGGCGCTCCTGGCTGGGGCCCTCGCAGGGGAAGCCGATGGAACTGTGGATGCCACCAGTGGGGCGCCATCTGTTTTAAGAGCCTCATAAAAGTGATCGGGCAGTTCTAGAGCCACCCAATCGCTATCAAGCTCACAGCTACCCCACCCACTATAGGCGGGGGTGGAGACATGACCAGTCCTGCACAAGGAGAGAGAGCAGAGCTGTAGGAGTCGCCCAGCTGTCTCCGCCCGCTACAGGCTGCCTGCAGAAAACTACAGGAAAGGGCGGAGACAGTGGAAAAGGGCAGACTACCTCGAAACTGGCTCATTGGCTCTTTCCCAGAACACGACTGCATCCCGGTGGGGGGAGCCTTGCCGCATGAGGATGTACTTTCTGCGTGAATGAGGCCTGAGCCAGGATGTAACACTTAGCCTAAGGCCCCTTTCTCACTGGGGCGGGAGGTGCTTCTGCGGTAAAGCGCCGCTATTATTAGCGGCGCTTTACCGTCGTTTTAGTGGCGGTATTCACCCGCTAGCGTGGCGGTTTCACCCCCGCTAGCGGCCGAGAAAGGGTTAAAAACCACCGCAAGGCGCCTCTGCAGAGGCGCTTTGCCAGCAGTATAGACGCGCTGCCCCATTGATTTCAATGGCCAGGATCGGTGTGTACACCGCTCCGAAGATGCAGCTGGCAGGACTTTTTTTCCCGTTCTGCCAGCGCACCGCTCCAGTGTGAAGGCCCTCGGGGCTTTCAGACTGGAGATACAGCAGCAGCTGTTTCGGGTCGGTTTGCAGGTGCTATTTTTAGCGCAATTGTGGCCCAGTGTGAAAGGGGCCAAAGAGAAATAAAACCTATCCCTGGGCTGCCACCTTAGAGCTTCCACATACCTTGCACACGTCACCCCCCCCCCCCCCCCCCCGCTGTGTATCCTGGGCTCCACGGGGAGGGAGGAGAGAAGACCGCACATCCGTTTTCCTCCCCTTCTTGTTGCTGACCCGGAAGTGATGTGTATGATGTCACTTCTGGGTCCCTGTTGACAGTTTCGCCGCCATCAAGGCAATGTGCATTGCATCACATTCAGTGGAGCATAAGGGAGACATTGGGGGTCTGGATGTCTCATTAACCACTTAAGTACTGCCCACCGCATATATACTGCGGGAGGGCGGCCCTATTGCACGAAACGACGTACCCGTATGTCGTTTCGGGCACGAGACAGGGCAGGTGCGTGCCCACTGCACAGCGAGGGGAGCCGATGCGCGGGTCCGACGGTCACGATGTCTGCCTGCCACCCGCGATCGCTCCTCATAGGGGATCTGCCAATGTAAACATATCTCCGTTCTGACAGGGGAGTAGAGTGATCGTCTGTTCCTCGTGATTAGGAACAGCGATCTTTCTACTCCTAGTCAGTCACCTCCCAGGGACACGATTAACCCCTTGATCGCCCCCTAGTGTTAACCCCTTCCCTGCCAGTGACATTTATACAGTGATCAGTGCATATTTTTAGCTCTGAACACTGAAATAATGTCATTGGCACCAAAAAACTGTCAAGTGTCTGGTCTGTCCGCCTTGCCTTTGGAAAATATAGGGGACTGAAGCTTATTGCCGTTTCAGGGGCGCACGCAAATTTAAGGCTTGACATGTTGGGTACCCATTTACTCTGTGCAGCCTCAACGTTTATATTTTACCCACAAATTGGGTAACTTATTGCATTTTAGTGCCCCTAAAATTAACTTTTAATGTGTGTTTTTTTTTTTTTTTTTTTTTTTTTTTTTTTTTTTACAGAAATTTTATTTTTCTTAGACCTATGTGGTAATATCGTGTGACATAAAAAATTGTAACGGCCACTATTTTATTCTCTAGAGCAGGGGCGTCAAACTCAATTTAATTGCGTGTCACATCAGCATTATAGTTGCCCTCAAAGGGCTGGTCAGAGGTGCGCGTGTACAGAGTTCAGGGGTGCGCCATGTGCAGGCCTTGGGGGTGCGGGTGTTTACAGGGTGCAGGCCTCAGGGGTGCAGGCGTTTTACAGGGTGCAGGCGTTTTACAGGGTGCAGGCCTCGGGGGTGCTGGCGTTTTACAGGGTGCTGGCGTTTTACAGGGTGCTGGCCACAGGGGTGCTGGCATTTTTACAGGGTGCAGGCCTGGGGGGTGCGGGCGTTTTATAGGGTGCAGGCCTCAGGGGTGCGGGCGTGTACAGGGTTCGGGGTGCGCTGTGTGGAGAGTGTGAGGTTCAGGGGTGCGCCATGTAGAGAGTGTGGGCGTTTACAGGGTTCGGGGGTGCGCCGTGTGCAGGCCTCAGGGGTGCAGACGCTTACAGGGTACAAGCCTCGGGGTTGCGTTGTGCGGGGTTTAGGGGTGCACTGTGTGGAGGGTGCGCCGTGTGGAGAGTGCGGGGTTTGGGGGTGCGCCGTGTGGAGAGTGCGGGGTTTGGGGGTGCGCCGTGTGGAGAGTGCGGCGTTTGGGGGTGCGCCGTGTGGAGGCCTCAGTGGTGTGGGCATGTGCAGGCCTCGGGTGCACCGAGTGCGTTGTTTAGGGGTGCGCCTTGTGCAGGCCTCAGGGGTTCAGGTGTGCAGGGTTCAGGTGTGTGGAGAGTGCGGGGTTCAGGGGTGTGGGTGTGTACAGGGTGCGGGACTCAGGGGTGTGGGCGTGTACAGGTTGCGGGACTCAGGGGTTTGGGCGTGTGGAGAGTGCGGGGTTCAGGGTTGTGGCCGTGTACAGGGTGCGGGACTCAGGGGTGTGGCCGTGTACAGGTTGCGGGACTCAGGGATGTGGCCGTGTACAGGTTGCGGGACTCAGGGGTGTGGCCGTGTACAGGGTGCGGGACTCAGGGGTGTGGCCGTGTACAGGGTGCGGGACTCAGGGGTGTGGCCGTGTACAGGTTGCGGGACTCAGGGGTGTGGCCGTGTACAGGGTGCGGGACTCAGGGGTGTGGCCGTGTACAGGTTGCGGGACTCAGGGGTGTGGCCGTGTACAGGTTGCGGGACTCAGGGGTGTGGCCGTGTACAGGTTGCGGGACTCAGGGGTGTGGCCGTGTACAGGTTGCGGGACTCAGGGGTGTGGCCGTGTACAGGGTGCGGGACTCAGGGGTGTGGCCGTGTACAGGGTGCGGGACTCAGGGGTGTGGCCGTGTACAGGTTGTGGGACTCAGGGGTTTGGGCGTGTGGAGAGTGCGGGGTTCAGGGTTGTGGCCCTGTACAGGGTGCGGGGTTCAGGGTTGTGGCCGTGTACAGGGTGCGGGACTCAGGGGTGTGGCCGTGTACAGGGTGCGGGACTCAGGGGTGTGGCCGTGTACAGGTTGCGGGACTCAGGGGTGTGGCCGTGTACAGGTTGCGGGACTCAGGGGTGTGGCCGTGTACAGGTTGCGGGACTCAGGGGTGTGGCCGTGTACAGGGTGCGGGACTCAGGGGTGTGGCCGTGTACAGGTTGCGGGACTCAGGGGTGTGGCCGTGTACAGGTTGCGGGACTCAGGGGTGTGGCCGTGTACAGGGTGCGGGACTCAGGGGTGTGGCCGTGTACAGGTTGCGGGACTCAGGGGTGTGGCCGTGTACAGGTTGCGGGACTCAGGGGTGTGGCCGTGTACAGGTTGCGGGACTCAGGGGTGTGGCCGTGTACAGGTTGCGGGACTCAGGGGTGTGGCCGTGTACAGGGTGCGGGACTCAGGGGTGTGGCCGTGTACAGGGTGCGGGACTCAGGGATGTGGCCGTGTACAGGGTGCGGGACTCAGGGGTGTGGCCGTGTACAGGTTGCGGGACTCAGGGGTGTGGCCGTGTACAGGTTGCGGGACTCAGGGGTGTGGCCGTGTACAGGTTGCTGGACTCAGGGGTGTGGCCGTGTACAGGTTGCGGGACTCAGGGGTGTGGCCGTGTACAGGTTGCGGGACTCAGGGGTGTGGCCGTGTACAGGTTGCTGGACTCAGGGGTGTGGCCGTGTACAGGTTGCTGGACTCAGGGGTGTGGCCGTGTACAGGTTGCGGGACTCAGGGGTGTGGCCGTGTACAAGGTGCGAGACTTGGCTGTCTTTCACAGGTTGTCCACATCTCACCTTCACCGCTCACCCTGGGGGTGAGGGCCACATGAAATGGTATGGTGGGCTGGATTCGGCCTGCGGGCCATGTGCTCTGGGGTTTCTGCTTTTAGAAAATATATCCTGTTATGAGGGTTTTATGCAATCTTTAGGCCATTTTTTTTTTTAAAAACGGCTTTGGCAGCCAAAGGGTTAAAGGGCAGTGAAGGGTCCCCCTGGGGCACATTCTGCTACACATGATACCTGCAATTGATTTCAGTGACAATCAGCATAAAGTATATCACACGTCTGATCCGAGGTGCGGGGTACTTCGGTGTCCTCCATGGGCAATGTGCTGGAAATGATTGGACTCGGGTGAGCCGTGTGATTCGGATAGGAGATACGAGGATGACCCGAGTGGTAATGACGAAGGTGGTCGATGATTTATTTCCTCCGCAATCTTCACCCGGCCGAGTTTGATTTGGCTAAGTAGAGACATTATGATTTTTATTTTTTGCTCTATCCCGTTGTAATTTTTGTCTTTGAACCTTTGTTTGGAAGAAGCGGTGTTGTTACATGTCGGTGGTGAGAGGCTCTCCGCTGGGCCCGGCTACAAAGCAATCAAGTTCAGGAACAGCGTCTGGTCGTCAAGTTTTTTTTTTTTTTCCTCTGACCCGCTTTATGTGGGCTGAGAATGTACTGCAGCGCTCATTAGAGCAGAGAAGCACTTTCCTAACCCTTTGATAGAGTTCGGGCTTTTCTTCCCTACGAGTGGGAGCTCGGCATTGAAATCCAATTATTACGGTTTAAAGTCAAGCCAATTTTCTGATGACAGGCCCCCCAATTACAATGCATTTTCACTTGAAGGCAGTACATGTTCCCGCACCAGATGGTGTTTGGGGAGAAGAAATAAAATAACTGAAGTGTCAGATATTTTGTCAGTTTTCTTTCTGCCTATAGTGCAATTAATGAAGTCTTTTTCAAGTGTACCTGTCACCTGCACAATCGGGGCAGAAGCAGGATAAACGAGGAGGGCAGCGGGGGCATAATAGACTTCTCTATGCGGATTAGAGAAATATGGTCGTAGTTTATTTTTAAAGGAGCCGCAGTGGGGAAAATAATGATTTGACCCTCTGCCGATTGTGTAGATTTGCTCACTTCCAAAGAAATGAAGGGTCTATAGGTGTATTTTATATGATTATTATTATACAGGATTTATATAGCGCCAACAGTTTAAGCAGCACTTTACAATATATGATAGAGACAGAATATCAACCAAAAATCCAGAAACAAAAAAAACATGATAAATGTTATAAATGGAGTTGCAGTTCAGTGAGTAAAATAAGTATTTGATCCCCTACCAACCAACAATAATTCTGCCCCCCACAGACTGGCTACAGTAGGTGCTCATGTGGTACACAGATTAGTCCTGTCAATGTAAGAAGGTTCTCCTAACGACAACTTGTTATGTGTATAGAAGACACCTGTCCACAGAATCTCTTCCATTCAATCCTCACCATCATGGGGAAGACCAAAGATCTGTCAGAGGAGATCAGGGAGAAGATTGTAGACCTGCACAAGGCTGGAATGGGCTTCAAGACCATCAGCAAGAAGCTCGGTGAGAAGAAGACAACTGTTGGAGCGATTTTTCGCAAATGGAAGAAATACAAAATAACCATCAATCGCCCTCAGTCTGGAGCTCCATGGAAGGTTTTGCCTCATGGGGTGAGGATGGTCATGAGAAAAGTGAGGGATCTGCCCAGAACTACACGGGAGGAGCTTGTGAAGGATCTCAAGGCACTTGGGACCACAGTCACCAAACAAACCATTGGTAACACAATACACCACCATGGATTGAAATCCTGCAGCGCCCGCAAGGTCCCCCTCCTCAAGAAGACACATGTACAGGTCCGTCTAAATGATTCAGAGAAGGATCAGGAGAAAATTCTGTGGTCAGATGAGACCAAAATTGAGCTCTTTGGCATTAACTCGACTCGCAGTGTTTGGAGGAAGAAAAATGCTGACTATGACCCAAAGGACACCATCCCTACAGTGGAGCACGGAGGTGGAAACATGATGATGCTTTGGGGCTGTTTCTCTGCTGAGGGTACAGGCCGACTTTGACGCATTGAGGGGCCAATGGACGGGGCCATGTATTGTAAAATCTTGGATGAGAACCTTCTTCCCACTGAACAATGAAGATGGGTCATGGATGGGTCTTCCAGAATGATAATGACCCAAAACATACCGTCAAGGCAACAAAGGAGTGTCTCAAGAAGAAGCACATTAAGGTCATGGAGTGGTCTAGCCAGTCTCCAGACTTTAATCCTATAGAAAATTTATGGAGGAGCTAAAACTTCAAGTTGCCAAGAGACAGCCAAGAAACCTCAAGGATTTAGAGAAGATCTGTAAAAAAGAGTGGACCAAAATCCCTCCTGAGATGTGTGCAAACCTGATCACCACCTACAAGAAACGTCTGACCTCTGTGATCGCCAACAAGGGTTTCTCCACCAACTACTAAGTCATGTTTTGTGAAGGGGATCGAATACTTATTTTACTCGCTGAACTCCATTTATAACATTTGTATTGTGTGTTTTTTTTTCTGGATTTTTGGTTGATATAAAATACACCTATGATAAAAATTATAGACCCTCCATTTCTTTGTAATTGGGCAAAACTTACACAATCTGCAGGGGGTCAAATCATTATTTTCCTCACTGTCTAAGAGCTGGATGTTTCTGGCCAAAATTAGAATGGCATTTTTTTTTTTTTTTTGCTTGGAATAAAGCTCACGATTTTCACGCCGTAACATCAACTTTCACATTAAACAAAAAATTGGGCTAACTTTTTACTTTTAGTTTTAGTGTGTTTTTTTTTTTTTATTTTTTTTATTCATCAAAGTATTTTTTTTTTTTTTCCAAAAGTGATTAAATACCACCAAAAAAAGCTCCTATTTGTGTGAAGAATATTATAAAAAAAAAAGTCACATGCTTAGTGTAGCATGACCGCGCAATTGTCATTCAAAGTGCGACAGCGCTGAAAGCTGAAAAATGGCCTGAGCAGGAAGGGGGTGAAAGTGCCCGGTATTGAGGTGGTTAAAGTGGAGTTCCACCCATGTAAAAGTCAGCAGCTACAAAAAGTGTAGCTGCTGACTTTTAATAAACACACTTACCTGTCCCACGGTCCAGCGATGTGGCTGCCCGAACCCTCGCTCCTCTCCACGGCGCCGGCATTGTAAGTGTGGGCACCCGGCTGTGACAGCTTGCGGCTTCCCACTGCGCTTTCTTTATTGGCCGGGCAATCTTCTGGGACCTGTGACGTGTCCCGGAAGATTGCAGGGGGGGAGGAGAACTTCTGATCTGCGGCACCAGGTGAGGAAGTGAGATCTGGGTACCTGTCAAAACCAGGAAACCCCACGCCAAAAAAAATGACATGCCAAATGTGGAATCTCAGGGGGTCACGAGTGCTTAAAGCGGTAGTTCCATTATTCGGTGGAACTCAGCTTTAAGTTAAACTCGTGTAAAGACCGAAGTTCATTCCTTTGATCTAAAGAGACAAAAGGCTACATTGTTTATAGTCGGCTCAGCAGCTGAGGAATGTTGTGATACTTGGCAGACTGCCTGTTTTTTTTTTGTTTGTTTGTTTTTTGACAGCTGTCGGCTTGAGCAGAGAACTCTCTGCATAGAAAGAATCGGGAAAATGCTTTAAGATCACAAGGAGAAAAAAAACGCTATCTTGATTCTTAACGATTAAATCGTGCAGCTCTACTGTATATCTGTTAACACTGAACAGATTTGAGTTCCTCTTTAAAGGGGTTGTAAAGGCAATTTTTTTTTTTTTTTTTTTAAATAACAAACATGTGGTTATACTTGCCTCCACTGTGCAGCTCGTTTTGCACAGAGTGGCCCCGAACCTCCTCTTCTGCAGTCCCTCGGCGGCTGTCTCAGCTCCTCCCCCGAAGAACTAACCATCTTCATGTGAGCTCTTGCATGGTGGTTAGTTCTTGCGGGCGCGCTCCCGTGATACAGCCGGCGGCTATAGCTGCTTACTGTATCACTCGGCCTCGCCCCCCGGCGCGCCACGTCATTGGATGTGATTGACAGCAGTGCGAGCCAATGGCTGTGCTGCTTTCAATCCATCCACTTTAGCCAATCAGCTGCCAGGCTGAGTGGCGAAGAGGACATCGGGGGCGAGCGTAGCAGGTGAACGGGCTCAGGTAAGTAAAACGGGGGGGGCTGGTATTGTTGGACGTTTTTTCACCTTAATGCATAAGATGCATTAAGGTGAAAAGAACGGGAACCTTTTTACAACCCCTTTAAACATTGATCTGAATAGAAGTTTATTTAGAAGTCTATAAACCATGTGCGGATTCCCGCCTCTCTCATACCTCTTATCTGGGCTGCTTATGATCGATTCCTGAGATAAATGGGCACTTTACGAAGCATAAAGATAAGTGAGGTTTGGCCCCGACGCTGAGCCCGGTGTTTTATGGGAAGGCCGCGGTCAGGTCTCCCCGGAAGAGATGAATGGTGCAATCTGCAGCAGCAAGGAGCACCGGTACGGCTCTTCCCGGCCGCGCCATCACTCAGCATTATGTCCTGGAAGAGAGGGAGAAATAACTACACAAGGGCAGGGACGGAGCCTGGAAAACGCCGCGGTTCCTCAGTGACACCGGCTGATTGCGCTTTAAATAAAACATTTTTCCTGGCCAAGCGATACTCGCTGTCATCCGCGGCTGCTGTAAAGGATCACAATGTTGCTGACATATCAATCTATGACATTGCAGGAGGCTTCATCTGTAAAGCTCCCGGCGGTGTTGTCCACCTACTCATTCTGTCATTCACAAGTCAGGCCGTCACTCATTTCTGAGATTGTTGGTCCAAACAGCTTTCATATTCAATTCTGCTGTGTGCTGAATAGAAAAAAAATCGCTCGCTGGCCTCCTCCCCTCCGCACTGTTCTGGAGCATTGGCTGAGAAGTCCTCTCAGAAACTGTTAGAGGTAAAATTGGGACGTGCATCTCAGTGGGGGCACAGCAATGACAACCGGACACCAATGTTAACCTTCAACCGCTATTCTGGCTGAGGATGGTCAAAGCTGAGATGGAAGGGGGTGAAAGCTACTAGCAGGTATGAAGTCTAGGCCACGTATGTCAAACCAGGCCTGCGGGTCGAACCTGCCTCGCCAGGCCTTGGCATGTGGCCCTCCCACCCAGTTTTGTGACAGAACTCCATTCTTCCACCTCCAGCTCCCACCCTCCACTCCTGATCTCCGCTGTCACTTGTAAATACAGAAGCTTTCTGTGTTTAGAAGAGATGGCTTTGCTTTCAGCAGCTTCTGGATAGAACAGATCTTTCACAGCAGGGACATCTCTCCGGAATGTGAGTGAGAACGATCTCCCTGCAAGGCAGTAGAGAGCCGCCTACACAGGGAAGATGTAGGAAAGAGTAGATATGCAAGGAAGCTTTGGGGGGGGGATTGGTGTTGCACAATGCACACTCCTAAACCCTGTACTCGGTGCACTCCTGAGCTCTGCATTCTGTACTTCAATGCACCCCATAACTCTGCACCCGGTACGTAGTGCACCCCTGAACATTACACCCAGTATGTAGAGCACCCTGTACACAATGCACCCCTAAACCCTGCGCCCTGTAGACGGTGCACCCCTAAACCCTGCGCCCTGTAGACGGTGCACCCCTAAACCCTGCGCCCTGTAGACGGTGCACCCCTGAACCCTGCGCCCTGTAGACGGTGCACCCCTGAACCCTGCGCCCTGTAGACGGTGCACCCCTGAACCCTGCGCCCTGTAGACGGTGCACCCCTGAACCCTGCGCCCTGTAGACGGTGCACCCCTGAACCCTGCGCCCTGTAGACGGTGCACCCCTAAACCCTGCGCCCGGTAGTCCCCCTCCCTCCCCATCAAGACACATGTACAGCCCGTCTGAACTTTTCCAGTGAACATCTAAATGATTCAGAGAAGGATTGGGGAGAAAGTACTGTGGTCAGATGAGACCAAAATTGAGCTCTTTGGCATTAACTCGACTCTGTGTTTAGAGGAAGAAAAATGGTGACTATGACCCTAAGAACACCATCCCTACAGTCACATCATCCCTACAGTGCATGATGCTTTGGGGCTGTTTCTTTGCTAAAGGTACAGGCCGACTTTGCCGCATTGATGGGCCAATGGACTGGGCCATGTAGTGTAAAATCTTGGATGAGAACCTTCTTCCCTCAGCCAGAACACTGAAGATGGGTCATGGATGGGTCTTCCAGCATGACAATGACCCAAAACATACCGCCAAGGCAACAAAGGAGTGGCTCAAGAAGAAGCGCATTAAAGGGGTTGTAAACCCCTCATGGTTTTTCACCTTGATGCATTCTATGTATCAAGGTGAAAAACCTTCTCTCATGCTGCAGCAACCCCCCCCCCCCCCCCTCCCCTCTTTATACTTACCTGAACGCTGTCATTCTTTGGCCAGGAACGAGCATACCAGCAAGAGTGTCTTGTCCTGATTGGATAGATTGATAGCAGAACAGCCATTGGCTCCCGCTGCTGTCTATCAAATCCCATGACAAGGGGGGGGGGGGGGGCGGGCGAAGTCCTGCATTCTGTGTGAATGGACACAGATGCTGGACTCGGGAGTGTGCCCGCATGGGTGTCCACCAAGGGGAGCGCTTCTCTGGCATGGACACTCGATGCGGGGAGGAGCCAGGAGCACCGCTGAGGGACCCCAGAAGAGGCGGATTGGGGCCACTCTGTGCAAAATGAACTGAACAGTGGAGGCAAGTATGATATGTTTGTTATTAAAAAAAAAAAAAAACACACAAAGCTTTAGACCCCTTTCACACTGGGGCGTTTTTCAGGCGTATTTCAGGCCCTTTAGCGTTTAAAAAAAAAAAAAACGCCTGTAAAGCGCCTGAAAGAAGCCTCATCTGCAATCCCAATGTAAAAATCCGAGCCCTTTCACACTGCCAGCGCCCGAAAAACGCTGGTAAAGCGCCTCTTAAGACCTTTCACACTTTTTTAGGTGTTTTTCGGGCGCTGGCAGTGTTAAAGGGCTTGGGCCATCTGTGCACCCAGCCCCGGGGCAAAAACACAAAGGCGCTGCAAAGAAGCTGCTTTCAGGACTTTTTTTGACGCCCTGCCAGCACTCGGCTTTCACATTGGGATTGCAGATGAGGCTTCTTTCAGGCGCTTTACAGACGCTTTTTTTAACGCCAAAGCGCCTGAAACACACCCCAGTGTGAAAGGGGTCTTACAATCCATTTTGTGGTCATGGAGTGGCCTAGCCAGTCTCCAGACCTTAATCCCATAGAAAATACGTGGAGGGAGCTGAAGGTTTGAGTTGCAAAGAGACAGCCAAGAAACTTTAAGGATTTAGAGAAGATCTGTAAAGAAGAGTGGACCAAAATCCCTCCTGAGATGTGTGCAAACCTGGTCACCACCTACAAGAAACGTCTGACCTCTGTGATCGCCAACAAGGGTTTCTCCACCAACTACTAAGGGGATCAAATACTTATTTTACTCACTGAACTGCAACTTAATCTATAACATTTGTATCATGTGATTTTTGTGGATTTTTGGTTGATATTCTGTCTCTATGATATAAAATACACCTATGATAAAAATGATAGACCCTTCATTTCTTTGTAAGTGGGCAAACCTACACAATCTGCAGGGTAGCAAATAATAATCCCCCCCCCCCCTGTACATATCATTTGTGTACAGCGTTGCATGACTGTGCAATTACCAGTTAAAGTAGCGCAGTGCTGAATAGCAAAAAATGGCCTGGTCATGAAGGGGGGTAAACATATTAAACAATAGTGGAAGGGTGAATCCATGGCTCTCTTCTGACTTCTCGATAGAAGGCTGCGGCCAGCGCTATGATCTCTCCTCTACGGCGAGTGGATTATTCAGTAGAACTCTCTTCTTGCAATGCGGGGAGTTTGCACATTTCTCTACAATCCCATTAAAAACAACAGGGATCTGCGTTGTGATGTGAGTGCTTGTCACATAGCCGGATGGATTATACCGGAGCGCGGCAATGAGACGCGGCAGCTGCTGACCCGTATTACATCTTCTTCAAGCCAAACACTTCATCCTCCACTCATGCACTAAAAAGGGGGGCTAGGTAGGTCTAATGGAAAGCTAATAAGCAGGGGGGGGGGGGGGGAAGGGCCGCACCCTCTTATTCTGCCTTTTACCAGCATGTAGTAAGCGGGCAGAAAAATTCCGTGCGATGACTCTCTGCGCTTCGGAATAAATAAATCCACTTAATTCAGCCATCAAGTAACAATTCTGTGACCATTTGGTTAAATAATTCTTCCCCTGCTGTTGTGAGACGACATAATGGTAAGAGAGGTCGCTTGGAAAACACGCCAGGTTCTACGCTAATGGAGGGAAAATGTCAACAGTGATTTATGGAACCTGGAGTCCTTCTTAGGTTTGCTATATGTGATGGAGTGCAATACTCCTACATGGATAATCTACTGAAGTGCAACAGGTTTTAAGGCATATGAGCTTTGTAAAATGAAAATAGCATAGTGGTAATGGTCAGGTGGAGTCTACTCACCACTGGGGGTGCTGTTGTCACATAAGTAGGGTGTACTTCACCACTGGGGGGGCTGTTGTCACAATAGTAGGGTCTACTCACCACTGAGGGTGCTGTTGTCACAATAGTAGGGTCTACTCACCACTGGGGGTGCTGTTGTCACAATAGTAGGGTCTACTCACCACTGGGGGTGGTGTTGTCACAGTAGTAGGGTTTACTCACCACTGGGGGTGCTGTTGTCACAATAGTAGGGTCTACTCACCACTGGGGGTGCTGTTGTCACAATAGTAGGGTCTACTCACCACTGGGGGTGCTGTTGTCACAATAGTAGGGTCTACTCACCACTGAGGGTGCTGTTGTCACAATAGTAGGGTCTACTCACCACTGGGGGGTGCTGTTGTCACAGTAGTAGGGTTTACTCACCACTGGGGGTGCTGTTGTCACAATAGTAGGGTCTACTCACCACTGGGGGCTGCTGTTGTCATAATAGTAGGGTCTGCCCACCACTGGGGGTGCTGTTGTCACAATAGTAGGGTCTGCCCACCACTGGGGGTGCTGTTGTCACAATACTAGGGTCTGCCCACCACTGGGGGTGCTGTTGTCACAATAGTAGGGTCTGCCCACCACTGGGGGTGCTGTTGTCACAATAGTAGGGTCTGCCCACCACTGGGGGTGCTGTTGTCACAATAGTAGGGTCTACTCACCACTGAGGGTGCTGTTGTCACAATAGTAGGGTCTACTCACCACTGGGGGTGCTGTTGTCACAGTAGTAGGGTTTACTCACCACTGGGGGTGCTGTTGTCACAATAGTAGGGTCTACTCACCACTGGGGGCTGCTGTTGTCATAATAGTAGGGTCTGCCCACCACTGGGGGTGCTGTTGTCACAATAGTAGGGTCTGCCCACCACTGGGGGTGCTGTTGTCACAATAGTAGGGTCTGCCCACCACTGGGGGTGCTGTTGTCACAATAGTAGGGTCTGCCCACCACTGGGGGTGCTGTTGTCACAATAGTAGGGTCTGCCCACCACTGGGGGTGCTGTTGTCACAATAGTAGGGTCTGCCCACCACTGGGGGTGCTGTTGTCACAATAGTAGGGTCTGCCCACCACTGGGGGTGCTGTTGTCACAATAGTAGGGTCTACTCACCACTAGGGGGTGCTGTTGTCATAATAGTAGGGTCTACTCACCACTGGGGGGGTGCTGTTGTCACAATAGTAGGGTCTGCCCACCACTGGGGGTGCTGTTGTCACAATAGTAGGGTCTGCCCACCACTGGGGGTGCTGTTGTCACAATAGTAGGGTCTGCTCACCACTGGGGGTGCTGTTGTCACAATAGTAGGGTCTACTCACCACTGGGGGTGCTGTTGTCACATAAGTAGGGCTCACCACTGGGGGGGGGGGGGGGGGTTGATGCGCTGCTATGACAAATAACTTCACCATTGGTGGTGGTATAAGACAAGTACAGTTATTTCACCGCTGGGGGGGGGGGGGGGGGGGGTGTTTTTATCCCTTTATAAACACACGAGCGGCCATTGTGCCTATTAATGACTATGGTCTGGGTTGTCGTCAGGCCATTGAGATTAGTGTACAGAGTAGGGCTGAAACAACTAATGGATTATTCGACAACTAATCGATTATGAAATGAATCGATTACTATTTTCATAATCGATTAATCGGCCAGTAACATAATGGGGTTAAAAAAGCTAAAATTAGCCATATATAGTACAAAAAGAGCAAATTATCTCTACTATAAATTTTACTTTCACTGTTGCACAGTAAAAAAAACAATTTTTTTTTTTTTTTTTTTAACTCCATTATGTTACTAAATGTCTTAGGCCTGGTTCCCACCCATGTGTGTTTTTTGGTGCTTTTTGCAGAAATGCCCTACAGTTCATTTAACGTTCACATCGATGCTTTTTTCAGCTGCTGTGTATTTGGAAAGGGTCAAGGACCTTTTTCAATGCAAAACGCTGCTTTTTTGGTTCAATATACTTCAATGGAGAAGCTGCAGAAAAGCCTTTAATATTACTGCTCTGTTTGAAAATCTGCAAAACAGTCTAGAATGTTTTTTTCTTTAAATAAAAAAAAATTGATCGGAGTCCAGATTCAACCTCTAATAGTATATACAGTATATCTCTTCTGTCTGTTATTCTCAGAGAGGATTAAAGATTTTACTCCCTAACCATATAGTTGGTTATTTATATTTTACCCCTGCGTATAAAGATATTTAGGAATAAATTGCCTTTTTTTAAACTTTACATATTAACTAAATTACACACCACACTTTATTGTTTCGATTAATCGGTTAATAACCTTAAAATAATCGGCCAACTAATCGATTATGAAAATAGTTGTTAGTTACAGCCCTAGTGCAGAGCCAAATGAAGTGTCTCTGTACCTTGTGATCGCTGTGATGACCAATTACAGTGATCACAAATGTAAACACTAATGTTTACATCTGAGAGCCCTCCCCTTCCTCTCACAACAGAGGAAATGGGGGGGGGGGTAGGATTTTGTAAATGAAGATTTAATGAATTAAAAGGTTCATGGACGGGATGTTCACGGGATCATTTTTAACCACTTGCCAACCAAGGAAGTAGTGGTGTGCTGCTGGACTTCAACTGCAGGCATTACCCGGGTACCGTATTTCAGAGCAGTCAGTCAGCTCCCTTGTTAAAGCAATCATAGAGGCTAACTAGCCACTGGATTGCTTTTATAAACAGTCCCAATGTATTCTTTTCTATTCTTGTTGTTGTTCTCTCTCTCACTGTTATAATAAACCGACCATTAAAATTATAGACTGATCGTTTCTTTGTCAGCGGGCAAAAGTACAAAATCAGCAGAGGATCAAATCCTTTTCTCCCTCATTGTACTGGAAAGTGTCAGAAGAAGGCCTGGAGCTGAAGCGGTTTAATACCACCAAAAGAAAACGGTCTCAAAAAAATTATATAAAATTCATTTGGCTGAATTATTGTCAGTCAAACTATCACTATATATATAAAAGTGTGTTTTTGTTTTTTTTATTTTTATTTTTTTTATATATAAAACATTACACAGTGATATTTTTATTGTATGAAGATGGCCGCTTTCTTTCACAGCGGAGCTAAAAGAAAACAAGTTTGAAGATTCCCTGTAAAGTTGTGTAATGGAGAAGTTGAACTTTATTCCACACTTAGATTTCATCGCTCATTTGCTTTATGCTGATTTCCAGCGTCTCGGCTTCGGAGAATTCTCTGTATTTTTCATAATTCTGCTTTTTTTAGTTCTGCATTACACATAAACTGTGTGCTCTGAGGGAATACATTAACTCCCGCACATCTCTCTCTCTCCCTCTCTGTAGTTTATGCAGAGGAGCCTTGACCCAGAAACCAAGAAGCAGCTGGAGAAGGAAGAGAAGAAGATCATCAGCGATGAGCATTGGTTCCTGGACCTGCCCGAGCTCAAGGAGAAGGAGTAAGTGTTAAAGGGGCGCATCCCTATTTATATCTACCTTGTATTACTGGGACAATGTTTATTAGAGGATGCAGGGTGCCATCCCCCCGACATCTCCCACCTCTAGGAGGTTTGGTTGCAAATTAGGAGACACAGCTCCTTCTGGCTATACCCTTCCACCAGTGTTCACACAGCTCCATCTAGTGGCCGTGCCCCGGTGCACACGCAGCTCCATCCAGTGTCCTTCCCCCCGGCGTACACGCAGCTCCATCCAGTGTCCTTTCCCCCCCCGGCGTACACGCAGCTCCGTCTAGTGGCCTTTCCCCCGGCGTACACGCAGCTCCATCTAGTGGCCTTTCCCCCGGCGTACACGCAGCTCCATCTAGTGGCCTTTCCCCCGGCGTACACGCAGCTCCATCTAGTGGCCTTTCCCCCGGCGTACACGCAGCTCCATCTAGTGGCCTTTCCCCCGGCGTACACGCAGCTCCATCTAGTGGCCTTTCCCCCGGCGTACACGCAGCTCCATCTAGTGGCCTTTCCCCCGGCGTACACGCAGCTCCATCTAGTGGCCTTTTCCCCCGGCGTACACGCAGCTCCATCTAGTGGCCTTTTCCCCCGGCGTACACGCAGCTCCATCTAGTGGCCTTTTCCCCCGGCGTACACGCAGCTCCATCTAGTGGCCTTTTCCCCCGGCGTACACGCAGCTCCATCTAGTGGCCTTTTCCCCCGGCGTACACGCAGCTCCATCTAGTGGCCTTTTCCCCCGGCGTACACGCAGCTCCATCTAGTGGCCTTTTCCCCCGGCGTACACGCAGCTCCATCTAGTGGCCTTTTCCCCCGGCGTACACGCAGCTCCATCTAGTGGCCTTTTCCCCCGGCGTACACGCAGCTCCATCTAGTGGCCTTTTCCCCCGGCGTACACGCAGCTCCATCTAGTGGCCTTTTCCCCCGGCGTACACGCAGCTCCATCTAGTGGCCTTTTCCCCCGGCGTACACGCAGCTCCATCTAGTGGCCTTTTCCCCCGGCGTACACGCAGCTCCATCTAGTGGCCTTTTCCCCCGGCGTACACGCAGCTCCATCTAGTGGCCTTTTCCCCCGGCGTACACGCAGCTCCATCTAGTGGCCTTTTCCCCCGGCGTACACGCAGCTCCATCTAGTGGCCTTTTCCCCCGGCGTACACGCAGCTCCATCTAGTGGCCTTTTCCCCCGGCGTACACGCAGCTCCATCTAGTGGCCTTTTCCCCCGGCGTACACGCAGCTCCATCTAGTGGCCTTTTCCCCCGGCGTACACGCAGCTCCATCTAGTGGCCTTTTCCCCCGGCGTACACGCAGCTCCATCTAGTGGCCTTTTCCCCCGGCGTACACGCAGCTCCATCTAGTGGCCTTTTCCCCCGGCGTACACGCAGCTCCATCTAGTGGCCTTTTCCCCCGGCGTACACGCAGCTCCATCTAGTGGCCTTTCCCCCGGCGTACACGCAGCTCCATCTAGTGGCCTTTCCCCCGGCGTACACGCAGCTCCATCTAGTGACCGATTTTTTTGGGGGGGATTTTTTATTTTTTACTTTTTTTTTTTTTTTTTTTTTTTTTTTTTTTTTTTTTTTTGTACTCTGTTAAATTCTTTTCTCTAGTAGTTGAATGGAGGACAACCCCCCCACCCCCCACCCCCCCTCTAATTGGCGCTCTGTTATGTTGTTGGCCAGTTGGCATTTTGGAAAGTTGATTCTCCTAAGCTTGAATCTAGAGGTATAGCCACTAGATGGGGCTTGTTTACACATGCGGGAAAGGAGGGAGGGGTTTGTCACCCCATGAACCTCCTCCTTACCTTCCCCTACTATGACAAGTACAGCTCCCAGAATCCTCAGTAGTAGCGCATGCATGCACGGTGACATGACTCCTCCTGGCTCTGCTCAATGCGTTTTGTCATAAATGACGTCATCACGGGCAGTCGGACCTGTTCCACAGTCTTTCTTCCTGATTTTGTGATCTCCGGCTACGTGATTGGTCAGAGCCGCGATGTCGCTCCTTTCAGCACTCTAAGCCAAATCTTCAGAGCACATGCGCCGATGACATCACCAGCTGTATGCACTCTGAATATCTTCTAAATGGTGCAAGTTTATTATATTCACAGTACCTACGGGTAAGTCTTATTGTAGGCTTACCTGTTGGTACAAGTGGTAGTACAGCGTTTACTACCACTTTAAGGCCCTTAGTAATACCCCATAATACTCTGGCCCCCAAATATAGAGATATATATATATATATATATACATTTGTTTTGTTTGTTTTTTTTGTTGTTGTTCTTGTTTTTTATATATTATAAAAGTACAACTGTCTTATTAGTCCATGTTCTTGTTTTCATTGTGATGTGCTATCATCTAGCTGATGATACAACAATACACACAAACCACCATCAATGGATTGCATATAAGCGGTCGTATTTGCCTTAATATTCCGAATGAGCTCCAACGTGTTTCAGTTTTAAACAAAACCTTAATCGGGGCCGAAGGGAGGAGAACAATGGTTTTATTCTGAACTATAGATGTACAGTTATCAAATTATCTACAATAATATATTCAATTATAAATATTATTATAGATTTAATAATTGTACCTCCTATAGTTCAAATTATACAACCATTCTTTCCCCCTGATGAAGATTGAAATTGGAACGCGTTCATAATATTGAAATATTGCGGCGTATATAATTGCCTATATGCAATCCATTGATGGTGGTTTGTGTGTGGTTGTATCATCAACCTGACCATTTATTTATTTTTTTATTGTGATGTGCATTGTTTTATGAACATGGATTTAAAAAAATATATATTTTCTTTATTATAAAAAAATCTGGATGTTACTAGTAGGGCCTTAAAATCCCAACCAAAATACTTTTATATTAAAAAAGAGGCGTGTTGCTTTTATATAAACATGGTATGTGTGTGTGTATATAGATATGTGTATGTGTGATATATAATATATATCATATATTATAGCGATTGGTGATCTCAGCGTAGGAAAAAAAACGATTCGGTCTCGAGGAGTGTAGGAGGACGCGGGGCCACACAATGAGATTGGAGGAGAAGCGGTTAAACCTTAAACTGAGCGGGGGGGGGGGGGTATTCATTGTCAGGGCTGTAAGGATGTGGAACTCTCTTCCGCAATTGGTGGCAGTGGGGAGTATGGATATTTTTAAAAGACTCTTGGATGTGCATCTTAAAGAGGAACTGCAGTCTGCTCACATAATTTGTAATAAAAACATCTTTGCCATTCTGAAGCTTCCCTCCAACCACTTTGGATATCTATTCTATATATACTGTGATTCTGTACTTGCCAAACATGCTGCAGAAATCTCCCTCCACTGAGTCTGGCTGCAGCCATTTTAAGTGTGGGCAGCTGAAGCTGCTGCCTGTTCACTTCCTGGATTTACACAGACACACAGAGGCACACCTCCCAGCTCTGCAGCTCTCATTGGCCCTCAATGACTCATCCCCCCCCTCCCTTCCTGACAAACTCTCAGGAGAGAGAGAGCTGTCAATGATGTCATAAGTCTAGGCTAATTACCAGACAAGAAACAGGAAGTGGGCTGTAGAAGAGATTTACTGGCAGGAAAAAAGTTCTACTATCCAAAGTGAAAACAAGAAAGGCAGAAGATTTAATAGATGGAAAGATGAGAAAATGACTAAAGTTCCGCTTTAAAGAACACAACATACAGAGATTTTGGAAAGAATTATAGACCCTGACATACGTACTCCTACACGGGTTGAACTGGATGGACTATTGTCTTTATTCAACCTTACCTATTAAAATATATATATAATATTTACACAGGCAGTCCCCTAATTATTAACGGTGGGAGAAAATAGGAAGTGAGAGGAAATCTACCCCTAAGAAGGGAAATTCTCTCCTGTAAGTTATTATGGGAAAAGGTGTCTCCTCCTCCATTGATGCTTTATTATCACCAATCCTTGTTTCCACGACAACCCAAACTTTTCAAAATCCAATTGTAACTGGGACAGAAAGTGAGGTGACGTCTTCTGAAGAGGGGCACAAACAGCAACACAAACACTACAGGGGTGTTGACCCTTCTCTACGCTAGCCCAAAAAAACATCAATATTTTTATTTTTTTTGGCTGGAGTTACTTGCATACAAATTAAAAATGTGAACAAACCTACAGAACATATTTTGTTTATAACCTGGGGTGTATGTGTGTGATATAGATATATATATATATATATATATATATATATATATATATATATATATATATATATATAGATAGATAGATAGATAGATAGATATATAGATAATATATATATATATATATATATATATATATATATATATATTATCACACACATACACCCCAGGTTATAAACAAAATATGTTCTGTAGGTTTGTTCACATTTTTAATTTGTATGCAAGTAACTCCAGCCAAAAAAAATAAAAATATTGATGTTTTTTTGGGCTAGCGTAGAGAAGGGTCAACACCCCTGTAGTGTTTGTGTTGCTGTCTGTGCCCCTCTTCAGAAGAATTTTCAAACCTGATTGATCTCTGTATAAACACTGGCCATACCAAGTAATACACCAATAATTTACAGCAGGGCTCGACAAAACCCAGGCGCCAGGTCGCAATGGCGACTGGAAATTGCATCCTGGCGCCTGGGCTACACCGCAGCAGTGGTCTGCATTCCTGCAAAGTGTCTCTCCCCCCACCTCCGAGGGTGCGTGGACTTAGGTCGGGCTGGCCAAAATTGAGGCCGCAGCTTCGCGGCCTGCTGGAGGGGGATACACGCTCCTTTCTGCGAACCAGCGCCCTCCTCTGGTGGGGAATGCTGTGATAAGCATGGCGTGCTCACTGCCTGCCCACCTCCGACATCATCTTCCCAGTTTGACAGCTGGGGTTGAGGTTGCTGGCATGATCAGTCGCCCGTTCTTTACCACCGTTGTGGACGGGGAGTGCCATCTCAGTTCTGCCTATCAGTTCCCCTCAGTGCTGTCTCAGTTCTGCCTGTCAGTGTCACCTGTAACTGCTGCCTATTAGTTCCCATCAGTGCCATCTCAGTTCTGCCTGTCAGTGTTGCCCATCAGTGTCACCTCGGTGCCATCTGTCAGTGCCATCTCAGTTCTGCCTGTCAGTGCTGCCTATCGGTTCCCATCAGTGCCATCTGTTAGTGCCATCTCAGTTCTGCTTATCAGTGCCACCTGTCAGTGCTGCTTATCAGTGCCACCTCAGTGCTGCTCATCAGTGCCACCTGTCAGTACCACCTCAGTGCTGCCCATCAGTGCCATCTCAGTGCTCATTGGTGCTGCCCATCAGTGTCACCTCAGTGCTGCCCATCAGTGTCACCTCAGTGCTGCCCATCAGTGTCACCTCAGTGCTGCCCATCAGTGTCACCTCAGTGCTGCCCATCAGTGTCACCTCAGTGCTGCCCATCAGTGTCACCTCAGTGCTACCCATCAGTGTCACCTCAGTGCTGCCCATCAGTGTCACCTCAGTGCTGCCCATCAGTGTCACCTCAGTGCTGCCCATCAGTGTCACCTCAGTGCTGCCCATCAGTGTCACCTCAGTGCTGCCCATCAGTGTCACCTCAGTGCTGCCCATCAGTGTCACCTCAGTGCTGCCCATCAGTGTCACCTCAGTGCTGCCCATCAGTGTCACCTCAGTGCCACCTGTCAGTGCTACTTCAGTGCTGCCTATCAGTACCACCTGTCAGTACCCATCAGTGGCACCTCAGTGCTGCCTATTGGTGCCCATCAGTTCCAACCTCAATGCTGCCCCTCAGTGCAGCCCATCAGTGCCCATTAGTGCAGCCTATCAGAGCACATCAGTGAAGGAGGAAAAAAAAACTTATTTGCAAAATCTTATACCAAACGTTGATTTAAAAAAAAAAAGTTTTTTTTTCTTTTCGCTTGGCATCAGGCATGAGCACTTCTTATTGTGCGATGCCCCAGACATGCAGTTCTGGGCGCTGGGCAGAGGATTTAAAAAACTGGCTCCTAACTTTTTCAGCTGGCTCCTAGATTCTAAGCAAATTTGTCAAGCCCTGATTTACAGGCTGCATTATACGACTGTCGGCCTATTAACCATATAATAATGTCTTGTAATGCTGCAAAGAATAGGCCGAGGGGCGGGGCACAGGGTCCCTTCTTCTGCGAATGGAATCAGCACTTGCCTTTTTTATTTTTATTTTATTTTTCCTTCTAGGCTTTTTGCACACTCAGATCCTGAGCACATTATTTATTGGCTTTGTATTAGAAATGGGTTTTTAAATGCAGAAGGCTGCAACCCATAATAATTGGAAATCTGTGCGTTCTGCCCTCCACCAGCAGCTTGCTGACATCTCTAATTTACAGTCAGCCCGGCGAGCAGAAGGCGAGGAGCCGCTCCTCTCTCCTTCTCTTTATTAGTATAGATTTTCAAGCCGGGTTTTGGAATTCTTAAATACTTTCTTCCATTGATCTCCCATTGCAGCAGACAGTTTTTAAAGGTGAAGAGTCGCCGGAATATTAACTGTCACTTAAATGGTTCGTGAGATGGCAACACATTCCCCCCCCCCCCCCCCTTTTTTTTTTTTTTTTTTTTTTTTTTCTTCTATGTATTGATTGTATTATCCACTTTTGAAATGGGTAATTTTGTTGTTTCAGTTAATTGGATTTTTGACACAGTAACAGTTTTGTTACACAGATGTGGAGATATCGTGGTTTCCTGTCTGATTGCCCGACACCCTCGCCCTGAGATGGCGGCTATTCTGCGTTCTTTTCATTTTGGTATTTGTTTTTTTGGTGTTTTTTATGTTAATGGATATGTGATGGAGATTAAAGTATCAGTTTGAAGCTGTGGAGCTTGGTGTAAGTGGAGCTTTTTTAAGTGGGAGTTATAAACAAGAGTTAGAGTATACAAGTCTTGCTGTCTGTTGGTGTGTGTATTGCTGCTGTCTGCTGGTGTGTGTATTGCTGCTGTCTGTTGGTGTTTGCTGGGTTGCATTTTGGGGACTTTTCCTTTTAGTTTTTATCTTGCCTTTTGCTGTCACTTTTTAAATAGCTTTTCTTTTTTTTTTTTTTTTTTGTTTCATCAGTCTATCAATTAAGGGTGTGGTTAATTGCTCCCAGGTGACTATTTAACTTGTTGTAGGACTCAGATGAGCGTGCTCAGTTTGAAGCTGTGGAGCTTGGTGTAAGTGGAGCTTTTTTAAGTGGGAGTTATAAACAAGAGTTTAAAACAGGAGGTTATAACAGGGGTCATAGTACCTGTGTAGTGTGAGTATCTGAGTGTTGTCTGAGTAGTGTGTGTGGATCGTTAGTAATTGTGTATTGTGTACCTGTGTATTGTCTTGAGTATTAGTGCCAGGAAGCTAGTTGTTAGGTAATTTGGACAGGGTATAATCCCCAAATCCTCACTAAATTTAATAGGTACGATGCCCGGCGGGTGTGGAGAGGCGACTCTTTGTACATCTTGCCGCATGTATGCGTTCCTTGATCATCCGATCGAGGGCGAATACTGCTGTGCAAAATGTAAGCACATTGTTTCCCTGGAAGCCCAGGTTCTGAATCTGGGGAAGCAACTGTCAGCACTGAGAAGTCCCTCCATACTAAAGGTGAGCCAGGAACGTACACGGCAGGTGCCGGCAGGGGCCAGCACAGAGGCGGGTGGAGACAAAGAGGTGCAGGCACTAGCAAAGAGTAGATGGGTGACAGTCAGGAGGGGTAGAGGGGGAAGTGCCAGGGAGGCCGATCCAGGACTGGAGCATCCCAATAAGTACGCTCCATTGAGTGACATTGGTGTAACCAGTCAGGGACCAGCACTGCTGGAGTTGAGGGACTCTCCTAGCTGCCAGGGGAAGAACTCCTCCAGTGAGAGTGGGGAGGCAGCAAAGGGAAAGGAAAGACAGATTCTGGTGGTAGGGGACTCAATTCTTAGAAGGACAGAGAGGGCAATCTGTAACCAAGACCTGAAACGCCGAACAGTATGTTGTCTACCGGGCGCTCGGGTTCGGCACATCACGGATCTTGTGGACAGATTACTGGGAGGGGCTGGGGAAGACCCGGCTGTCATGGTGCACGTTGGCACAAATGACAAAGTCAGAGGCAGATGGAGTGTCCTAAAGAACGATTTTAGGGACTTAGGAGCTAAATTGAGGAAAAGGACCTCCAAGGTAGTGTTCTCAGGAATACTACCGGTACATCGAGCCACACCAGAGAGGCAGAGGGAGATTAGGGAAGTAAACAAGTGGCTGAAGAGCTGGTGTAGTAAGGAGGGGTTTGGGTTCCTGGAGGACTGGGCCGACTTCTCAGTCGGTAACCGGTACTATAGAAGGGACGGACTGCACCTAAATGAGGAGGGTGCAGATCTGCTGGGAATGAAGATGGCCAAAAAGTTAGAGGGGTTTTTAAACTAGGCGATGGGGGGGAGGGTCCAGAGACAGTGATAGCCAGCGCGGAAGATATTCCAGAGGGTAGTATTGGGGGCATTAGTGGTAGGTTAACCAAAGCACAAAAACACAAGGTGAGTATAGTAGCAAGTCCAAGTTGCAATCTTGAAACACCCAATACGAGGACAATATGCGACCGGTCTAAACTATGTGGCATGTTCACCAATGCCAGGAGCCTGGCGGACAAGATGGGTGAACTAGAGATACTGTTGTACAAGGAGGATTTGGATTTTGTGGGAATTTCAGAGACCTGGTTCAACAGCTCTCATGATTGGCTGGCAAACATTCAAGGGTATACCCTATACCGCAAGGATAGAGAGGGTAAAAAAGGGGGAGGGGTATGCCTATATATCAAGAATAATGTACAAGTGAATGTGAGAGATGACATCACTGAGGGGGCTAGGGAGGAGGTGGAATCTTTATGGGTAGAGCTCCAAAGGGATGAAGCTAAGGGGAAAATAATACTGGGAGTATGCTATAGGCCCCCTAACCTGAGGGAGGAAGTGGAGACGGATCTCCTATCACAAATTGGATTAGCAGCAAGGATGGGAAGTGTTATCATAATGGGGGATTTTAATTAATTAGTAAAGTGATACAAAACAGAGCTGACTATGTTTCTGAAGCTATCCGATTATTATCCGATACTAATACATATATTAGACTTCACAGAGATCCCTTGCCTTTATTCACCATTGAAGCCTCTTCCCTAGTAAAAAGGGCACTAAATGACAACATTATTTCACAGCAAGAGGCCTCTTTCTTAGTTAAAGAAATACATTTCACTCCTTATTTTTACCATCTACCGAAGGTGCATAAAGACCCCAGAATACCACCAGGGCGACCGATTGTGGCATCTATGGATAGCATCAGCAGTGGACTGTCGCAATATATAGACCAATTCCTCCAGCCATTGGCCCAATCACTCCAGTCCCACATAAGAGATGGGGTTCATCTACTGGAAACTTTAACCCCTTATTCTTGGGAAAATAATTATCATTGGGCATCTTTAGACGTCCAATCCCTATACACATCGATACCTCATGAAGTAGGCCTCAACGCTCTACAGTTTTTTCTCTGCCAGGACCCGATGCTGAACCCTAGACAGGCTTCCTTTATTGTTGAAGCCACATCCTTCTGTCTTACTCACAACTATTTTAAATTTGAGGATAATTTCTATCTGCAATTACAAGGGACAGCTATGGGGGCGCACTTTGCACCCTCGTATGCTAATCTCACTATGGGGCATTGGGAGCACTTATATATATGGAACAACAATCCATTTCTCTCTCACATTGTTTTTTATGGCCGCTATATAGATGACGTGATTATCATCTGGGATGGTAATGTACCAACATTTACGGATTTTGTGTCATATTGTAACACCAATAACATGGGTCTCACTTTCACCTCAGTCATTGACCAAAATAAGCTAGCCTTCCTCGACCTTGAACTCTTTTGGACAGGCAAAGAGATCCATGCAAAAAATTTCACCAAGCCCACAGCTGGAAATTCATTCCTTCATTATAAAAGTTGTCATCACCCTCTGTGGCTTAACAATGTACCTAAGAGTCAGTTCTGTAGACTCAAAAAGAACTGTACCCTGAAGAGTGACTATGACACTGAAGGTAAAATTCTGAAAGCCAAGTTTCTTGAAAAAGGTTTTCCTATGGATCTTGTTGACTCAGCTTACCAACAATATAAGACCACATTGCCTATCAAGAAGTCTCATTCACGTTCCAATACCCAGAAAGATAATCTAAGATTCATCACCCAGTTTCACACCCGTCATAAACATATGGAAAAAATTATTAAAAAACATTGGTCTTTGCTATTACAAGATGAACATCTACTCCCTACCTTGCCCAATAGACCTCAGTTTGCTTATAGAAAGGCACCCAACATTAAAAGCAAGGTAGCAACCAGCAAACTTAGGGCCAAACCTTTGCCTCCGGGCTACCATATGCCCACGTTTTTGGCCATGGCTGGGATGTACCAGTGCCGTAAGCCCCTTTGCAAGACTTGCAGCTTTGTGACACACGGCCAAAAAGAGTTCCATATCAAAGGCAAAACATACCCAATAAAGGGCTTTCACACATGTTCCTCAGACCATGTTATTTATTGTCTCACATGCCCCTGTGGTTTATTTTATGTAGGGCGCACCATTCGGCCACTACGGAAACGGTTTGGTGAGCATCGCCGTCTAATTGAAGGTGGACTAGACAACCATAGTGTTCCCAGACACTACCTCCACACCCATAATAAGTCCACGAATGGCCTCAAAGTATGGATTATTGAGGCAATGCCAAAAGACCTCCCTGCTGCTGAACGTTACCGACGCCTATGCCATAGAGAAATGTATTGGATATTCTTACTTAATGTTCTAGCCCCTGGAGGGTTAAATGAAGATTTTGAAGTTAGCGCCATACTTTAACAAGGTTTTTAGGTTGTTTTAATTATCTCCATTACCTTTTTTATTTTAATTTTTAACGATTAATTATTGATAGTTTTATATCGATATTAGCCTGCTCACACCATCCCCATCCTATCATGTGTCTTGCGGGCTCTATGATTGACCATCAACCATCCTCACTTTGTTTTATGTGTGTTGCAGGCACTATGATTGGTCACTGTTTAGTATTGTTTCACAGATCACTTTATTCTTCACATATATATATATACATTTTTTATATGTATTTTTATATATATATTTTTTATATATATATTTTTTTATTTTTTTGATTTTATCCCGTCTTTTAATGTTCTTCATGATTTTTAGATTGCTGTAGCAGGTTTTCATGTGTTCCTTCTCATTTATATGCAAAAACGAACTGATCGCAATTTAATGAATGTTTCCTTGCTGCCCCCGCCCACTGGCCAATCCACTGTTAGTGGGTGTGTATATATTCCTCTCGAGTCATCAGCATGGCCATAGGTTGAAAAAGGAACGATTGGTGGTTCCGAAACGCGTCCCTTTCTGATGACATCACATCCTTGTCCAGGCTGTCTGTTTGCGGTTCAAGCTGGTTATTGAAGCCGTCCTGTGGATGACATCACTTCCGGGTTCGTCTCCCTTCCAGCTGATGACGCCGGCTTCACAGCGGCTCCCTGTGTTCCACACCGCTGTGCTGAGTGATCCCATCCAGCTGTAGGCTCTCTCTGACCATCACTCCTTCCAATGCAGCTCTAACTATGATGTGCCTGATTACCACTCCCATCCTGTAAGTGTTTTTAACCCTTTTTGGGGCATTAAAATTGTTAATCTTCTGCACTTAGAGGCGCCTTTTTGTTTCTTTTGTGTTATTTCAGAGCCTGCTTCAGTCTTATAAAAGTTGCAGCCCTATCTGCTGAAGAACATCCCATCTTCCACCTACACCTCCCTTATCATTTTGGACTGCCTAAATCTAGTAGAGACTTTCTCTGGATAACATGTTAGTCCTGTGCTCCCTATAAACCCCTTTTTGATTTTAATTATCCAGACATAGACTGGGCGGAGGGAACCGCGCATTCATTTAAGGCTCGCCAGTTCCTTAATGTCTTGCAGGACAATTTTATGGGTCAGATGGTAGACGCACCGACTAGAAATAAAACATTACTAGATCTACTGATTACCAACAATACAGACCTGATAACAGATGTGGAAATACGGGGCAATTTAGGTAACAGCGATCACAGGTCAATTAGTTTCAGTATAAATCACACAAATAGGAGACATGAAGGGAACACAAAGACAGTGAATTTCAAAAGAGCCAACTTCCCTAAACTACAAACCTTGCTAAAAGGCATAAATTGGGATAAAATATTAGGAACAAAGAATACAGAGGAGAGATGGGTTTGCTTTAAGAGCATATTAAATAAGGGCATTAGCCAATGTATCCCATTGGGTAATAAATTTAAAAGAGCGAACAAACATCCTGGATGGCTTAACTCCAATGTAAAAATGCATATAAAAGCAAAGGAGAAGGCCTTCAAAAAATACAAGGTTGAGGGATCATCCACAGCATTCAGAATTTATAAAGAATGCAATAAGAAATGTAAGGGTGCAATTAGGATGGCTAAGATAGAACATGAAAGACACATAGCGGAGGAGAGCAAAAAAATTCCCAAGAAATTCTTTAAGTATGTAAACAGTAAAAAAGGGAGGACAGACCATATTGGCCCCATAAAGAATGAGGAAGGACATCTGGTTACAAAGGATGGGGAGATGGCAGAGGTATTGAATTTATTCTTCTCCTCAGTATTCACGAGTGAATCGGGGGGCTTCAGTAACCAAAACTGCAGTGTTTATCCTCATGACACAACACAGGAAGCACCTACATGGTTAACAGAGGACGGAATTAAAATTAGACTTGAGAAACTTAACATTAATAAATCACCGGGACCAGATGGCTTGCATCCGAGGGTACTTAGGGAACTCAGTCAGGTGATTGCCAGACCGTTGTTCCTAATTTTTACAGACAGTCTATTGACTGGAATGGTGCCAGCTGATTGGAGAAAAGCCAATGTAGCACCAATATTTAAAAAGGGCCCAAAAAACATCCCTGGGAATTACAGACCAGTTAGCCTAACATCAATAGTATGTAAACTCTTGGAGGGGATGATAAGGGACTATATACAAGATTTTAGTAATAAGAATGATATCATTAGCAGTAATCAGCATGGATTCATGAAGAATCGTTCTTGCCAAACCAATCTATTAACCTTCTATGAGGAGGTGAGTTGCCATCTAGATAAAGGAAGGCCCGTAGACGTGGTGTATCTGGATTTTGCAAAAGCATTTGACACAGTTCCCCATAAACGTTTACTGTACAAAATAAGGTGCGTTGGCATGGACCATAGGGTGAGTACATTGATTGAAAACTGGCTACAAGGGCGTGTTCAGAGGGTGGTGATAAATGGGGAGTACTCAGAATGGTCAGGGGTGGGTAGTGGGGTCCCCCAGGGTTCTGTGCTGGGACCAATCCTATTTAATTTGTTCATAAATGACCTGGAGGATGAGATAAACAGTTCCATCTCTGTATTTGCAGACGATACTAAGCTAAGCAGGGCAATAACTTCTCCGCAGGATGTGGAAATCTTGCAAAAAGACCTGAACAAATTAATGGGGTGGGCGACTACATGGCAAATGAGGTTCAATGTAGAAAAATGTAAAATAATGCATTTGGGTGTCAAAAATATGAATGCAATCTATACACTGGGGGGAGAACCTCTGGGGGAATCTAGGATGGAAAAGGACTTGGGGGTCCTAGTGGATGATAGGCTCAGCAACGGCATGCAATGCCAAGCTGCTGCTAATAAAGCAAACAGAATATTGGCATGCATTAAAAGGGGGATCAACTGCAGAGATAAAACGATAATTCTCCCGCTCTACAAGACTCTGGTCCGCCCGCACCTGGAGTATGCTGTCCAGTTCTGGGCACCAGTCCTCAGGAGGGATGTACTGGAAATGGAGTGAGTACAAAGAAGGGCAACAAGGCTAATAAAGGGTCTGGAGGATCTTAGTTATGAGGAAAGGTTGTGAGCACTGAACTTATTCTCTCTGGAGAAGAGACGCTTGAGAGGGGATATGATTTCAATTTACAAATACTGTACTGGTGACCCCACAATAGGGATAAAACTTTTTCGCAGAAGAGAGTTTAATAAGACTCGTGGCCACTCATTAAAATTAGAAGAAAAGAGGTTTAACCTTAAACTACGTAGAGGGTTCTTTACTGTAAGAGCGGCAAGGATGTGGAATTCCCTTCCACAGGCGGTGGTCTCAGCGGCGAGCATTGATAGCTTCAAGAAACTATTAGATAATCACCTGAATGACCGCAATATACAGGGATATGTAATGTAATACTGACACATAATCACACACATAGGTTGGACTTGATGGACTTGTGTCTTTTTTCAACCTCACCTACTATGTAATAACTCTTTGGTGCCAGCTGCATGCAAATATGCGGCCTCTGTGCGACTGGTCCAAGGGGCCGCATATTTGCGTGAACTGCTGTCCATACAGCTGTGCCGAGAGCGCGCGCTCCCAACAAAGTCACCAGCGCCCGACGGAAAGCTCCCAATTGCTGCTTGCGTGAAATACTGATGCGGATTGAATCAAATTTGTGACACGATAATCCATTTTACAATCAAGACTTTAGAAGTTTCGCAGAAAGTCTCTTCTTTAGAATTCCGGCTTGAAGATGGCCAGCTAAAAAGAACACCATAAACTTAACAACAAAATGTATAATCTATACAAACATTTTAATATGTAACACTCAAAAAAGATTTTGTATAGAAAAGAGGAGGAGGGGAGAGGAAAAGAGATGGGGGGGGGGGGGGGTGGGGAGGAATAAAAAAATTAGATGGATATATCTAGATAAAGAGATCGATGGATAGATATCTATCTGTAATCATATCTATTACCTTTTGTACCACCACCCCCTCCCTTTTAGAATGTAA
This sequence comes from Lithobates septentrionalis, assembly GCA_037952835.1. Lineage (NCBI taxonomy): Eukaryota > Metazoa > Chordata > Amphibia > Anura > Ranidae > Lithobates > Lithobates septentrionalis. The sequence continues at coordinate 538,245 of JBBDGP010003635.1, forward strand.
GCTCTATGAGCCGGGCCCTCCTGTACCTTCTGTATTGAACTGTACTGTAATTGTGCTGTCCATACATATATATATTATTGGGACTCCTGCCTTTACACACACATGAACTTTAATGGCATCCCAGTCTTAGTCCGGAGGGTTCAATATTGAGTTGGCTCCGCCCTTTGCAGCTTTAACAGCTCCAACTCTTCTGGGAAGGCCGTCCACAAGGTTTAGGAGGGTGTCTATGGGAATGTTTGACCATTCTTCCAGAAGTGGGTGCAGGCCAGTCAAGTTCCTCCACCCCAAACTCGCTCCTCCATGTCTTTATGGACCTTGCTTTGTGCACTGGTGGGCAGTCATGTTGGAACAGGAAGGGGCCGTCCCCAAAACTGTTCCCACAAAATTGGGAGCATGAAATTGTTCAAAATGTCTTGGTATGCTGACGTCTTAAGAGTTCCCTTCACTGGAACTAAGGGGCCAAGCCCAACCCCTGATAAACAACCCCACACTATAGCCCGTAGGGTTCAATATTGAGTTGGCCCACCCTTTGCAGCTTCAACTCTTCTGGAAAGGCCGTCCACAAGGTTTAGGAGGGTGTCTATGGTAATGTTTGACCATTCTTCCAGAAGAGCATTCTTCCAGGCCTTCTCGTCGTCCAACAAATGCGCTTCTGGAAGAATGGTCAAACATTCCCATAGACACCCTCCTAAACCTTGTGGACGGCCTTCCCAGAAGAGACAAAGCTGTTATAGCTTCAAAGGGCGGAGCCAACTCAATATTGAACCCTACGGACTAAGACTGGGATGCCATTAAAGTTCATCTGCGTGTAAAGGCAGGCGTCCCAATACTTTTGGCAATATAGTGTGTATACATATCCTTATCTGGAGAGATCCAAGAACCAAAGAGAAGGGGAAACAAATCCTCATGGGGGACAGAAACCAAATAAAGGGGGCCATGAATGGGACATCCAAGGGAAGCAGGGCTGGACTTTCCATTGGGCCTGACTGGGTTTAAGCCCATGGGCCCCGGTCAATATGGGGCCCCGCCCGTTCTGAAAGCCACAGAGATACACAGGACATCCGGCTCTGTATCTCGGCGGTACCATTTTTAAACTGAAAGGCTGCAATGACACTGGGGCAAGGCGACAGATGGACACTGATGAGGCTGCATTGATGGGCATTTAAATGTAAGTTTTTTTTTTTTTTCCTTAAACTTCCCTCCTAAACTTGGGGTGCGTGTTCTACGCCGATAAATACAGTAATTATCATTTTATCCATTTTTATTGCTTTTATTAATCGTGGACCCAGGAAGAATACCAGTACAGTATCCCCCACTTATACGCTTATATATTATCTACTTTTGTGAGTAGCCATTTGGCTGTTTTGTCTTTAATACTTCACTGAGTCTGGCACACTTTGTCCTTTTTCTATTTCTGTTTTTATAGAGCTGTGCCTATGTATAGAAGGGTAGGGCCCGAAAGTGACTCAAGCCCAGGGGCCCCCACCACCCTAAGTCCTGCTCTGAAGGGAAGTATATCATTACACTTGCTTGTCATAAATTATTGGAGAGCTGTAGATGTAGCATTAAATGGCCGTCCCAATGTGTGTTGATTAGCACTGCACTTTGAAGAATCATTGGCCGGGACTTGCTGACAGACTCCCAATTTGTACAATCCCAGCGGGTGCAAATGTGCGCGCCCTAAACCCGGAGGTAAGCAGTGATGTACGGGTACGTCGCTTTGTCTGCAGCGGCTGCTCATCCGCAGTACATGGCGGGCAGCAAGTGGTTAACTTGCATTTTTGTCCATCCAGTCCAGAGATTTACATCACACCCCCCCCCCCAAATATCACACACAAAACAGATGGATCACCCATTTCTTACAGATGGGGAATATAGTGAGTGTCTCCCCACCCAGCCTGCTGACTGGACAGTAACAGAGTAGCAGCAGACTGATGAGGTCATCTCCCTGCTCTTCTATCTGCTTGTTCCTTGCCAGCACATTTGCATGCTGCCTCTTCCAGTCTGAGTGCTGCTGTAATATGGGGTTTCAAGAGGGTGATGCTTCTTGTAATGAATGCATCAATTTGCATGTTTTATATCTGCCGGGAGTTCAGCTTTAAAGTCGTTTTTGGTAAGTGGACTATATAGGTTTAGGTTCAGAGCCAGATGGTGTATATCGGACACGGCACAGCTGTATATTGTCTATATATAGTGATGGGACCCGTGTTACTCTATTTATAGACATTTATTCTGAGCGCTCTGTATGAGGTGACCCCTCTGTACCCTTTCAGGCGTTTCATTTTTTTTTTTTTTTTATTAAACTAAAAACTTCTATAAAGAGACGTTTTATTTTTTCGGAATGTCAGCACTGCAGACTCGGCTAATATATGTAAACATTTCTAACATCCTCATGAATAGAAGTATTTTAAAACTTCTCCCTTTTTATATCTGAGACTGGAAAAAAAAGCGAATCCTATGAATATATTTCTGGCGGATTCGAAGCTCTCGCTGAACAGCGTGTTGTAATGTTATCTTCTATTGTCGGAGATCTTGCAGCAGGATGACCTTCAGGCACATAATAAAGGGGGGGAGGGGGGGGCGGACTTCTATTCAATCTGTATATATTCATGCAACAATTGCCGAACGTTCTTTTAAAACTGCGATGTGTAATGTGCTGTAATTCTTCCTTATGTGAAATGTGGGGTCCAGAGTGCAACTTACCTGTCTGAGGATTCAACTTTTCATCCAGGCATAGCAATATAGACCTAGTCCTTATCAGTGATCCATTGTTCTAGAGCAGGGGTGTCAATCTCCTTCATTGCAGGCTGCATTGGCAGTATGGTTTCCCTCAAAGGCCTGGTTGTAACTGGGTTGCACTACGTGCAGAATGGAGGGTTCAGAAGTGCATTACGTGCCAGGGTGCCCTTTGCACGAGTGCAGGGTTTGGGAGTGGGGCTAGGGGCAGGGTTTGGGAGTGGGGCTAGGGGCAGGGTTTGGGAGTGGGGCCTGCGTATGGGCAGGGTTTGGGAGTGGGGCTAGGGGCAGGGTTTGGGAGTGGGCTCTGCGTATGGTTGCCCTCAAAGGCCTGGTTGTAACTGGGTTGCATTACGTGCAGAATGGAGGGTTCAGAAGTGTATTACGTGCTTGGGTGCCCTTTGCACGAGTGCAGGCTTTGGGAGGGGGGCCTGCGTACGGGCGGGGTTTGGGAGTGGGGCTAGGAGCAGGGCTTGGGAGTGGGCTCTGCGTACGGGCAGGGTTTGGGAGTGGGCTAGGGGCAGGGTTTGGGAGGGTTTGGGAGGGGGGCCTGCGTACGGGCAGGGTTTGAGAGTGGGCTCTGCGTACGGGAAGGGTTTGGGAGTGGGCTCTGCGTACGGGCAGCGTTTGGGAGTGGGCTCTGCGTACGGGCAGCGTTTGGGAGTGGGCTCTGCGTACGGGCAGCGTTTGGGAGTGGGCTCTGCGTACGGGCAGCGTTTGGGAGTGGGCTCTGCGTACGGGCAGCGTTTGGGAGTGGGCTCTGCGTACGGGCAGCGTTTGGGAGTGGGCTCTGCGTACGGGCAGCGTTTGGGAGTGGGCTCTGCGTACGGGCAGGGTTTGGGAGTGGGCTCTGCGTACGGGCAGGGTTTGGGAGTGGGCTCTGCGTACGGGCAGGGTTTGGGAGTGGGCTCTGCGTGCGGGCAGGGTTTGGGAGTGGGCTCTGCGTGCGGGCAGGGTTTAGGAGTGGGCTCTGCGTGCGGGCAGGGTTTGGGAGTGGGCTCTGCGTGCGGGCAGGGTTTGGGAGTGGGCTCTGCGTGCGGGCAGGGTTTGGGAGTGGGCTCTGCGTGCGGGCAGGGTTTGGGAGTGAGCTCTGCGTGCGGGCAGGGTTTGGGAGTGAGCTCTGCGTGCGGGCAGGGTTTGGGAGTGGGCTCTGCGTGCGGGCAGGGTTTGGGAGTGGGCTCTGCGGGCAGGGTTTGGGAGTGGGCTCTGCGTGCGGGCAGGGTTTGGGAGTGGGCTCTGCGTGCGGGCAGGGTTTGGGAGTGGGCTCTGCGTGCGGGCAGGGTTTGGGAGTGGGCTCTGCGTGCGGGCAGGGTTTGGGAGTGGGCTCTGCGTACGGTCAGGGTGCAGCGTTCCCTAAAACATGCGGCTTCCTCTCCTGGCATCCGGTGTTCTCATCTCACCAGCATGTGCCGGCTCAGTTTTTCCAAGGGCTTCCCACAACAGACAGAGGCAAGTTTTTGAAGGCTGTGTCCCTCTGCTGCCCCCGCCCCATAACCCCCCCCCCCCCCCCCGTCTGAAAGGGGCCTCTATGTGATACAGCAGAAGTTATATAGTTCTCAGTAGGTAAGGTTAAATAAAGACACCAGTCCATCCAGTTCCACCTGTATGGGTGCGTCCTCATGTCAAAAATCATATCCCTGTATACTGCGCTCGCTAAGATGCACATCTAGGGTTTTTTTTTTTTTTCTTTTGAAACTCTCAATACTTCCCACAGACCCCACCGATTGTGGAAGAGAATTCCACATCAGTACCGCGCTGACCGTGAAAAACCCCCTACGCAGTTTAAGGTTGAGCTGCTTCTCCTCCATTTTCACTGACTGACCCGTGTCTGTGTGATTCTTTCTAATTGTGAGTTATTGATTTCCATGTAAAATACCGTACTGGTGACCCCACAATAGGGACAAAACTTTTCAGCGAAAGGGCATTTAAAAAGACTCGTGGCCATTCACTAAAATTAGGGGAAAAGCGATTTAACCGGAAACTACATAGAGGGTTCTTTACTGTAAGAGCGGTTAGGATGTGGAATTCCCTTCCACAGGCGGTGGTCTTAGCGGGGGGCATTGATCGTTTCAAAAAACTATTCGATAAGCACCTGAACGACCGCAACATACAGGGATATACAATGTAATACTGACATATAATCACACACATAGGTTTCCACCTCACCAGCTATGTGAGCACAATATAGTTCATTTATTTTAACTATTCGAATAAAAGGATTTACCTGAGGGAGGGTCGGCACTTCCCTTTTTTACTTTTGTTTTGGCAAGAGATGTTTGTCCACTGAAGTCGGTGGTTTTTGCCACAACTGCATGCCGGGAAAGAAAACGTGTTTTCCTGGGGCTGCAGTATTGCTTTCTGGATTCCTGTAAAAAGGCTCTAGACTGCTTCTGAAAAGGTGATCCACTACACGGCGCATTTCAGAGGGGTGGTAGAGCCCAGCTGTCTATGTGAAAGAGGTCCTAGTGGCCATTAGGGAGTCAGGTAAGATTAATGTCCATGCAAGCTTTGGTCACTGTTTGGATAATAGAGCACCCTGGATTTCAGGCAGGGCATGGTGTGGCACCCAGAGATGTAGCTTGTCTGGGTAGATAAAACTCTGTCCACATTGAATGATTTTATATTTTTTTATTTTTTAGGAGTTATATTATTGAAGAAAGAAGCCTCCTTCCCTGTATAGATTTCATGTTTGGACGGATGTCCTTTAAAGGCTTTAACCCGGAGGTTGAGGTGAGTCCTGAATGATGGAACTAGTCGTCCTACCGGTGGAACCTACAGACCTTACTGCAGCCATATGGGCACTTATACACGATAGGTCCAGTATAGGAGGATACTCCTCCCACCCGTACCACCCATCCCTCCCTCCTCCCACCCGTCCCTCTCTCTTACCACCTGTCCCACCTGTCCCTCCCTCCTTCCATCTGTCGCTCCCTCCCTCCCTTCCTTCCTCCCATCAGTCCCTCCCTCCTCCCGTCAGTCCCTCCCTCCTCCCGTCAGTCCCTCCCTCCTCCCGTCCGTCCCTCCCTCCTCCCGTCCGTCCCTCCCTCCTCCCGTCCGTCCCTCCCTCCTCCCGTCCGTCCCTCCCTCCTCCCGTCCGTCCTTCTCCCGCCTGTCCCACCCGTCCCTCCCTCCTTCCACCCGTCCCTCCCTCCTTCCACCCCTCCCTCCCTCCTTCCACCCCTCCCTCCCTCCTTCCACCCCTCCCTCCCTCCTTCCACCCCTCCCTCCCTCCTTCCACCCCTCCCTTCCACCCGTCCCTCCCTCCCTTCCTTCCTTCCGTCCCTCCCTCCCTTCCTTCCTTCCGTCCCCTCCCTTCCTTCCTTCCTTCCGTCCCTCCCTTCCTTCCGTCCCTCCCTCCCTTCCTTCCTTCCTTCCTTCCGTCCCTCCCTTCCTTCCTTCCGTCCCTCCCTTCCTTCCTTCCTTCCGTCCCTCCCTTCCTTCCTTCCTTCCGTCCCTCCCTTCCTTCCTTCCTTCCGTCCCTCCCTTCCTTCCGTCCCTCCCTCCCTTCCTTCCTCCCTTCCGTCCCTCCCTCCCTCCTTCCTCCCGTCCTTCTCCCGCCCGTCCCTCCCTCCTTCCTTCCATCTGTCCCTCCTCCCGTCCCTCCCTCCTCCCATCCGTCCTTCTCCCTCCCTCCTCCGTCCTTCTCCCTCCCTCCTCCGTCCTTCTCCCTCCCTCCCATCCGTCCGTCCCTCCCTCCCATCCGTCCGTCCCTCCTCCCATCCGTCCGTCCCTCCTCCCATCCGTCCGTCCCTCCTCCCATCCGTCCGTCCCTCCTCCCATCCGTCCGTCCCTCCTCCCATCCGTCCGTCCCTCCTCCCATCCGTCCCTCCCTCCCTCCTCCCATCCGTCCCTCCTCCGTCCTTCTCCCTCATCCCATCCGTCCCTCCCTCCCTCATCCCATCCGTCCCTCCCTCCCTCCCTCATCCCATCCGTCCCTCCCTCCCTCCCTCATCCCATCCGTCCCTCCCTCCCTCCCTCCCTCATCCCATCCGTCCCTCCCTCCCTCCCTCCCTCATCCCATCCGTCCCTCCCTCCCTCCCTCATCCCATCCGTCCGTCCCTCCCTCCCTCCCTCATCCCATCCGTCCCTCCCTCCCTCCCTCCCTCATCCCATCCGTCCCTCCCTCCCTCCCTCATCCCATCCGTCCCTCCCTCCCTCCCTCATCCCGTCCCTCCCTCCCTCCCTCATTCCGTCCCTCCCTCCCTCATCCCATCCGTCCGTCCCTCCCTCCCTCCCTCCCTCCCTCATCCCGTCCGTCCCTCCTCCCATCCGTCCGTCCCTCCTCCCATCCGTCCCTCCCTCCTCCCATCCGTCCCTCCCTCCTCCCATCCGTCCCTCCCTCCCTCCTCCCATCCGTCCCTCCTCCGTCCTTCTCCCTCATCCCATCCGTCCCTCCCTCCCTCATCCCATCCGTCCCTCCCTCCCTCCCTCATCCCATCCGTCCCTCCCTCCCTCCCTCATCCCATCCGTCCCTCCCTCCCTCCCTCATCCCATCCGTCCCTCCCTCCCTCCCTCATCCCATCCGTCCCCTCCCTCCCTCCCTCATCCCATCCGTCCCTCCCTCCCTCCCTCATCCCATCCGTCCCCTCCCTCCCTCCCTCATCCCATCCGTCCCTCCCTCCCTCCCTCATCCCATCCGTCCCCTCCCTCCCTCCCTCATCCCATCCGTCCCCTCCCTCCCTCCCTCATCCCATCCGTCCCTCCCTCCCTCCCTCATCCCGTCCCTCCCTCCCTCCCTCATCCCATCCGTCCCTCCCTCCCTCATCCCATCCGTCCCTCCCTCCCTCCCTCCCTCCCTCATCCCATCCGTCCCTCCCTCCCTCATCCCATCCGTCCCTCCCTCCCTCCCCTCATCCCATCCCTCCCTCCCTCCCTCCCTCCCTCATCCCATCCGTCCCTCCCTCCCTCATCCCATCCGTCCCTCCCTCCCTCCCTCATCCCATCCGTCCCTCCCTCCCTCCCTCATCCCATCCGTCCCTCCCTCCCTCCCTCATCCCATCCGTCCCTCCCTCCCTCCCTCATCCCATCCCTCCCTCCCTCCCTCCCTCATCCCATCCCTCCCTCCCTCCCTCCCTCATCCCATCCCTCCCTCCCTCCCTCATCCCATCCCATCCGTCCCTCCCTCCCTCCCTCATCCCATCCGTCCCTCCCTCTCCCTTTTTCTATTCAGCCTGTGTGAGTGTAAAGAGACTCTCTCATGTTGCCTGAAATAGGTATAGGAACACTTTCAATTTAAAGTGGTTGTAAACCTCGGACATGAAATATGAACAAGCTGATCCCTCTATAGTGTTTACTTGTCTCACTCCAGAGCACTAAGTGTCATTTCTGTCTGCTGCCTCATTCCTCTGCTATCAGCACGGGTTACTTCTGACAAGTTTTCCTGACACCAAGATATATAAGGTGACAGGGGAGGGAGCTCCAACACACAGCCTGTGATTGACAGCCTCAGCTCTGTTCCTGTGTAAAGGGGAGGGTGGCCCTTCCTCCAGTCAGCTCTGCAGAGTGTAATTTCAGCTCTCCACCCAAGCTTTTTATGTGCGCTGATGGGGTGGGGGTGGTGGGGCTGATGGGTGCTACACTTATGTGTGGTGCGCTGCACTGATGGGGGCTGTGCTGATTATCAGTGTAGATCTCCCCTGTCGCACTTGCCGCTCACCGTCTCTCCTCACGCTGTGACAGCACATGGGGAAAGGACTGCCGATAACCGGCAACTTTGTTTACATGTTCTCACCTGTGATTGGACACATCGATCAGGGTGTGCCAGACGCGTCCCCCGGGGGGCGCAGTTCTGTCAGGACATCCATGAACGCTCCCAGAACAAGACAAGACTGCTACAGCGGGGGGCATGAAGTGGTTAACCTATCAGCATATCTTTTGGAATCTGGGAGGAAAACATGCAAACTCCAGGCAGTTGTTGTCACGGTTGGGAATTGAACTGATGACCCCAGTGCTGCCCAGGCGGAAGTGCTAACCACTGAGCCTATATATACAGTATATAACCTCTTATTGATAAGGCTGTCAGCGGATGACCTTTTTGTTCTCTTTGGATTGGCAGAAGCTGATGGTGCAGATGAACTCCCGGATGACACAAGAGGAGGAGGACCTTGACGAGAGTAAAATGGATGCCGATGTGTCAGATGAAGAAATGGCTCGCAGGTGAGATTTATCTTCCCACTTGCTGGTCAGGAAATTAGAAGAGACTTATCATTAATATATATATACATACTCTGCAGAATCCATTAACACCGCAATCAATCTTCCCAGGAATACTTTCCAAGGCCGTAGTGTGAGCAGCGGGGGGGGGAGGGGGCACCATATGCTACATAATTATCATATTCAGCAACGCTCACTATAGATCACTGGGATTCCGTCCACAGAAAGGCATGATGGGAAGAGAGCGGCCACATGGGAGCGCTGTGATAAAGTAATGTTTGTAAATCCGGTGAAAGGAACTCATCTGTAAGACAGTTGTAGCCATTTATAACTACTTGGAGGTTTATTGGAAACAAAGCTTCAGTCTAATGAGGAATCCGGGTGAGGTCTTTATATTGAGGCGTTTTCATTGTTACTAAATGTAACCAGTTATCGCCTTTTTTTATCTTTTTTTTTCAATCCATTCAAACTCTGCCTAAAGAAAGGGTGGTTTATGTGGGGTGCAGTACCACCTGACAGCCAGTAGGGATCAGTAGCTGTTCAGCTCCGGAAGATTTACCCCCACCCCCCTTCATGACCAGGCTATTATTTGCAATACGGCACGGCGTTACTTTAACTGACAATTGCGCAGTCGTGCGATGCTGTACCAAAATAAAAATTTCCCCACAAATAGAGCTTTATTTTGATAGTATTTGATTACCTTTGCGTTTTTTTTGTTTTTGTTTTTTTGTTTTGCTTTGTTTTTTTTTTTTTTTTATGAAAAAAATAAAAAAATATGAACCAAAAAAGAGCAACAATTTAAAAAAAATATAAATAAATTTTGTTTTACTTTTTGCTATAAAACATATTAAATACATTTAAAAAAAAAAAATTGTCATTAATTTAGGCCGATATGTATTCTGCTACATATGTTTGGTAAAAAAAAAAATTCCCAATAAGCGCATATTGATTGGTTTGCGGAAAAGTTATGGCGGCGATCAATGACTTATAGCGGGACTGCTATATTGCGGAAGACAGTCGGGACACCAATTGACACTTTGGGGACCAGTGGCACTAATACTGCTGAAAAAAAAATAGGCACTGTCACTGTACTAATGACACTGGCTGGGAAGGGGTTAATGGGGGCAAAAGGGGGTTAAATGTGTGTCTAGCCAGTGCTGTGGGGGGAGGTGCTAGTGGAAGACATGGATCGGTGCTCCTGCTTAGCAGAGACATAGGATTCATGTCTTCTGTACACGGGCAGAACGGCGGTCTGTCACCACAGAAGTATCGGCAGGTGCCGGAGGACATCGAGCCTGCCATACCTGCCAATAGGCTCCCGCTGTGTATAACCACAGCGGGAGCCGGCCGCCAGTGGCGCATGTGCACGCCCCAGACCCAGAAGTGCAGGATCACGTTCTAGGTATGTGATCCTGTGCAGGAGAAGCCGCCTTGCCACCGTATATCTACAGTGTATGGTCAGGAAGCGGTAAAGGGTTAGTTCACCTTTTACTATGTAAGAGGTGTCTAGAAAAAAACAAACTGTGCAGCTTTGATTTAAAGTTGGATAATGCTTTAGGTATAGACCATCTACATACCTCCCGAAACCTGGCTGAAAAATTCCTAGAGCTGGCCTCCCCTCGTTTTTGCCTTGTTGCTAGGATGTTGCTTAGACATTCCCAGTTGTTACTGCTCACCCCCACCATCTCGAGAGTGAGATCTCCACCCCCCCCCCCCGTGTATGCGCCAGCTCATCGGTTGCAGCCCCCCCTATGAGTGCCAGCCCATCGGTTGCACCCCCCCCCCCTGTGAGCGCCAGCCCATCGGTTGCACCCCCCCCCCCCCCCCCTGTGAGCGCCAGCCCATCGGTTGCACCCCCCCCCCCCCTGTGAGCGCCAGCCCATCGGTTGCACCCCCCCCCCCCCCTGTGAGCGCCAGCCCATCGGTTGCACCACCCCCCCTGTGAGCGCCAGCCCATCGGTTGCACCCCCCCCTGTGAGCGCCAGCCCATCGGTTGCACCACCCCCCCTGTGAGCGCCAGCCCATCGGTTGCACCCCCCCCCTGTGAGCGCCAGCTCATCGGTTGCAGCCCCCCCTATGAGTGCCAGCCCATCGGTTGCAGCCCCCCCTATGAGTGCCAGCCCATCGGTTGCACCCCCCCCCTGTGAGCGCCAGCCCATCGGTTGCACCCCCCCCCTGTGAGCGCCAGCCCATCGGTTGCACCCCCCCCCTGTGAGCGCCAGCCCATCGGTTGCACCCCCCCCCCCCTGTGAGCGCCAGCCCATCGGTTGCACCCCCCCTGTGAGCGCCAGCCCATCGGTTGCACCCCCCCTGTGAGCGCCAGCCCATCGGTTGCACCCCCCCTGTGAGCGCCAGCCCATCGTTGCACACCCCCCCCCTGTGGTGAGCGCCAGCCCATCAGTTGCACCCCCCCTGTGAGCGCCAGCCCATCGTTGCACACACCCCCCCCCTGTGAGCGCCAGCCCATCGTTGCACACCCCCCCCGTGAGCGCCAGCCCATCGGTTGCGCCCCCCCCCTGTGAGCGCCAGACCATCGATTGCAGCCCCCCTGTCGGCGCCCTCTTTGTGAAAAAGAAAAATTACTTATTTGCAAAATTGTATAACGGAAACTAAGAAACGTTTTCTTTCCAAATATTTGGTCTTTATTTCATTTTTATAATAAAATACCCAGTGGTGATTATATACTGCCAAAAAAAGCTCTTATTTGTGTGAACAAAATGATAAAAATGTCATATGTGTACAGTGTTGTATGACGGCGTAATTTTCATTCAAAGAGTGACAGCGCTGAAAATTGGTCTGGGCAGGAAGGGGGTAAAAGTGCCCGGTGTTGAAGGGGTTAAAGAGACAGGTGTACATTACATTTGAGTAAGAGGTTCCCTCCTTCCTTTTTTTTTTTTTTTTTTTTTTTTTTGTTTTAGGTTTTAGGAGTGTCTTGTTGGGCCCTTGACAAGCTAACCTCCCCGTTTTTGTCTCCTCTTCAGGTACGAGTCGTTGGTGGGAACGATCAAAAAGAAATTTGCGAAGAAGAGAGACCACAAAGCTATAATAGAAGAAGATGAAAATTGTAATGTAAGAAGCAGCAAAGCCAAGAGAGGCTTCATCAAACCTCAGGACTGAACTCTGCTCTGCTTCAAGAGACACTTATTTAAGATTCTATAATCCAATCATTTTATTTCCGGGGGGATTTTTATTGGGGGGGTTATTTTTACGATTGAAAAAAAAAATATATAAGCTTTGTTATAATTTTGGAAAACCTTCCAGGATCTCAATGCCTTCAAAGCCGGTTCGGCCGCCCATTTTGGGGCGTAGTTGTGGAATACGCCGGCCGCTGGCCGGTTGTGGAATTTCTCAATAATTCCTGCTGAATTCTCCTCGGATGACTGAAATGTACAACGTTCGGTTCACACCAAATGCGTGTGGCTGCAGGAGTCGCGTCTGTTCCCACAGCCAAATGCTGTTCATTCTGAGTGCCCCGCCCCCCATATACATCTCCGCCCCCGCCCCCCATATACATCTCCGCCCCCCCCATACATCTTCACCCCGCCCCCCATATACATCTCCGCCCCCCCCCCCATACATCTCCGCCCCCCCCAGCGTGGGTGCAGGAACTGCAGGGATATTGCATGGTCAAAAAGACCTCGCGATTTCCCTGCGGCTGTGTTTTTTTTTTTTTTTTGTTTTTTGTTTTTTTGCGGAAACGCGGGCACCACAGCCCATTCTTTTGAATGTTTGCCACATCTGTGCAAACACAGCCCTGCAGAAATGTTATGGTGGGAACGGAGTGTAAATGCAGCAAGGACACTCTTTCGGATGGCACGTTACCCTTTTTTATTTTAGTATTTTTAGTCTTGTAGAACTTTTTTTTTTTTTCTGATTTATCGAGCTACAAAGATGATAATATTGTTATATGATGGAATGTATAGAAGAAGTATTTTCCTAAATGAAATGTTTTATTTCTGTGAGATGTATTGTACAGCATAGAACTGCCCTCTGATAGAATGGGGTGGATAGGGAAGTCTGAGTTGGGCTTTGCCCTATAGACAATAAATGGTGGAGGACTTTTCTGCGGTCTCCTCCCCGTGTGGCTGGTTGCAGTTCCGGGTGCAGACCTACAACAGCCCTCAGGTCTCACATTCAAGGGGTTGAAAAACCTCCTGTGATGCAGCAGCCCCCCTTTTTACTTACCTGAACCCGGTCGTTCCAGTGATGGGGAGCGAGCCCAGCAGCTCCGGCCGGTGTTTCGGGTCCTGATTGGATAGATTGATAGCAGCGCAGCCATTGGCTCCCGCTGCTGTCAATCAAATCCAATGACATGGGGCGGAGCTGAGTCCTGCTGTCTGTGTCAATAGACGCAGCAGCAGGGAGTGCACCCGCACGAGTGCCCTAAGGTAGAGCAATGGGGGCTCAATGGGGCGCTCAAGAAGAGCAGGAGCACTGTGGAGGGACCCCAGAAGAGGAGGATCGAGGGCCTTTCTGTGCAAAACCAACTGCACAGAGGAGGGAAGTATGACATGTTTGTTTGTTTTTTAAAGCGCCAACATTTACATATCCTTTCATGAAGGCTGAAGTACCACTTGTGCACCCTACAAGAGGTGAGAGACTTTTTATAAAGAACTATCTTAAGCACTGATGTTAAAGTTGATATCCAAGAATTCAGCTACTTTGTAAAAGCTGCCATCATACCATGAGTTACAACCACCAACCCCATCCCCCGCTCGCTGTGTGGCACTTACCCCTTCTAGGTGGCAGGTAGTGGACCCTTCCTCTATCAAAGTGGCTGTGCGTCTCCTCCCCTCCTCCTAGGCGTCCAATAGGATCGCCTTTCAGCCAATCAGGTGACAGGTCTCAAGATCCGCTTCCTGATTGGCCGAGAGGTGGATCGGTGTTACAATAGCGGATGTTCATTCGCTGTGGTAACACACCTTGGTGGGCGCTGTTCGCATGCTCTGCGCTCCGAGCCCTCCCTATTTTGAAGCCTATTGGAGCCTCTGGCTCTAATTTAGTGCTTCAACTCCCCCCCCCCCCCCCCCCCCATTGGAATTCATGCATCCTGAAAGGGGCTGGATGAATGGATAGAAGGGGGCGGCGCCCTTAATGGATGGGCCACCCCTGTACAGCGGCGGGTCAAGAGACGGTGGGGGCGGGGTTGAGAGGGGGTGAGGGAGGTCTACAGTTTTCACCTTTTCATTTTATTCTGAGAAGGACGAACACTTTAAGTTTTTAGCTCCGGCAAACACAGCACTGACCTTTCAATCTCACCGATTAAATAAATAATAAACGGTCATTTTTTTTATATTTAGAAAGGACAGATCCTTCTTATTAACTCCGGAGTTTTGTCCTGTCACATCCACTGAATGTTACCGCATCAATTACCGCCTCAATTATTCACATGTTGTAAATGCGACTCTTTCCAAACACCGAATATTTATCAGCTGGGGAAAAAAAAATCTTTTAGCTTTTGAAAGAGGAAATGTTACTGAAGACGGGAACATTCTTCATCTCTGAAGTAAATGTGTATTAAGTTGCCTTTTTTATCATTTATTTTTTTTAAATACAGGAATGGAAACTTTATTTTTATTTTTTTTGTTCTTTGGTTTTGACACTTTAAAAAAAGTTAAAGCGGAATTCTGGAAATTCAGCCACTTTGTTAAAAAAAAGGAAGGCTCACTATGAGTTAAAGCGGAAGTTCCACCCAAAAGTGGAACTTCCGCTTTAAGAAGTCCTAACCCCCCCTTATTTTTTGGCGCTGGGGAATTTTGACAGGTACTCAGCTCCCACTTCCACCCACACTGTCTAGGCGGGAAGTCCTCCCCCCCACTTTCTATCCCTGCAATCTTCTGGGACACGTCGCAGGTCCCAGAAGATTGCTCGGCCAATCAGGACAGCGCAGTGCGCACCCGGCTGTGAAGCCGCAAGCTATCACAGCCGGGTGCCCACACTAGTGATGCCGGTGCGGAGGAGAGAACCTGAGGGTTCGGGCGGCTGGATCGTGGGACAGATGAGTCTATTCTTTAATAAAAGTCAGCATAAACTTTTTTTTTTTTGTGGCTGCTGATTTTTAATAATCTGCAAAATGAGTCCACGGAGGTGCATGATATCTCCTGGGCTTATCTCCGTTTTTATATCTGACAAGTTTATTCCTCTGCTGGACACTCCAGGATCTCAGAGGAGAGAGGCACACAGAGCAGCTATGCCCCCCCCCCCCCCCCCTCTGCTGCCCATTCACAGAAGCCTGTGTATTTTGAGAAATGTGTTCAGATAATACAAAGTGAAAGCGCATTTGTCATTTTGAATGTTCACCAAACGGCTGCGTCAGTCTGGGGCATTTCATAATGAATGTGAAAAAATGTCTGCACTTTTTTTTGTAATCCATTTATTTAAAAGACAATTATATGTGCGGAGTGTAATGAGCTCACTTCATCTCATAAAATAGATATTTTTCAAGAAAAGTTGTCTGTTTTTGCTTATAACTTCACATTCCCGCCTTTCCTATCTGTCTACTTTTTTTCTGTATTTTTTTTTTTAATTTAGTGGTGCACTGAAACTAAAAATTCAGGATGCACTTGGCCAAAAGCCAAAATGGTCATTTTTTAAAAAAATTTTTTTACCACTTTCCACCCAAGCCAATTAGAAAATGACTCGGAACCCCCAAACATTGTATATATATTTTTTTTTAACAGAGACCCTAGGGAACAAAATGGTGGTCGTTGCATATTTTCGTCACACAGTATTAGCACAGCAATTTTCCAAACTCAATAAAAAAAAAAAAAAAACACTTTTCTGAAGTTAAAGTTAAAAAAAAAACACACAATATGTACCCCAATTTCTTTGCACAATGTGAAAGATGATGTTACGCCGAGTAAATAGATACCTAACATTTCACACTTTAAAATTGCGCACACTCGTGGAATGGTGCCAAACTTCGGTACTTAAAAAAAAATCTTCATAGGCTTCACTATGTTTACAGGTTACCAGTTTAGAGGAGGTCTAGTGCAGTGATGGTGAACCTCGGCACCCCAGATGTTCCATGATGCTCATGCACTCTGTAGTGTAGTGGAGCATTATGGGAATGGTAGTTCCAAAACATCTGGGGTGCCGAGGTTCTCCATCACTGGCCTAGGGCTAGAATTATTGCTCTCGCTCTAATGTTTACGGCCATACCTTGCAATGCATGTATGTTTTGACTGCCGTTTACATATGCAGGTGTGACCTATGTATGCTTTCACTTCTGCATGCAAGGAGATGGGGGCTCTTTAAAAAATAAATAAATAAATATATATAAATATATATATATATATATATATATATATATATATATTTATTTATATATATTCCTATTACAAGCAATGTAAACATTGCTTGTAATAGGAATGAGGCATAAGACATCTGGGGTCTAGAAGTCCCCTTATCTCCCCTCCTAAGCTGCAAAGCCTGAGATCAAATTAGAAAAAAAAAAAAAAGTCAGTGTTTACATCTGGTGGCGCTGGAAGTGACGTCAGATGTTGCTTCTGGCCTCGTAGGGTCATAGAGATGGCCGGGGACCATCTAGTTCCCCAAGCCAGCTCTGCGGTAAACCATAAGCAGATTCATTCTCTGGCTCCCTGATCGCACAGGCGAGCCAAGAGAAGCACTGGAGGGCGGCGGGAGGGGATGCCGCTAAACAGCCGCTATGATGGCTTTTACTTTGCAGGGAATCGCCTGCTGTAAAAAAAAAAAAAAAAAAAAAGGATATCTGATGCCTACAGATGCGCACATCATCCCGATATCTCCACTGAAAGTCCAGGACGTCATTTGATGTCCTATGGGCGGAAAGTGGTTAAAAAAAAAAAAAAATTCAATGTAAGAAGGTTCTCCTAACGACAACTCGTTATGTGTATAAAAGTCACCTGTCCACAGAATCTCTTCCATCCAATCCTCACCATCATGGGGGAGATCAGGGAGAAGATTGTAGGACCTGCACAAGGCTGGAATGGGCTACAAGACCATCAGGAAGAAGCTTGGTGAGGAGACAACTGTTGGAGTGATGATTCGCAAATGGAAGAAATACAAAACAACCATCAATCGCCCTCAGTCTGGAGCTCCATGCAAGGTTTTGCCTCATGGGGTGAGGATGATGATGAGAAAAGTGAGGGATCCGCCCAGAACTACTGAGGAGGAGCTTGTTGTGAATGACATCAAGGCGGTTGAGACCACAGTCATCAAACAAACCATTGGTAACACAATACACCACCATGGATTGAAATCCTGCAGCACCCCGCAAGGTCCCCGTCCTCAGGAAGGCACATGTACAGGACCGTCTGAAGTTTGCCAATGAACATCTAAAATTCTAAATGATTCAGGATTGGGAGAAAGTGTTGTGGTCAGATGAGACCAAAATTGAAACGCAAAATGCATTAAAACTGCATGCAAAAATGCATTTAACCACTTGACGACCGCCTCACGCCGATGTACGTCGGCAAAGTACAGGGTACGTGATTTGCCTTCCGCGGGTGGGGGGTCCGATCGGACCCCCCCCCGGTGCCCGAGGCGGTCGTCTTTTGTCCAGCGGCGATCGGTGATGAGGGGGAGACCATCCGTTCGTGGCCCCCCCCTCGCGATCGCCGCCGGCCAATGAGAACACTCCTTTGCTGCTGTATGCTAAACAGCAGCAAAGGAAGTGATGTCATCTCCCCTCGGGTCGGTATTTTCCGTTCCGGCCCGAGGAGAGACGACATGTGAGTGAGTGCACAACACTACACACACACAGTAGAACATGCCAGGCACACAAAACACCCCGATCCCCCCCCCGATCGCCCCCCGATCGCCCCCCGATCCCCCCCCAATCACCCCCCCCCCCCCGTCACAAACTGACACCAGCAGTTTTTTTTTTTTTTTTTTTCTGATTACTGCATAGTGTCAGTTTGTGACAGTTACTGTGTTGGGACAGTGAGTATTACCCCCCTTTAGGTCTAGGGTACCCCCCTAACCCCCCCTAATAAAGTTTTAACCCCTTGATCACCCCCTGTCACCAGTGTCGCTAAGCGATCATTTTTCTGATCGCTGTATTAGTGTCGCTGGTGACGCTAGTTAGTGAGGTAAATATTTAGGTTCGCCGTCAGCGTTTTATAGCGTCAGGGACCCCCATATACTACCTAATAAATGTTTTAACCCCTTGATTGCCCCCTAGTTAACCCTTTCACCACTGATCACCGTATAACCGTTACGGTTGACGCTGGTTAGTTCGTTTATTTTTTATAGTGTCAGGGCACCCGCCGTTTATTACCGAATAAAGGTTTAGCCCCCTGATCGCCCGGCGGTGATATGCGTCGCCCCAGGCAGCGTCAGATTAGCGCCAGTACCGCTAACACCCACGCACGCAGCATGCGCCTCCCTTAGTGGTATAGTATCTGAACGCATCAATATCTGATCCGATCAGATCTATACTAGCGTCCCCAGCAGTTTAGGGTTCCCAAAAACGCAGTGTTAGCGGGATCAGCCCAGATACCTGCTAGCACCTGCGTTTTGTGCCTCCGCCCAGCCCACCCAAGTGCAGTATCGATCGATCACTGTCACTTACAAGGCACTAAACGCATAACTGCAGCGTTCGCAGAGTCAGGCCTGATCCCTGCGATCGCTAACAGTTTTTTTGGTAGCATTTTGGTGAACTGGCAAGCGCCAGCCCCAGGCAGCGTCAGGTTAGCGCCAGTACCGCTAACACCCACGCACGCACCATACACCTCCCTTAGTGGTATAGTATCTGAACGGATCAATATCTGATCCGATCAGATCTATACTAGCGTCCCCAGCAGTTTAGGGTTCCCAAAAACGCAGTGTTAGCGGAATCAGCCCAGATACCTGCTAGCACCTGCGTTTTGCCCCTCCGCCCGGCCCAGCCCAGTCCACCCAAGTGCAGTATCGATCGATCACTGTCACTTACAAAACACTAAACGCATAACTGCAGCGTTCGCAGAGTCAGGCCTGATCCCTGCGATCGCTAACAGTTTTTTTTGTAGCGTTTTGGTGAACTGGCAAGCACCAGCCCCAGGCAGCGTCAGATTAGCGCCAGTACCGCTAACACCCACGCACGCACTGTACACCTCCCTTAGTGGTATAGTATCTGATCGCATCAATATCTGATCCGATCAGATCTATACTAGCGTCACCAGCAGTTTAGGGTTCCCAAAAACGCAGTGTTAGCGGGATCAGCCCAGATACCTGCTAGCACCTGCGTTTTGCCCCTCCGCCCGGCCCGGCCCAGCCCACCCAAGTGCAGTATCGATCGATCACTGTCACTTACAAAACACTAAACGCATAACTGCAGCGTTCGCAGAGTCAGGCCTGATCCCTGCGATCGCTAACAGTTTTTTGGTAGCGTTTTGGTGAACTGGCAAGCGCCAGCGGCCTAGTACACCCCGGTCGTAGTCAAACCAGCACTGCAGTAACACTTGGTGACGTGGCGAGTCCCATAAGTGCAGTTCAAGCTGGTGAGGTGGCAAGCACAAGTAGTGTCCCGCTGCCACCAAGAAGACAAACACAGGCCCGTCGTGCCCATAGTGCCCTTCCTGCTGCATTCGCCAATCCTAATTGGGAACCCACCGCTTCTGCAGCGCCCGTACTTCCCCCATTCACATCCCCAACCAAATGCAGTCGGCTGCATGAGAGGCATTTTCTTTATGTCCTCCCAAGTACCCCTACCCAACGAACCCCCCCAAAAAAGATGTCGTGTCTGCAGCAAGCGCGGATATAGGCGTGACACCCGCTATTATTGTCCCTCCTGTCCTGACAATCCTGGTCTTTGCATTGGTGAATGTTTTGAACGCTACCATTCACTAGTTGAGTATTAGCGTAGGGTACAGCATTGCACAGACTAGGCACACTTTCACAGGGTCTCCCAAGATGCCATCGCATTTTGAGAGACCCGAACCTGGAACCGGTTACCGTTATAAAAGTTACAGTTACAAAAAAAGTGTAAAAAAAAAAAAAAATAAGAAATAAAAAAAAATAGTTGTTGTTTTATTGTTCTCTCTCTCTCTATTCTCTCTCTCTATTGTTCTGCTCTTTTTTACTGTATTCTATTCTGCAATGTTTTATTGTTATTGTTATTATGTTTTATCATGTTTGTTTTTCAGGTGTGTAATTATTTACACTTTACTGTGCTTTATTGTTAACCATTGTTAACCATTTTTTTGTCTTCAGGTACGCCATTCACGACTTTGAGTGGTTATACCAGAATGATGCCTGCAGGTTTAGGTATCATCTTGGTATCATTCTTTTCAGCCAGCGGTCGGCTTTCATGTAAAAGCAATCCTAGCGGCTAATTAGCCTCTAGACTGCTTTTACAAGCCGTGGGAGGGAATGCCCCCCCCCCCACCGTCTTCCGTGTTTTTCTCTGGCTCTCCTGTCTCAACAGGGAACCTGAGAATGCAGCCGGTGATTCAGCCAGCTGACCATAGAGCTGATCAGAGACCAGAGTGGCTCCAAACATCTCTATGGCCTAAGAAACCGGAAGCTACGAGTATTTCATGACTTAGATTTCGCCGGATGTAAATAGCGCCATTGGGAAATTGGGGAAGCATTTTATCACACCGATCTTGGTGTGGTCAGATGCTTTGAGGGCAGAGGAGAGATCTAGGGTCTAATAGACCACAATTTTTTCAAAAAAGAGTACCTGTCACTACCTATTGCTATCATAGGGGATATTTACATTCCCCGAGATAACAATAAAAATGATTAAAAAAAAAAAATATGAAAGGAACAGTTTAAAAGTAAGATTAAAAAAGCAAAAAAATAATAAAGAAAAAAAAAAAAAAAAAAAAAACACCCCTGTCGCCCCCTGCTCTCGCGCTAAGGCGAACGCAAGCGGCGGTCTGTCGTCAAACGTAAACAGCAATTGCACCATGCATGTGAGGTATCACCGCGAAGGTCAGATCGAGTGCAGTAATTTTTCCAGTAGACCTCCTCTGTAAATCTAAAGTGGTAACCTGTAAAGGCTTTTGAAGGCTTTTAAACATGTATTTATTTTGTTGCCACTGCACGTTTGTGCGCAATTTTAAAGCATGTCATGTTTGGTATCCATGTACTCGGCCTAAGATCATCTTTTTTATTTCATCAAACATTTGGGCAATATAGCGTGTTTTAGTGCATTAAAATTAAAAAAAGTGTGTTTTTTCCCCAAAAAATGCGTTTGAAAAATCGCTGCGCAATTACTGTGTGAAAAAAAAAAATGAAACACCCACCATTTTAATCTGTAGGGCATTTGCTTTAAAAAAATATATAATGTTTGGGCGTTCAAAGTAATTTTTTTGCAAAAAAAAAAAAACTTTTTCATGTAAACAATAATGCCGCGTACACACGGTCGTACTTTTCGTCTACAAAAGTCGGACAGCCTGTCGGACAGACTTCCGGCAGACTTTCGGTGGACTTGCCGCGGACTTGCGGCCTACTTTCTAACGACCGGACTTGCCTACACACGACCACACAAAAGTCGGTCGGATTCGTACGTGATGACGTACACCGGACTAAAATAAGGAAGTTCATAGCCAGTAGCCAATAGGTGCCCTAGCGTGGCTTTTTGTCCGTCGGACTAGCACACAGACGAGCGGATTTCGGGGTCCGTCGTAGGTACGAAGTAAAAGTTTTGAAGCATGTTTCAAATCTAAAGTACGTCGTATTTGAGGCTAAAAAAGTCGGTTGAAAGTCCGGAGAAGCCCACACACGATCGGATTACCAGCCAGCTTTAGTCCATCAGCGTCTGTTGGACTTTTGTAGACGAAAAGTAGGACCGTGTGTACGCGGCATAAGTGTCAGAAAGGGCTTTGTCTTCAAGTGGTTAGAAGAGTGGGTGATGTGTGACATAAGCTTCTAAATGTTGTGCATAAAATGCCAGGACAGTTCAAAACCCCCCCAAATGACCCCATTTTGGAAAGTAGACACCCCAAGCTATTTGCTGAGAGGCATGTCGAGTCCATGGAATATTTTATATTGCGACACAAGTTGCGGGAAAGAGACAAATTTTTTTTTTTTTTTTTTTTTTTTTTGCACAAAGTTGTCACTAAATGATATATTGCTCAAACATGCCATGGAAATATGTGAAATTACACCCCAAAATACATTCTGCTGCTTCTCCTGAGTACGGGGATACCACATGTGTGAGACTTTTTGGGAGCCTAGCCGCGTACGGGACCCCGAAAACCAAGCACCGCCTTCAGGCTTTCTAAGGGCGTGAATTTTTGATTTCACTCTTCACTGCCTATCACAGTTTCGGAGGCCATGGAATGCCCAGGTGGCACAAAACCCCCCCAAATGACCCCATTTTGGAAAGTAGACACCCCAAGCTATTTGCTGAGAGGTATAGTGAGTATTTTGCAGACCTCACTTTTTGTCACAAAGTTTTGAAAATTGAAAAAAGAAAAAAAAAATGTTTTTTCTTGTCTTTCTTCATTTTCAAAAACAAATGAGAGCTGCAAAATACTCACCATGCCTTTCAGCAAATAGCTTGGGGTGTCTACTTTCCAAAATGGGGTCATTTGGGGGGGTTTTGTGCCACCTGGGCATTCCATGGCCTCCGAAACTGTGATAGGCAGTAAAGAGTGAAATCAAAAATTTTCACCCTTAGAAATCCTGAAGGCAGTGATTGGTTTTCGGGGTCCAGTACGCGGCTAGGCTCCCAAAAAGTCCCACACATGTGGTATCCCCATACTCAGGAGAAGCAGCTAAATGTATTTTGGGGTGCAATTCCACATATGCCCATGGCCTGTGTGAGTAATATATCATTTAGTGACAACTTTATGAAAAAAAAAAAAAAGTGTCACTTTCCCGCAACTTGTGTCAAAATATAAAATATTCCATGGACTCAATATGCCTCTCAGCAAATAGCTTGGGGTGTCTACTTTCCAAAATGGGGTCATTTTGGGGGGTTTTGTGCCACCTGGGCATTCCATGGCCTCCGAAACTGTGATAGGCAGTGAAGAGTGAAAGCAAAAATTTACACCCTTAGAAATCCTGAAGGCGGTGATTGGTTTTCGGGGCCCCGTACGCGGCTAGGCTCCCAAAAAGTCCCACACATGTGGTATCCCCATACTCAGGAGAAGCAGCTAAATGTATTTTGGGGTGCAATTCCACATATGCCCATGGCCTGTGTGAGCAATATATCATTTAGTGACGACTTTTTGTAAATATTTTTTTTTTTTTTTTTTTTGTCATTTTTCAATCACTTGGGACAAAAAAAATAAATATTCAATGGGTTCAACATGCCTCTCAGCAATTTCCTTGGGGTGTCTACTTTCCAAAATGGGGTCATTTGGGGGGGTTTTGTACTGCCCTGCCATTTTAGCACCTCAAGAAATGACATAGGCAGTCATAAACTAAAAGCTGTGTAAATTCCAGAAAATGTACCCTAGTTTGTAGACGCTATAACTTTTGCGCAAACCAATAAATATACGCTTATTGACATTTTTTTTACCAAAGACATGTGGCCGAATACATTTTGGCCTAAATGTATGACTAAAATTTAGTTTATTGGATTTTTTTTATAACAAAAAGTAGAAAATATCATTTTTTTTCAAAATTTTCGGTCTTTTTCCGTTTATAGCGCAAAAAATAAAAACCGCAGAGGTGATCAAATACCATCAAAAGAAAGCTCTATTTGTGGGAAGAAAAGGACGCAAATTTCGTTTGGGTACAGCATTGCATGACCGCGCAATTAGCAGTTAAAGCGACGCAGTGCCAAATTGGAAAAAGACCTCTGGTCCTTAGGCAGCATAATGGTCCGGGGCTCAAGTGGTTAAATGCGCAAAACGTGCCTGAAAAATGCATCAAGCGCAGCCTGCATAGATGTGAACCTAGACTTAGAGCCGCTTTCCCTCCTTTGTTTTTTTTTTGTGGTTAACCAATACCAGAAGGAGGAAGAAAGCCGGGTTCCATTGTTTTTTTTTTTGTTTTTTTTTTTTTTTTTTTTTTTACTTTACTGCATCAGTTAGAACATCCCGGAACTCCCCAAAACCTTTTCATTTTTTGGTCTACTGATCTCCATTGTAAACGTCTATTATAGTAATTAAATGCACACAATAAAGCCATTTATTTATTTATTTTATTATTTATTCCGGCATTCGGCGCGCTCGCGGTTCTTCCTCCGATGAGCCTAATAACATACCGAGATTCTCCCTTTAGAACAGATAAGACACTTTTTATGAAACAATAAATGTGCTCTGCTATTGTCTCTCGCCTTTTTTTTTTTTTGAAGGCATTTGTATTTCGTGAGTTTTTAGAAAGTTAATGATGTGCTTTGGGGAATGAACTGTATTTAGTAACCGATGCAACGTTCTATAAAAGCGAACGACTTGCTTGGCAGAGTGAAGTGGGGGGATGATTGGCAGGCGGGGATCCAGCGCACGTCTAATTGTGAGTTCTTTTTATTGAGCTAATATCGTTCTATTGTTCTGACGAGCGCCTTTGTTTCAGGTAGGGAGATGATGAGAACATCGAACCTCCTGGAAGTGGCTTCTTTATGATATCGGATTATAATACACACTTGGTCGAAAAAAAAAAATCAAAGTGCGCTAAAGATGAAGAGTCTGATTTTTTTTTTTATCATTTTGAAGCATTTTATTTCAAACTCAGATTTCCCCTTTTATGTAATGGCTCTGGTGTAGTTTGTGTTTAAAGCGGAACTTTGCCTTAACCCCTTCTCGCCGACCGTACGCAAATACGCCGCCCCCCCCCCCCCCCCCCCACTGGACTGGGCACACTCCCAGCACAGAGACTTCTAATGATCAGGACCCAAAATGTCCGGATCACCTGTTGGCTGTGGTAGCCTCTGATTGGCTATCATAGTGATCAGTCCCTGTGAAGCCCGCCCCCCCCCCCCCCCCCCCCCCATGTTTTCTGTCTCTGTGAATGGAGGAGAGAGATACATTGTATCTTTCTCTGTCCTTGCAGAGATAGGAAAAAAGTGTTTGTAGAGAAAATAATAATAATTAAAATAAATAAATTGCCTAGATCGAGGTTTGATTCAGGTCAGCCCCAGGGTTAGTGTTTGGGTCAGAGACGGTATTTTTTTTTCTTCTTCTATTTTTAGTATCGGTGTGTTTTAGGCAGGATAAAAAAAGAAAAATGCGCCTTTTTTGTTCCTGGTCTGTACTCCGGGTACAAACAACAACTAACATACACATGTGTGGTATCGCTGCGATCGTCAGGACCAGGTGAATTTATTTTGGGTTGTTCTTTGGTGGAAGGTTATGGCAGTAACTAGATATATACAGCTAAGTAAAACAGCGAATGAATATTCGGTATTGAATCACTGGTCCAAATCATTTGGTGGAGGGGGGATTATGGTGGGGGGTTGTTTTTCAGGGGTTGGCCCCTTAGTTCCAGTGAAGGGAACTCTTGAGGTATCAGCATACGAAGACATTTTGGACAATTTCATGCTCCCAACTTTGTGGGAACAGTTTGGGGACGGCCCCTTCCTGTTCCAACATGACTGCCCACTAGGGGTGCAACGGCTCGTCACCGATCCATGACCTGAATGGTTCAGCCTGTTCGGATCGGAACACACGCGATCCAAGGAGCGCTCCGCCGCCTTGGCCTTAGGAAAGGCCGCGGCTTCAGCCTAGCTCCGGAGCGGCGGCCATCTTGGTACAC
Organism: Lithobates septentrionalis; assembly: GCA_037952835.1. Taxonomy (NCBI): domain Eukaryota; kingdom Metazoa; phylum Chordata; class Amphibia; order Anura; family Ranidae; genus Lithobates; species Lithobates septentrionalis. Next base: position 563,751 of record JBBDGP010003635.1, read on the forward strand.
CCTGCGGCAGCCTAGGTGAGCGGCGCTCTGACGTCATCATCAGCCGCCTCAACTGCAAGCAAGCTCCAATCGTAGGGGAGATGTGGGGAGATGTGGATATTAGTGGGGGAGATGTCCATTACAGTGGGGACTATATGGTGGTGGAATTTTCACAGGTTTTTGTAAATTTAATTAATTTTTTTTATTTGATCCGAAAATGATCCGGTCCATGACTCCTGATCCGAGGAGCAATCCGAACCGTGAGTTTTTTTAATCAGTTGCACCCCTACTGCCCACCAGTGCACAAAGCAAGGTCCACAAAGACATGGATGAGCGAGTTTGGGGTGGAGGAACTTGACTAATCTGCACAGGGTCCTGACCTCAACCCGAGAGAACAACCTTGGGATGAATTTGAATGGAGCCAGGTCTTCTCATCCAACATCAGTGCCTGACCTCACAAATGCGCTTCTGGAAGAATGGTCAAACACAGGGGTCCTCAAACTACGGCCCGCGGGCCACATGCGGCCCGCCAAGGACATTTATCCGGCCCAAAAGACCCAGGGCCGGATTCCTGACAATCCAGGCTCGGGCCGGGGCCGGCTCGGCTTCGGCAGGGAGCATATCCGCTCCGCTCCGCTCAAGCCGCCTCCCCCACACCAGTAATGGAGGGCTCCGTGTGCTGCGCTGCATGCTGGGAAGTGTAGTTCCCAGCACAGTCCCGCACGCCGCACGGAGACAGGAGGCGCGAAGAGTGACAGAGAGCGGAGGCTTCAAGCAACAGCCTACGAACAGGTGAGGACCCCACTGTCCCCCTGTCCACCCCTCTGTCCCCCTGTCCACCCCTCTGTCCACCCCACTGTCCCCCTGTCCACCCCACTGTCCCTCTGTCCCCCTGTCCACCCCACTGTCCCCCTGTCCACCCCACTGTCCCCCTGTCCACCCCACTGTCCCCCCTCTGTCCACCCCACTGTCCCCCTGTCCACCCCACTGTCCCCCCTCTGTCCACCCCTCTGTCCACCTGTCCCCCCTCTGTCCACCCCTCTGTCCACCTGTCCCCCCTCTGTCCACCCCTCTGTCCACCTGTCCCCCCTCTGTCCACCTGTCCCCCCTCTGTCCACCTGTCCACCCCTCTGTCCCCCTGTCCACCCCTCTGTCCCCCTGTCCACCCCACTGTCCCCCTGTCCCCCCTCTGTCCACCCCACTGTCCCCCTGTCCACCCCACTGTCCCCCTGTCCACCCCTCTGTCCCCCTGTGCACCCCACTGTCCCCCCTCTGTCCACCCCTCTGTCCACCTGTCCCCCCTCTGTCCACCCCTCTGTCCACCTGTCCCCCCTCTGTCCACCCCTCTGTCCACCTGTCCCCCCTCTGTCCACCTGTCCCCCCTCTGTCCACCTGTCCACCCCTCTGTCCCCCTGTCCACCCCTCTGTCCCCCTGTCCACCCCACTGTCCCCCTGTCCACCCCCCTGTCCCCCCTCTGTCCACACCTCTGTCCCCCTGTCCACCCCACTGTCCCCCTGTCCACCCCACTGTCCCCCTCACTGTCCCCCTGTCCACCCCACTGTCCCCCTGTCCACCCCACTGTCCCCCTGTCCCCCCTCTGTCCACACCTCTGTCCCCCTGTCCACCCCACTGTCCCCCTGTCCACCCCACTGTCCCCCTGTCCCCCCCACTGTCCCCCTGTCCACCCCCTGTCCACCCCACTGTCCCCCTGTCCACCCCACTGTCCCCCTGTCCACCCCTCTGTCCCCCTGTCCACCCCACTGTCCCCCTGTCCACCCCTCTGTCCCCCTGTCCCCCTGTCCCCCCTCTGTCCACCCCACTGTCCACCCCTCTGTCCCCCTGTCCACCCCACTGTCCCCCCTCTGTCCCCCTGTCCACCCCACTGTCCCCCTGTCCACCCCACTGTCCCCCTGTCCACCCCACTGTCCCCCTGTCCACCCCACTGCCCCCCCTCTGTTCACCCCTCTGTCCCCCTGTCCACCCCTCTGTCCCCCTGTCCACCCCTCTGTCCCCCTGTCCACCCCTCTGTCCCCCTGTCCCCCCCTCTGTCCACCCCACTGTCCCCCCTCTGTCCCCCTGTCCACCCCTCTGTCCCCCTGTCCACCCCTCTGTCCCCCTGTCCACCCCTCTGTCCCCCTGTCCACCCCTCTGTCCCCCTGTCCACCCCTCTGTCCCCCTGTCCCCCCTACTGTCCACCCCTCTGTCCCCCTGTCCACCCCTCTGTCTCCCTGTCCACCCCTCTGTCCCCCCTCTGTCCACCCCACTTTCCCCCTGTCCACCCCACTGTCCCCCCTCTGTCCACCCCTCTGTCCACCTGTCCCCCCTCTGTCCACCCCTCTGTCCACCTGTCCCCCCTCTGTCCACCTGTCCCCCCTCTGTCCCCCTGTCCACCCCACTGTCCCCCTGTCCCCCCTCTGTCCACCCCACTGTCCCCCTGTCCACCCCACTGTCCCCCTGTCCACCCCACTGTCCCCCTGTCCACCCCACTGTCCACCCCACTGTCCCCCTGTCCACCCCACTGTCCCCCCTACTGTCCCCCTGTCCACCCCACTGTCCCCCTGTCCACCCCACTGTCCCCCTGTCCACCCCTCTGTCCCCCTGTCCACCCCTCTGTCTCTCTGTCCCCCTGTCCACCCCCTCTGTCCCCCTGTCCATCCCCTCTGTCCACCCCTCTGTCCCCCTGTCCCCCCTCTGTCCACCCCACTGTCCCCCTGTCCACCCCACTGTCCCCCTGTCCACCCCACTGTCCCCCTGTCCACCCCACTGTCCCCCTGTCCACCCCACTGTCCCCCTGTCCACCCCACTGTCCACCCCACTGTCCCCCTGTCCACCCCACTGTCCCCCTGTCCCCCCTACTGTCCCCCTGTCCACCCCACTGTCCCCCTGTCCACCCCACTGTCCCCCTGTCCACCCCTCTGTCCCCCTGTCCACCCCTCTGTCTCTCTGTCCCCCTGTCCACCCCCTCTGTCCCCCTGTCCATCCCCTCTGTCCCCCTGTCCACCCCTCTGTTCTCCTGTCCACCCCACTGTCCCCCTGTCCACCCCACTGTCCCCCTGTCCACCCCTCTGTCCCCCTGTCCACCCCTCTGTCCCCCTGTCCACCCCTCTGTCCCCCTGTCCACCCCTCTGTCCCCCTGTCCACCCCTCTGTCCCCCTGTCCACCCCTCTGTCCCCCTGTCCCCCCCTCTGTCCACCCCTCTGTCCCCCTGTCCACCCCTCTGCCCCCCTGTCCACCCCTCTGTCCCCCCCTCTGTCCCCCTGTCCATCCCTCTGTCCCCCTGTCCACCCCTCTGTCCCCCTGTCCCTCCCTCTGACCCCCTGTCCACCCCACTGCCCCCCTGTCCACCCCACTGTCCCCCCCTCTGTCCACCCCCTGTCCCCCCCTCTGTCCCCCTGTCCATCCCTCTGTCCCCCTGTCCACCCCACTGTCCCTCTGTCCCCCTGTCCACCCCTCTGTCCATCCCTCTGTCCCCCTGTCCATCCCCTATATATATTATTATTTATTATTCACTCTTTTATTCTTTTGCACTACAAAAAAGATGTGTGCAAAGGAATTTAGGAATTAGTTCATATTTTTTTTAAACTATAGTGCGGCCCCCCAACAGTCTGAGGGACCGTGAACTGGCCCGCTGTCTAAAAAGTTTGAGGACCCCTGGTCAAACATTCCCATAGACACACTCCTAAACCTTGTGGACGGCCTTCCCAGAAGAGTTGAAGCTGTTATAGCGGCAAAGGGCGGAGCCAACCCAATATTGAACCCTACGGACTAAGACTGGGATGTCATTAAAGTTCATGTAAAGCTGGGATTTGCAATTAGCGGACCTCCGGCTGTTGCAGAACTACAAGTCCCATGAGGCATAGCAAGACTCTGACAGCCACAACCATAACACCCAGAGGCATGATGGGACTTGTAGTTTTGCAACAGCTGGATGTTCGCTAATTGCATATCCCTGATGTAAAGGCAGGCGTCCCAATACTTTTGGTAATATAGTATATATTAGATCACCGGCCCCACTTTGGATTTTGATAACGCAAGTGTGAAATCGTGTCATTCTCTGCACACGAGATTCCTCGCTCCGTGGCACTGAGCCTCCAAGGCGTAGAAGTAGAAGACCCTCTTATATTTGAATGTGATATTGCTTTATTTTCTGCTGAAGAGTGAAATTTTATGAAATATTGACCCAGAAGCAGAGAAAATCCGGCCATCCCTCCTGTCTGAGGTGCCGGTATTTGGACAGTCTAGATGCTCAGTTAAAGCTTTCTTGCAAGATTGTTTTTTTTTTTTTTTTTATCGCTTAAAAAAAAAAAAAAAAAAAAAGCACAAGAAGAAAACGCTGGGCTCAGCAAAATCTGGAACTTGTTCTATTAAGCTCAAACACGGAGATGTGAAACCATCTGGAACGTGTCAAATGTCTAAAGTGACGCCCAATGAGATTTTCTGGGCCACACTTGATGAATCCCTCTAGAAACTTCCTGGGGGGGTTTCCAATTCAGTGGGCTGAAAGGGATCCAATAGCTTTAACAGGTGCAAAAAAAACAAAACACGTCTATACATAGGAGCAGGAAGTGCATGGGACCTACGTAGGAGCAGGAAGCCCATGGGACGTACGTAGGAGCAGGAAGTCCATGGGACCTACGTAGGAGCAGGAAGTCCATGGGACGTACGTAGGAGCAGGAAGTGCATGGGACCTACGTAGGAGCAGGAAGTCCATGGGACGTACGTAGGAGCAGGAAGTGCATGGGACCTACGTAGGAGCAGGAAGTCCATGGGACGTACGTAGGAGCAGGAAGTCCATGGGACCTACGTAGGAGCAGGAAGTCCATGGGACCTACGTAGGAGCAGGAAGTCCATGGGACGTACGTAGGAGCAGGAAGTCCATGGGGCATACGTAGGAGCAGGAAGTCCATGGGACCTACGTAGGAGCAGGAAGTCCATGGGACCTACGTAGGAGCAGGAAGTCCATGGGACCTACGTAGGAGCAGGAAGTCCATGGGACCTACGTAGGAGCAGGAAGTCCATGGGACGTACGTAGGAGCAGGAAGTCCATGGTACCTACGTAGGAGCAGGAAGTCCATGGGACCTACGTAGGAGCAGGAAGTCCATGGGACCTACGTAGGAGCAGGAAGTCCATGGGACCCACGTAGGAGCAGGAAGCCCATGGGACCTACATAGGAGCAGGAAGCCCATGGGACCTACGTAGGAGCAGGAAGTCCATGGGACATACGTAGGAGCAGGAAGTCCATGGGACCTACGTAGGAGCAGGAAGTCCATGGGACATACGTAGGAGCAGGAAGTCCATGGGACCTACGTAGGAGCAGGAAGTCCATGGGACCTACGTAGGAGCAGGAAGTCCATGGGACCCACGTAGGAGCAGGAAGCCCATGGGACCTACATAGGAGCAGGAAGTCCATGGGACCTACGTAGGAGCAGGAAGTCCATGGGACATACGTAGGAGCAGGAAGTCCATGGGACATACGTAGGAGCAGGAAGTCCATGGGACCTACGTAGGAGCAGGAAGTCCATGGGACATACGTAGGAGCAGGAAGTCCATGGGACCTACGTAGGAGCAGGAAGTCCATGGGACCTACGTAGGAGCAGGAAGTCCATGGGACCTACGTAGGAGCAGGAAGTCCATGGGACCTACGTAGGAGCAGGAAGTCCATGGGACGTACGTAGGAGCAAGAAGTCCATGGGACATATGAGATACATTATTACCTTTCTGTATCTAAAGAGAAATCTTTTTTTAGTTTTGCATAGACTAGTGATGGGGGAGATTGACCTTAGAACAAGAATAAAAGGGAAAGTTTTCAATGGAGATGTTCGGTGATAACTAATACAATGGTGCCCAACATGCAGCCTGCTGGTTCTCTGTGTGTGGCCAGACGTGTCCCAGGTTGGGACCATCACCCGTTAGGTACCTGTGAGCACTTTGCAGAGTGAATTGCTGTCTCTATGATCTCTGAGTGATCTCCGCCTGACACTACAAACCTCTGAGTAACTCATGGGTGGGACGCAACACATCGGGGGGGGGGGGGCTAATGAAGTAAGGAGTTTTTTATCTAGAACAGGGGTCTCCAAACTTTATAAACAAAGGGCCAGTTTATTGTCCTTCAGACTTTAGGGGGGCTGGACTAGGGCCAGTGGGGGGAAAAAATAATGCCCTATCTTTGGTGTCAGTGGGAGGAATTGTGCCCCATCATTGGTGTCGGTGGGAGGTAAAGTGCCCCATCGGTGATAATGGGAGGAAATGTGCCCCATTGTTGGTGTCAGTGGGAGGAATAGTGCCCCATCATTGGTGTCAGTGGGAGGAATAGTGCCCCATTGTTGGTGTCAGTGGGGAGGAATAGTGCCCCATCCTTGGTGTCAGTGGGAGGAATAGTGCCCCATCATTGGCGTCAGTGGGAGGAATAGTGCCCCATCATTGGTATCAGTGGGAGGAATTGTGCCCCATCGTTGGTATCAGTGGGAGGAATAGTGTCCCATCATTGGTATCAGTGGGAGGAATAGTGCCCCATCGTTGGCGTCAGTGGGAGGAATAGTGGCCCATCATTGGTGTCAGTGGGAGGAATAGTGCCCCATCGTTGGCGTCAGTGGGAGGAATAGTGTCCCATCATTGGTATCAGTGGGAGGAATAGTGGCCCATCATTGGTGTCAGTGGGAGGAATAGTGCCCTATCATTGGTATCAGTGGGAGGAATAGTGTCCCATCATTGGTGTCAGTGGGGGGAATAGTGCCCCATCGTTGGTGTCAGTGGGAGGAATAGTGCCCCATCATTGGTATCAGTGGGAGGAATTGTGCCCCATCCTAGGGGGTCGGGGGAAGAATAGTGCCCCATCATTGGCGTCAGTGGGAGGAATTGTGCCCCATCATTGGCGTCAGTGGGAGGAATTGTGCCCCAGGGTTTTTATTAAATTCATTGACACCAGTGCTAGGATTACACAGTATTATGTAGTCCTAGCACACTCCCTTTCTTGGGGTGACAATGCTGCTCAGTACACTTGTCACCCTGAGACAGGAAGTGTGTTAATGGCAGGTTTACCAAATTAAAATAAAGCAAAAATAGAGTGAAAAAAGAAAACAAATGCAGTCACCACATCTAAGGACAGATAAGCTGCAATACTACCAATTCTTGTTCTCGGATTTAGATCACCAGGGGGCAGGGTTTTTTTTGCAACAAAAGTGGAGTCTTCCTTTAACCGCTTGTCGACCAGCCGCCGTGGCTGCGCGAATCGCTGTAGTTGTACGCGCGGGTGTGTCACAGGCGCGACGCCGGAGCCGATGCGCGCGGCCGCTATGTCCACCGGCCACCCGGGATCGCTTCACAGAGAGCCAGAACGGGGATCTATGTATGTAAACAAACGGATCCCCGTCCTGGCAGGGAAGGAGAGAGAAATCCGCTGTTCCTAGTGATTAGAAATGGCGATCTCTCTCCTCCTCCAGTCAGTCCCCTCCCCCCCACAAGTTAGAAACACCTCCCAGGGAACACATTTAACCCCTTGATAGCCCCCTGTAGTATTAACCCCTTCCCTGCCAGTGACCTTTATACAGTAATCAGTGGTTATTTTTTAGCTCTGATCGCTCTATAAATGTTATTGGTCCCAAAAAAAGTGTCCGATCTGTCTGCCACAAAATCGCAGATCGACGTCATTACTAGTAAAAAATAAATAAATTAAAAATGCCATAAGTCTATCCCCTATTTAATAGACGCTATAACTTTTGCGCTAAACCAATCAATATACATTTATTGGGATTTTTTTGGTTTTTTTACCAAAAATATATTTATTTTTTTTCGGGGATATTTATTATAGCAAAAATATTTTTTTTTTTCAAAATTTTCGCTCTTTTTTTTTTTGTTTATAGCGCAAAAAATAAGGTGAGGTGATCAAATGCCGCCAAAAGAAATCTCTATTTGTGGGGAAAAAAGGAACAATTTTGTTTGGGTACAATGTCGCACGACCGCGCAATTGTCAGTTAAAGCGACGCAGTGCCGTATCGCAAAAAATGGCCTGGTCATGAAGGGGGGTAAATCCTTTCCGGAGCTGAAGTGGTTAAGCTTTCAAAAAAAAAAAAATGGGCTTTGAACATTCAATTTAAGTTCATGTCCACATTCAGTATTTATAGGACAGGAATGTATTTTATGAGACACATTTCACGGGAAGTTGCTGAATATTTTAAAGGATCCATTTTTGTGTGAACAGATTTGCCGGCTGTAAACGTGCGGCGCGGTGCGTCTGGCGGGATCAGATTCCTGGCCGTGTTCCGCTAATCCCTTTTATAGGATGGTGTCATCTTAGCTCCAGGATTAATGTGTCCGGCACATATAATCCCTTCTCATTGCCTTCCATGACAATCCGATTATCCCTCTCCTGACCCCGGGATCTCCCATTCACAATTCTCCGGGGGGGGGGGGGGGGGAGACGCTCGGGTCTCTGTCCGGGGAAAAGCTGCCGACCATCTGCAATCAATACCGTTGAAAGACGAGTAAGAAGCTAAATTGCAAATTATAAACAAAATGTGCGAGCTCCTGAGAGAGCCGATGCCGGAGAATGTTTAAGTCCAAGCAAGACGCTATTTGGTAGACACGAGCAACTCGTCTCGCTCCAAATTTTTTTTTTTTTTTAACGAATTTTGACAAATTCATTCATTCATAAATATCCGAATTGTCGGGATTCGAAATATTAATTCAGAAATATCCGAATAACCCGTTTAACGAAATTTTATGAATATTCAAAAGTTCGTACATTATAAAATTCGGAGATTTGAAAATTCGTAAATTTGTAAATTCAAAGATTCGTAAATTCGAAATTTTGGAAATTCGAAAACCCGAAAATCTGAAATAGTTATTAAATTATAGGTATTGGAATTTCCTTTCAAATTTGGCTGTTAGTGAACGTAACAAATACGCATTTATCCGAAGTTACGAATTATCTGAAATAACGAATGCCGCGTCTAAGCGAATGTAACGTAACGAATTAATAATAATAAATAATAATAATAATAATAAAAATGTTTTATTACTATTATTTATTATTGGTATGTTCCGTTCCATTTGTTTAGATGCGGCATTCTTTATTTCAGATAATTCGTAACTTCAGATAAATTCATGTTTGTTACGTTCACTAACAGCCAAATATGAAATTAAATTCCAATACCTATAGTTTAATAGTTATTATTAGTTATTTAGAATTTTCGGATTTTCTTTCTTATTTTCGAATTTACGAATTTTCGAATTATCTGAAATAATGAATGCCGCATCTAAACGAATGGAACGTAAGAAATGAATAATAATAATAATAAAAACGTTATATTATTATTATTTGTTATTAATACATTCCGTTCCATTTGTTTAAATGCGGCATTCGTTAAATCGGATAATTCGTAACTTCAGATGAATTCGTATTTGTTATGTTCACTAACAGCCAAATATGAAATTAAATTCCAATACCTATAATATAGTTTAATAGTTATTATTAGTTAGTTATTTAGAATTTTCGGATTTTCTTTCTTATTTTCGAATTTACGAATTTTCGAATTATCCGAAATAACACATGCCACATCTAAATGAATGGAATGTAAGGAATTAATAATAATAAATAATAATAAAAACGTTTTATTATTATTATTTGTTATTAATACATTCCGTTCCATTTGTTTAGATGCAGCATTCATTATATCGGATAATTCATAACTTCAGATAAATTCGTATTCGGTACGCTCACTAACAGCCAAATATGAAATTAAATTCCAATACCTTTTAGTTTAATAGTTATTTTTAGTTAGTTATTTAGGATTTTCTTTCTTATTTTCGAATTTACAAATTTTCGAATTATCCGAAATAACACATGCCACATCTAAATGAATGGAATGTAAGGAATTAATAATGATAAATAATAATAATAAAAACTTTTTATTATTATTATTTATTACAAATACATTCTGTTCCATTTGTTTAGATGCGGCATTCATTATTTCAGGTAATTCTTAACTTCGGATAAATTCGTATCCGGTACGCTCACTAATAGCTAAATATGAAATTAAGTTCCAATACCTATAGTTTAATAGTTATTATTAGTTATTTAGAGTTTTCAGATTTTCTTTCTTATTTTCGAAATTACGAATTTTCGAATTATCTGAAATAACGAATGCCACATCTAAACGAATGGAACGTAAGAAATGAATCACAAATAATAATAAAAAACGTTTTATTATTATTTATTATTAATATGTTCCGGTTCCATTTGTTTAGATGCGGCATTCGTTATTTCGGATAATTTGTAACTTCACATAAATTCGTATTCGTTACGCTCACTAACAAGCCAAATATGAAATTAAATTCCAGTACCTATAGTTTAATAGTTATTATTAGTTATTTAGAATTTTCGGATTTACGTTCTTTCTAATTTTCGGATTTTCTTTACTTTCGGATTTTCGAGTTTCTGAATCTTCAAATTTTACAAATTTACGAAATTTCGAATTTTCAAATTTATGAATTGTGATCATAACGAATGACCCGAAAAACAAAAAAAAAACCAATGGAACGAAAATGAACACATTTTTCAGCATTGTACATTTCTACTAGTTGGAGATTGAAATACCTCCTATATATACAGTGAGAGAAAAAAAAAACATGGAAGAGTGGTGGGACTTTGAATGAGACGCATGACGACATGCATCTCCATCCCTGGTTATATAGAATGGAAGGGTTTTGGGACTTTGAGTGGGGAATGAAGGCTATCAAGCAATCAATGCTGAAAAAAATCTTATTTTTCTACAACCATGAATGGCAAAATATATTTATAACAGTGATATCATACATGGATAAAGGCATGGAAAAACATTCTATAACAAAACCACCTGGGTGATCATAAAGCATGTCAACAATATCATAACTTATTAAATGGTACAATAGATAAAACTGTCCTCCACATCAATGAATTACTTGGGACAACATAAAAAAATGTAGTTTACAGTACATTACAATCGAAAATAAAAAATGATGAAAACATATAGAACCAACCATAGGGCATGTAGCATCTGTGTATGCCCGACGCGTTTCGTTGGATGATCGCCCACTCTTCGGGGGCGGGTTCTGCATATATCTATAATGAAAAAATACAAGTAATGTGACCACAGTCTCGTAGTTGACCCAGGGAAATGGGAATGATGGTTACAGAGGACAAATAGCATGGTTTTCACTACCACTTGGACATCTCTTTTTGGGGATTCTAGAAGTGCTCCTTGTTATCCTCCTGTGCCCCGATACCTCAGCTCCCGCGGGGGAGGGGGACATTCCCAGCGATCCTCACCTTCTGGCCGCACATACCAAGCCAACGTGAGTATAAGAAGGGATGTTATTTGTCCTCTGCAACCATCATTCCCCTTTCCCTGGGTTAACTACGAGACTGTGGTCACATTACTTGTATGTTTTCATTATAGATATATGCAGAACCCGCCCCTGAAGTGTGGGCAATCATCCTACGAAACGCGTCGGGAATACACAGATGCTACATGCCCTATAGTTGGTTCTATATGTTTTAATCATTTTTTTATTTTCGATTGTAATATACTGTAAACTACATTTTTTATATGTTGCCCCAAGTGATTCATTGGCCAAGCCACACCCTTTGTGTAATGGACACTGAAGAAATGGCTGCACTCCAAGATCCATCAAAATTCGTATTTAATGAACATCCCAAGTGTTACAGACAGTTCAAATGGTGGACACGTTTCACACACTAACAGGTGCGCTTATTCATTACCACCCTTTGTGTAATGGACACAGAGAGCGTGGCTCGGGAGTGAGCCCATACCGGTGCCCACACCCCATAGTAAGTGGTTCTGCTGTGGGGGCACTCGGCGTGGGGGAGGAGCCAGGAGCACTGGCGGGGGGGAGGACCAGAGAAGAGAAGGATCTGGGGCTGCTCTGTGCAAAACTATTACACAGAGCAGGTAAGTAGAACATGTTTGTTATTTTTTAAAAAAAAAAAGATGTTACCTTTACAATCACTTTAAATTTCCATGGAAAGGATTGGTATCTCTTCTTACTTCTTAACATTTGTTCTCGGAGAGTAAGCGGCTGACTCGCGTTGTCTTGTATTTCCCCTCCGGATTTTACTTCTAAGAGATACACAATGTACGAACCATAAGAGAGCCTATTAGAGAGCGAGAGGAGCGTCTCCCGAGTCCGATACCTTCCAAAAAAAAAAAAAGGTCAAATCAACAAGACAACAATCTAGCAGGTTAGTAGACGTTTGGCAGCGATCCTCGATTGTTCCTGAAAACTATAAATACCTCGTCCCAGGTGACCCCGAGGACATCCCGAGATTAGAGAGAGAGTTCTAAACTTTTACTGATCCGCCATAAAGTACGGCTTCACTTTCCTAACAAGTATTCACATCTTACCGCTTTTTCTTAAAGTTTCAAACACTCTTATTTTCATTTACAGAAACAGTTGATTACTATCCGCGATCTATTTCGTTTTCACCATATGATTCGTTTGTCAAGCATTGGATGCATCTGAACGCTAAGACACAAAACTAACACAAAGCAATTTAAAAACTATTATAGGGTTTATACATTTAAACCTTTCTCTAGTAAGCCTGTAACATCCTAATAATTTAAGAATGACGACTTATGCCACGTACACAAAAGCGGACTTTTTGACTGGACTGGTCCGACGGACTTTGACGGACTTTCAACGGAATTCCAACGGACTTTCCCAATAAACGGACTTGCCTACACACGATCGCACCAAAGTCCGACGGATTCGTACGTGATGACGTACGACCGGACTAAAATAAGGAAGTTGATAGCCAGTAGCCAATAGCTGCCCTAGCGTCGGTTTTCGTCCGTCGGACTAGCATACAGACGAGCTGACTTTTCGATAGGAACTGGGTCCGGCAGAGTTCCGACGTAAAGATTTGAAACATGTTCCAAATCTGAAGTCCGTCAGATTTTGGACCGAAAAAGTCAGCCGAAGGTCCGATGAAGCCCACACACGGTCGAATTGTCCGTTGGACCAGTCCGGTCGAAAAGTCCGGTCGAAAAGTCCGCTCGTATGTACGCGGCATTAGTCTTTAGATTCCCTAAACCTTTACTAAATGAGTCTAAAAAAAATCATCATTATTTTAGGCTGAATATTGAGATTCTTGCATTAGCCCAGTGTCCCGGTCTGGGGTCAGGCTCAGGGACCGGTAGCTATAGCAGTACAGAGTCTCCCATCAACCAGAAGGATATGGTATCTCACAAAAGTGAGGACACCCCTCAGATTTTTGTAAATATTTTCTTGTATTGTGTTACCAATGGTTTGTTTGGTGACTGTGGTCCCAATCACCTTGAGATCATTCACAAGCTCCTCCTCAGTAGTTCTGGGCTGATCCCTCACTTTTCTCATCATCATCCTCACCCCATGAGGAGAAATCTTGCATGGAGCTCCAGACCGAGGATGATTGATGGTTATTTTGTATTTCTTCCATTTGTGAATAGTCGCTCCAACAGTTGTCTTCTTCTCACCAAGCTTCTTGCTGATGGTCTTGTAGCCCATTCCAGCCTTGTGCAGGTCTACAATCTTCTCTCTGACGTTCCTCTGACAGATCTTTGGTCTTCCCCATGATGGTGAGGATTGAATGGAAGAAAGAGATTCTGTGGACAGGTGTCTTCTATACACATAACGAGTTGTCGTTAGGAGAACCTTCTTACATTGACAGGACTAATCTGTGTACCACATGAGGACCTACTGTAGCCAGTCTGTGGGGGGCAGAATTATTGTTGGTTGGTAGGAGATCAAATACTTCTGCTCTCTAGCTCCCTTGTTACCTCCTCCTATGCTCACCTTCAGGACTTCTCCAGAGCCTCTCCCATCCTCTGGAATTCCCTGCCCCGGTATATCCGATCCCTAACCTGTCCACCTTTACGAGATCCCTGAAAACTCACTTATTCAGGGAAACCTATCCCACACCCACCTAACAACTGTCCCCGAGCCACCCCCCCCATCAAATCATTCCCTGCATCTATTACCTTTTGTACCCCCACCCCCTCCCTTTAGAATGTAAGCTCTACGAGCCGGGCCCTTCTGTCCCTTCTGTATTGAACTGTACTGTAATGGTGATGTCCCCCCTCTACATTGTAAAGAGCTGCGTAAACTGTTGGCACTATATAAATTGCGAATAATAATAATAATATTACTTTTACTCACTGAACTGCAACTCCATATATAACATTTGTATTGTGTGTTTTTTCTAGATTTTTGGTTCATATTCTGTCTCTATCATATAAAATACACCTATGATAAAAAATAATAGACCCTTCATTTCTCTGTAGGTGGGCAAACTTATAAAATATGCAGGGGATCAAATCATAATTTTCCCCATTATGTGTGTGTGTTTGTGTATATATATATATATATATATATATATATATATATATATATATACACACACATATATATATATATATATATATATATATATATATATATATATATACACAGTATCTCACAAAAGTGAGGACACCCCTCACATTTTTGTAAATCTTTTCTTCTGACAACACTGAAGAAATGACACTTTGCTACAATGTAAAGTAGTGAGTGTACAGCTTGTATAACAGTGTAAATTTGCTGTCCCCTCAAAATAACTCAACACACAGCCATTAATGTCTAAACCGCTGGCAACAAAAGTCAGTACACCCCTAAGTGAAAATGTCCAAATCGGGCCAAATTAGCCATTTTCCCTCCCCGGTGTTATGTGACTCGTTAGTGTTACAAGGTCTCAGGTGTGAATGGGGAGCAGGTGTGTTAAATTTGGTGTTATCGCTCTCACTTTCATACTGGTCATTGGAAGTTCCACATGGCACCTCATGGCAGAGAACTCTCTGAGGATCTGAAAAAAAAGAATATTGCTCTACATAAAGAGCTGAATCTGATACTACTACTAGATCTACCATGACCTGGATAAATGAGAACCTTCACAGATGTAGAGTGTGACAGTTCTGGGCAGGTTCAAAGATTGGCAGATGTCTCCCTGCCTATCATTCTTAATGAAACTTCTACATGTGTAAGAAAATGGGGATGAATACACGTACAGACATTATTAAATATTATCAACATTATTGGTTCACTCCCACTTCTCACCTTTCAGTCAGCAATGAAACACACATCACAAACTTCCTGATGTATGTATGGACAGCCATGACGATGCAGGGAAAGCTGCAGCCTCTGTATTTTGAAGACCACAGTGAGCCGAGTCTCCTGGGAACTTGAAATCGTTGACAGAGGTCTTCACAATATACTTGTGGATGAAAGCAGTAAGGGTTGCCCCTTATTATATGTGGATAACCTCACCGCGAGCA
Organism: Lithobates septentrionalis; assembly: GCA_037952835.1. Taxonomy (NCBI): domain Eukaryota; kingdom Metazoa; phylum Chordata; class Amphibia; order Anura; family Ranidae; genus Lithobates; species Lithobates septentrionalis. The sequence goes on from JBBDGP010003635.1 coordinate 579,076, forward strand.
TGGCTGCCTCTACTATGTCTGTGATGTAATTTGGCAATGGGCGGGTGCACCCTTGACATGATCAGATTTGACAGAATATAACCTCCACTGCTCACCTGAGGAAGTTCTTTTTGGGTGAAACGCGTTGGAATTTTCTCTGTCTAATATTTATGGCTCTAGCAACACTTTATGGGCCAAATTGGTACAATCAAACATTTGGTGCCATATCTTAGATATTGGGATTAAGCACTTCGGGTTCTGCGTAGTTTCATTTGTTGTGGGGTTGATGTTCTGTATTGAATTCTGAACAATCATGTCCTATGTTTTATTCTGAAGAAAGGGGCGCATACAGTACATGCCCTATGTGTCTTTTAAATGAAATTTTTATGGAATAAAGTTGATTGGTTTTAGGTTGGTTGCAATGGTTTTTTTTGGGAGACCACCCACCTTTAAAGCCCTTTATTCTGAATATTTTGGGTTCACCCAAAAAAAGTTTTTTTTTACAAACCATAGGTGAAAAAGATTATATTGTATAAAGAATTAACATGAACAGCTCAGTTATTGATAAGGACATATTACATAAAACAATACTCTGGAGGCGTAAAACCAAAGACAAAGATCTACAGAGATACAGTATACTAGTAAATAATGAAACATAGAAAACAAACAACCATAAGACCCAAGACAATTAGTTTAAACACTCACAGACTGGCTAACTAGCCAAAAGAATATCAAATATTACGGATGTCAGGGGACTAACAATAGTGGATCTCTCAGGTCCCCTCTACGTGCCCGCCCAAGTGTTCCTCCAGATGTCTCTCTGGTCAGATGTGGTCTCTCCTCCAGTCAGGCCTCCAGTCAAGGTCTTCTTTCCCATTATTATACTAGGTCCTTCCATCCACTTTCATTGAGGGATTCCTGATTGGTCCAAATGGCACAATCGTATCTAAATTGTGTGATTGGATGGAATTTAGGGTGTGATGACCCTTCCCTACTAATTACTATCTATGGTTGATGTTCGGTGACTGGCAAGTATCTCTTGCCTTTAAATTGTGTAACTGCCAGAGTTATTAACTACAACAAGCTGAGACTCTAAAACAATGCCAAACTTCTCCTTTAAAACTTTTTCCACTTCATCGTTTTGTAGAGTTTTGAGTTCCACCAGATCCACGCCCTTTCGATAGTTGTATTTGGTTTCCGTGTATGTCCAGCCGACGAGTGTTCGGACGCCGTGGCTAAATTGGAGAGAACACACGGACTTGTTGAAAAAGGCAGATTTTGGAGATGTTTGGTGGAACTTGCAGGATTCAAGAAAGTAGTCTATAGTCCTCTCCTGTAGAGTAAAATAATGGATCTTCCTATAACTCGATTTATCAAGCAGTTCAGTTTCTGAAAATGATCCATCAGAAACCATCTGCGTTCTTCTTATCTTGTCCAAGAACCACATTCCCTTGCTTTCCGTCAGACGAAATATCCCGGGAGTTTGCAGCTGATCCACCCCACTCGTTAACTCTAGAGGCTGCCAAATTTGAAGGGAAGATCCATAGCCAGTGTCAGCAATGTACGTCTTGCTATCTATTGTCACCTTGAGAAGAAGATGAGTAGCCATTGGGTTGTATCCGTCCAGATGGGGCTGGTAAACGTAGGCTGCAAGCATGACCACGTCGTAGCCAATAGTCCTCAGAGCCCAGAAGAGGAGGTGGTTTTGTTCGGAACACCAACCACCTCTTTGCTTCATCACAAGCTTTTGAAAAGTGCTTTCTATGTCGAGAGAGATGGGTTCTCCGCAATGCACGCTGAGGTTTTCAAATGGTATCGCCATGACGTGGTGGTGCATTACCTCAGAAAGTGTTTCCTTGTTGGCCAGTTTACAGGAACCCTTGTATCCCAGCCTGGACAAGTACTTGTTGATGTCCATTCTTGTACCCTAAAACACACACAAAAAATACTTCTTACCAGTTGTATTGTTAGAATATTTATATTCATGGCTAAAAGCCACATTATCAAATCACTTCACTAACATTAGACAATACACACAATCCCATCGGTTTTATTTTGTTTAGGGCTTCTAGGTGGGCTCTTGTGCTTTGCGAACTCCCTCTATAAAAATGTAAGAGGAACGCGATGGCAGACCTCCCATTTTGCCTTTATTTTGATGTTTAGGAGAGCGAGTTACAAAAATAGGAAAAAAAGGAGCAGCTCACCTCCTCTTTGACATTGTCCCCCATTGACTCATCACACCAAGGTCCAGCCATGGCCTTCATCATTCACACCACTTCCTGTCCCCTCTTTCCTTTCTGAATGGATGCGGTGAGTGATCAGTACCAATGGCTCCTGTGTCCATTCATAACGGAAGCATATTAAATTGTGTTTCCTATGCTTCAGTTTGTGAATGAACAGGAAGCCTCTACAGAGCATTTCCTGTTCGTTAATTCTGTGCAGCTGAGGCTGCAGAGATGGAGATTGGGGGTTGTGTCCTCAAACTCCTTTCTCTGTCTCAAAGGTGAAACATCAGGGGTCTGTTTAGATCGCTGATACTTCACCAAAGCCCCCTCAACTGGTCTCCCAAAAAATTATGAAAAATTATTAAATATAAAATTGTAAAAAAGTCATAAAATAAAATGGTAAAAATAAATATATATATATATATATATATATATATATATATATATATATATATATATATATATATATATATAGTATCTCACAAAAGTGAGTACACCCCTCACATTTTTGTAAATCTTTTCTTCTATCTTTTCATGTGACAACACTGAAGAAATGACACTTGTCTACAATGTAAAGTAGTGAGTGTACAGCTTGTATAACAGTGTAAATTTGCTGTCCCCTCAAAATAACTCAACACACAGCCATTAATGTCTAAACCGCTGGCAACAAAAGTCAGTACACCCCTAAGTGAAAATGTTTAAATTGGGCCCAAAGTGTCAATATTTTGTGTGGTCACCATTATTTTCCAGCACTGCCTTAACCCTCTTGGACATGGAGGTCACCAGAGCTTCACAGGTTGTCACTGGAGTCCTCTTCCCCTCCTCCATGATGACATCACAGAGCTGGTGGATTTTAGAGACCTTGCGCTCCTCCACCTTCCGTTTGAGGATGTCCCACAGATGATCAATAGGGTTTAGGTCTGGAGACATGCTTGGTCAGTCCATCACCTTTACCCTCACCTTCTTTAGCAAGGCAGTGGTGGTCTTGGAGATGTGTTTGGGGTGGTTATCATTTTGGAATACTGCCCTGCGGCCCAGTCTCTGAAGGGAGGGGATCATGCTCTGCTTCAGTATGTCACAGTACATGTTGGCATTCATGGTCCCCTCAATGATCTGTAGCCCCCCAGTGCCGGCAGCACTCATGCAGCCCCAGACCATGACACTCCCACCACCATGCTTGACTGTAGACAAGACACACTTGTCTTTGTCCTCCTCACCTGGTTGCCCCCACACACGCTTCTCACCATCTGAACCAAATACGTTTATCTTGGTCTCATCAGACCACAGGACATGGTTCCAGTAATCCATCTCCTTAGTCTGCTTGCCTTCAGCAAACTGTTTGTGGTCTTTCTTGTGCATCATCTTTAGAAGAGGCTTCCTTCTGGGATGACAGCCATGCAGACCAATTTGATGCAGTGTGCAGCATATGGTCTGAGCACTGACAGGCTGACCCCCCACCCCTTCAACCTCTGCAGCAATGCTGGCAGCACTCATACGTCTATTTCCCAAAGACAACCTCTGGATATGACGCTGAGCACGTGACCTCAACTTCTTTGGTGGACCATGGCGAGGCCTGTTCTGAGTGGAACCTGTCCTGTTATACCGCTGTATGGTCTTGGCCACCGTGCTGCAGCTCAGTTTCAGGGTCTTGGCAATCTTCTTAGAACCTAGACCATCTTTATGTAGAGCAACAATTCTTTTCTTCAGATCCTCAGAGAGTTCTTTGCCATGAGGTGCCATGTTGAACTTCCAGTGACCAGTATGAGAGAGTGAGAGCGATAACACCAAATTTAACACACCTGCTCCCCATTCACACCCGAGACCTTGTAACACTAACGAGTCACATGACACCGGGGAGGGAAAATGGCTATTTGGCCCCAATTTGGACATTTTCACTTAGGGGTGTACTGACTTTTGTTGCCAGCGGTTTAGACATTAATGGCTGTGTGTTGAGTTATTTTGAGGGGACAACAAATTTACACTGTTATACAAGCTGTACACTCACTACTTTACATTGTAGCAAAGTGTCATCTCTTCAGTGTTGTCACATGAAAAGATAGAAGAAAAGATTTACAAAAAATGTGAGGGGTGTACTCACTTTTGTGAACTACTGTATATATAAAATAGCAAAAAAAAACACTACAGCAGTGAAACAACCAGGGTTGGAAAGGTCACAGTTTAACCAGGCCCTGGCATTTCACCCCCATGGAGTACAATACTGCAGAGTGATGTTGATGTCATAATGCATTAACATAATTAGCCAAGTAGTATTGCACAGTTCCTGCACCTCCAGTACTAAATACATGCATTGGCAAGGTTACTGGGGTATCTATTGTAGCTGGGGTGTTGTTGGGGGGGTCTATATTGTTGGTTGGGGATCTATTGTTGTTGGGGGTGATTTACTGTTGTGAAGGATTATTGTTGTTGAGGCGGTACTGGGTAGGGGGTGGAGACAAGGGATGGTGCTCGAAGGTGGGTAGGGGGCGGAGACAAGGAATGGTTTTTGAAGGTGGGGAGGGGCAGAGACACGGGATGGTTTTTGAAGGTGGGGAGGGGCAGAGACACGGGATGGTGCTCGAAGGTGGGTAGGGGGAGGAGACAAGGGATGGTGCTCGAAGGTGGGTAGGGATGGAGACACGGGATGGTGCTCGAAGGTGGGTAGGGGGCGGAGACATGGGACAGTGCTCAAAGGTGGGTAGGGGGGCGGAGACAAGGGATGGTGCTCGAAGGTGGGTAGGGGCGGAGACAAGGAATGGTGCTTGAAGGTGGGTAAGGGGCGGAGACAAGGGATGGTGCTTGAAGGTGGGTAAGGGGCGGAGACAAGGGATGGTGCTTGAAGGTGGGTAAGAGGGCGGAGACAAGGGATGGTGCTTGAAGGTGGGTAAGGGGCGGAGACAAGGGATGGTGCTTGAAGGTGGGTAAGAGGGCGGAGACAAGGGACGGTGCTCGAAGGTGGGTAAGAGGGCGGAGACAAGGGATGGTGCTCGAAGGTGGGTAAGGGGGCGGAGACAAGGCTTGACTTATTCTCTGAGAAAAAAAGGCCAGATGGCCAGCTTTAGGCTAAGTTCACACTCGCGGCAGAGGGGCAGTAAAAATACATGGCTGATCCTTGTTTTTACTGTCCCATGATCACCCATCTCCAAATTTACTTGGCAGCCAGAGGGGTGAGTACATATCACTTTGCCTACAATGCTTCCAATTGAGGTACGGCAATTTTAACTCAACATGTCAAACTCACCAATGTCAATGGGACGTCACTGCAACCACCATAGCCATTGACCTGATATAAGAGGGACTCTGAGGAGGACCCTGATCTAAGGGGGGATTCTGATGGGGTCTCTGATATAAGGGGGACTATGATGGGGACTCTGATGGAGACCCTGATGTAAGGGGGCACCCTGATGTGAGAAGGATGCTGATTGGGATTGTGATGTAAGCAGGAACTCTGATGCGGACTATGATGAGGACCCTTATGTTGAACTCTGATGGCAACTCTGATGGAGACCCTGATGTAAGGGGGCACTCTGATGTAAGAAGGATGCTGATTAGGACCCTGATGTAAGGGGGAACTCTGATGTAAGAAGGATGCTGATTGGGATCCTGATGTAAGGGGGGACTCTCATGAAGACCCTTATGTAAGGGGGCACTCTGAAGTAAGAAGGATGCTGATTAGGACCCTGATGTAAGGGGGCACTCGGATAGGGACTATAATGAGGACCCTGATGTAAGGGGGCACTCTGATGTAAGAAGGATGCTGATTAGAATCCTGATGTAAGGGGGAACTCTGATGTAAGAAGGATGCTGATTGGGATCCTGATGTAAGGGGGGACTCTCATGAAGACCCTTATGTAAGGGGGCACTCTGAAGTAAGAAGGATGCTGATTAGGACCCTGATGTAAGGGGGCACTCGGATAGGGACTATAATGAGGACCCTGATGTAAGGGGGCACTCTGATGTAAGAAGGATGCTGATTAGAATCCTGATGTAAGGGGGAACTCTGATGTAAGAAGGATGCTGATTAGAATCCTGATGTAAGGGGGAACTCTGAAGTAAGAAGGATGCTGATTAGGACCCCGATGTAAGGGGGCACTATGATAGGGACTATGATGAGGACCTTTATGTAAGTGGGAACTCTGATGTGAACTCTGAAGGAGACCCTGATGTAAGAGCGCACTCTGAAGTAAGAAGGATGCTGATTAGGACCCTGATGTAAGGGGGGACTCTGATGGAGACCCTGATGTAAGGGGGAACTTTGATGTAAGAAGGATGCTGATTAGGACCCTGATGTAAGGGGGCACTATGATAGGGACTATAATGAGGATCCTGATGTAAGGGGGCACTATGATAGGGACTATAATGAGGATCCTGATGTAAGGGGGCACTCTGAAGTAAGAGGGATGCTGATTAGGACCCTGATGTAAGGGGGCACTATGATAGGGACTATAATGAGGATCCTGATGTAAGGGGGCACTATGATAGGGACTATAATGAGGATCCTGATGTAAGGGGGCACTCTGAAGTAAGGGGGATGCTGATTAGGACCCTGATGTAAGGGGGCACTATGATAGGGACTATCATGAGGACCCTTATGTAAGGGGGAACTCTGATGTGAACTCTGATGGAGACCCTGATGTAAGGGAGAACTCTGATGTAGGAAGGATGCTGATTGGGATCCTGATGTAAGCGGAGACTTTAATGGGGATCCTAATGTAATGGGGATCCTCTAACGTAAGGGGGGACTTTGATGGGGCCCCTTATGAAAAGGGGGACTCATTTATTTATAAAAAAAAAATTTTTTAGAACACAAATATTCATCAATTATTTTATGTGGCCCCTGTACCAAAAACATTTGGAGCCCCCCTGCTCTAGAGGGAGGGAGGAGGGGGGGTTTGGGGGTACATAATGCATAAAACATACACATTAGGGGCACAGAGCCATCGGGTGAAAGTGAAATCAGTAAATCGATGGAACGTTTCCCCCCCCCCCCCCCCCCCCCGAGGAGTTTTCTTTTTTCCGATCTCATCTGTTGTGATTCATGAAGCAGTCAGGAAAGTTTTTAATATCCTGTTTTTGGCTACAATGATGTCATTGGCCGGATCGAGCCGCTAAGTCACAGCAGAGCGACCGATGGAAAGATAAACAGCGGGAATGACTTCACCGCTCGGTGATAATGGATCAGCGCTGGAAGTAATAAAGTCTTGGAAGGTGCCGGAAGAGGTATTCATACTTTGTCATTACGAAGCCAATGGAGCCGCCAATCTGCAGATTTATTAAAAGTGTGAGACGTTTAATGCTCCCGGAGATATTTCACCCGGAGAATCGCCATTAAAAGGGAATTCAGAAAAGCGTCTGGAATAATAGATGTACCGGACCTGAACTGTCACCAGAGGAGTCGGGACTCTGTTCAGCCAGTCTTGTGATCCAGATACCTCTGCCAGACAACGCAGACAGGTCCTACGCCTGTTTTCTGGACCTGTTGCAGCAGTACAGTGCGGTCCAGGACACGCCCACAGCCTGCTGATTGGGTAGTAAAGGTGCAGCGGTTCACTGTTGGATCATTGCTGGGCTCTCTCAGCTCTCTCCTCCTATCAGCATGTTCCTTTTCCAGGAAGATCCTGATTGGCTCTTTGTATCGCTCCGCCCTCTCCCAATTTTAGTGCTGCTGTGTAGAGGATTAAAGTGTATCCAAACCAAAAAAAAAAAAAATGTATATATTACATTTAACACTTACTGTGCTGTATCTATAAAGAAGCAGCCATGTCACCGGAGGATACTTTGTTCACATCGGTGCGACTTGTCATTGATTTCAATGGAGCCCCTTCATATCTATGCAACTTAAAGTCGCAGTGACGTTGAAGAAATGCCTCCAATACTTCCAATCGAGGAATGGAGATTTTAACTCAGCATGTCAAGTCAATGGAACGTCACCGCAACCGCCATAGCCATTGACCTCATATAAGAGGGACTCTGAGGAGGACCCCGATTTAGAGGGGATTCTGATGGGGTCTCTGATGTAAGGGGGGGCTACGATAAGGACCCTGATATAAGAAGGATGCTGATTGGGATTCCCCCATCAACACAGCCATTTTCTTACCTTAAACCCGTGTTTGTAAGAAAGAAAATTGCATCATCTATGGCTTGCTTAAGGAATCTATTTTTAAAACATTGTAAAGCGCTGCGCAAACTGTTGCCGCTATATAAATCCTGTATAATAATAATAATTTGTTGGACGATTGTTACACTTTTGTGCAGGCTGGACAAACAGTCGCTGTGTTTTCTGTCATTTGTAGAATAATTCCTATGATCTTCAGCCCCATCTAGTGGCCAAAATGCGGTATAGTCTTCTGAAATACTTTAGTAAGAAAATATACCACATTATGTCCACTAGATGGAGCTGACGATTTAAGGAATTACTCTAGTAAAGAAAATAGCGGGGGGATTCATTCAGTTTAAACGTATTTGTATGACATTCATCCAATTAATGTTTTATAAATAAGTCCCTTAATGTTTTCAGGACTACAAAACAGCCCCGCCCCCAACTCATCTTGTTCAAATGGGGGGGGGGGGGTGAGGGGTTCTGTAGTCCACAGATAGAACTGAGAACAATGTAAGTGATGAAGGAAATAAAACCTAAAAAAGAAAACTAATGCAGCCGTCACATTTTTTTTTTAACCACTATATATAAATCGTTATTTTACCCAAAAAAACGGTATAAAGCGGCGGGATTCCGTCACACTGATGTCAAGGAGAATTCTGGTATTACTGCCGAGATAAACTGTTTTCACACGGCAGCTTTTCTAATGACAGCACTGGGGACATTTTTTGGGGGGGAGGGGCACAGATCCAAAATACAGACGGGAATATTTACCATTGTCGTCCGCAGGAGATGAACCGCTTCACCTCTCACACTCCTTATGGACCCGAGCAACTTTTACATTTCTGTTATGGGCCTATTATCCATTCGGAAAATATTTCTCATTATTTAACCACCTGAAGACCCGGCGTATACACCCACCGGATACTTTATTAGGTACACCTGTTCTATTGCTCGGTAACACAAAATTGCTAATCAGCCAATCACATGGCAGCAACTCAATGCATTTAGGCATCTGGACGTGGTGAAGACGACTTGCTGAAGTTCAAACCGAGCATCAGAATGGAGAAGAAAGGGGATCTCGGTGACTTTGAACGTGGCATAGTTGTTGTTGGTGCCAGACGGGCCGGTCTGAGTATTTCTGGGATTTTCACACACAACCATCTCTCGGGATTACAGAGAATGGTGGGAAAAAGAGAAAATATCCAGTGAGCGGCAGTTGTGTGGAGGAAAATGCCTTGTTGAGGTCAGAGGAGAATGGGAAGACTGGTTCCAGATGGTAGAAAGACAACAGTAACTCAAATAACCCCTCGTTATATCCAAGGTATGCGGAATCCCATCTCTGAACACACAACACATCCAACCTTGAAGCAGATGGGCTACAGTAGCAGAAGACCACACCGGGTGCCACTCCTGTCAGCTAAGAACAGGAAACTGAGGCTACAATTGGACAATAGAAGATTGGAAAAACGTTGCCTGATCTGATGAGTCTGGATTTCAGCTGCGGCATTCAGATGATGGGATCAGAATTTGGCACATGGATCCATCCTGCCTTGTATCACCGGTTCAGGCTGGTGGTGGGGGTGTAATGGTGTGGGGGATGGGATATCACCGGTTCAGGCTGGTGGTGGGGGTGTAATGGTGTGGGGGATGGGGTATCACCGGTTCAGGCTGGTGGTGGGGGTGTAATGGCGTGGGGGATGGGATATCACCGGTTCAGGCTGGTGGTGGGGGTGTAATGGTGTGGGGGATGGGGTATCACCGGTTCAGGCTGGTGGTGGGGGTGTAATGGTGTGGGGGATGGGATATCACCGGTTCAGGCTGGTGGTGGAGGTGTAATGGTGTGGGGGATGGGGTATCACCAGTTCAGGCTGGTGGTGGGGGTGTAATGGTGTGGGGAATGGGGTATCACCGGTTCAGGCTGGTGGTGGGGGTGTAATGGTGGGGGGGATGGGATATCACCGGTTCAGGCTGGTGGTGGGGGTGTAATGGTGTGGGGGATGGGGTATCACCGGTTCAGGCTGGTGGTGGGGGTGTAATGGTGTGGGGGATGGGATACCTGAGTATTGTTGCTGACCATGTCCATCCCTTTATGACTACAGTGTCCCCATCTTCTGATGGCTCCTTCCAGCAGGATAATGCTCCATGTCACAAAGCTCCAATCATCTCACCACTGGACAATGAGGTCCCTGTACTCCAATGTCCTCCTCACTCACCACATCTCATCCAATAGAGCACCTTTGGGATGTGGTGGAATGGGAGATTGGCATCATGGATGTGCAGCCGACAAATCTGCAGCAACTGTGTGATGTTATCAGGTCACTATGGAGCAAAATCTCTGAGGAACGTTTCCAACACCTTGTTGTATCTATGCCACCAAGAATGAAGGCAAAAGGGGGTCCAACCCGCTACTAGCAAGGGGGACCTAATAAAGGGGGTCCAACCTGCTACTAGCAAGGGGGACCTAATAAAGGGGTCCAACCCGATACTAGCAATGTGGAATTAATAAAGGGGGTCCAACCCGCTACTAGCAAGGGGGACCCAATAAAAGTGGCCGGTGAGTGTATATTAAAGTAATGTAGCAACAGTTCACAACGAACCTGGTGGACAGACTACCCAACAACATGGACATTGCTAGCAGACACCATTATCCCATATCAGCTAAGGAGATCCTATTACCCGCTATTATCACTTCATGCAGACTTCACACATTACATATGCTCCAACTATTAAAGGGCCCCTACGATTGCCGGCAGAAGATTCAGCCTCAAGCATGAACTTATTCTTCTCAAAATATCTAGCAAAGATCCCGAGGGGTTTCCTCTCTACCAGTATAGAACAACCAACCTTCCCTCCATAATGGAACCACATACAGTTTAGGTTTGGCAGTCCTAGGTATGCACATGTTACTGAGCGGAACCTGCAAAAGTAGCGGCCTTCTTCCGTGGTCGGTCCCGCACCTCTAAGGGATACTGTTACAGCCTATGCTGCTCCCACCCAGTGGTCCATTTGTTACTTGTATTAGGTTGCCTACTTTTCTAACAGCTGACTGAGTGCGGCTGCAAGCTGATTGTTTTCTATTATCAACCTGAACTACTCTGACGTAATCAATACAATAGACTGAAGTCCACGTTTATTGCCTTTATATTGTACTTGGTATTACATGTGGCAAGGTTGTTGAACGTGGTTTGCATCAACTTATAACTGAACCTCGAGTGTCGGAATGGTGGAAGTGAAGGTCGGGGCAGTTCCAGAGGACGCGCACCACTCGGTGGCCCCTACGGGGGAAGTGCTGGAGTAACAAAACTAAAACAAAGCACTTTTCTCTACCCTGATCGGAGTTACTACTAGATATAAAATGTATAAATGTTTATCCCAATAAAATGACACTACAATTGTGCTTTATTTAATGTGAAAACCAAAAAAATGTGAAGCAAAACAATTAAAAATGAACAAAATGTAAATATTAATGGTTGGACAAAGAAATAAAAAACGGAAAAATAACAGTTAAGGGGAGAAGGAGAATAAGGGATTAATTAGGGTAAACTAAGGAATAATAAAAGGGTTAAATTGGAACAAATTTTATTTAGAAAGGAGTTTAGTGGAAGAAATAGTTCTCTTGTGTCAGGGGTCAGTGGGAGGAATGGTATTCCTGTGGTCAGTGGGAGGAATGGTACTCCTGTGGTCAGTAGAAGGAATGGTACTTCTGTGGTCAGTGGGAGGAATGGTACGTCTGGGGTCAGCGGGAGAAATGGTACTTCTGTGGTCAGTGGAAGGAACGGTACTCCTGTGGTCAGTGGGAGGAATGGTACTCCTGTGGTCAGTGGGAGGAACTGTACTCCTGTGGTCAGTGGGAGAAATGGTACTCCTGTGGTCAGTGGAAGGAATGGTACTTCTGTGGTCAGTGGAAGTAACGGTACTCCTGTGGTCAGTGGGAGGAAAGGTATTTCTGTGGTCAGTGGAAGGAACGGTACTTCTGTGGTCAGTGGGAGGAATGTTACTCCTGTGGCAGTGGGAGGAATGGTACGTCTGGGATCAGTGGGAGGAATGGTACTTCTGTGGTCAGTGGGAGGAACAGTACTTTTGTGGTCAGTGGGAGGAATGTTACTCCTGTGGTCAGTGGGAGAAATGGTACTCCTGTGGTCAGTGGAAGGAATGGTACTTCTGTGGTCAGTGGAAGTAACGGTACTCCTGTGGTCAGTGGGAGGAACAGTACTCCTGTGGTCAGTGGGAGGAAAGGTACTTCTGTGGTCAGTGGAAGGAACGGTACTTCTGTGGTCAGTGGGAGGAATGTTACTCCTGTGGTCAGCGGGAGAAATGGTACTCCTGTGGTCAGTGGAAGGAATGGTACTCCTGTGGTCAGTGGGAGGAATGGTACTCCTGTGGTCAGTGGGAGGAACTGTACTCCTGTGGTCAGTGGGAGAAATGTTACTCCTGTGGTCAGTGGAAGGAATGGTACTTCTGTGGTCAGTGGAAGGAAAGGTACTCCTGTGGTCAGTGGAAGGAACTGTACTCCTGTGGTCAGTGGAAGGAACGGTACTCCTGTGGTCAGTGGGAGGAACTGTACTCCTGTGGTCAGTGGAAGGAACGGTACTCCTGTGGTCAGTGGGAGGAACTGTACTCCTGTGGTCAGTGGGAGGAACGGTACTCCTGTGGTCAGTGGGAGGAATGGTACGTCTGGGGTCAGTGGGAGGAACAGTACTTTTGTGGTCAGTGGGAGGAATGGTACTTCTGTGGTCAGTGGGAGGAATGGTACTTCTGTGGTCAGGGGGAGGAATGGTACTTCTGTGGTCAGTGGAAGGAATGGTACTTCTGTGGTCAGTGGGAGGAACGATACTACTGTGGTCAGTGGAAGGAAAGGTACTCCTGTGGTCAGTGGGAGGAACTGTACTCCTGTGGTCAGTGGAAGGAATGGTGCGTCTGGGGTCAGTGGGAGGAATGGTACTTCTGTGGTCAGTGGGAGGAACAGTACTTTTGTGGTCAGTGGGAGGAATGTTACTCCTGTGGTCAGTGGGAGGAATGGTACGTCTGGGGTCAGTGGGAGGAACAGTACTTTTGTGGTCAGTGGGAGGAATGGTACTTCTGTGGTCAGTGGAAGGAAAGGTACTCCTGTGGTCAGTGGGAGGAACTGTACTCCTGTGGTCAGTGGAAGGAATGGTGCGTCTGGGGTCAGTGGGAGGAATGGTACTTCTGTGGTCAGTGGGAGGAACAGTACTTTTGTGGTCAGTGGGAGGAATGTTACTCCTGTGGTCAGTGGGAGGAACGGTACTTCTGTGGTCAGTGGGAGGAACGGTACTCCTGTGGTCAGTGGAAGGAACGGTACTCCTGTGGTCAGTGGGAGAAATGGTACTCCTGTGGTCAGCGGAAGGAATAGTACTTCTGTGGTCAGTAGGAAAAACGATACTCCTGTGGTCAGTGGGAGGAACGGTACTTCTGTGGTCAGTGGGAGGAATGTTACTCCTGTGGTCAGTGGAAGGAACAGTACTCCTGTGGTTGGTGGGACAAATGGTACTTCTGTGGTCAGTGGAAGGAACGGTACTTCTGTGGTCAGTGGGAGGAATTTTACTCCTGTGGTCAGTGGAAGGAACGGTACTCCTGTGGTCAGTGGGAGGAATGGTACTCCTGTGGTCAGTGGGAGGAATGGTACTCCTGTGGTCAGTGGAAGGAATGGTACTCCTGTGGTCAGTGGGAGGATTGGTACTTCTATATTAGTGGTCAGTTGAAGGAATGGTACTCCCTTATCAATGGTCAGTGGGAGGAATGGTACTCCTATATCAGTGGTCAGTGGGAGGAATGGTACTCCCATATCAGTGGTCAGTGGGAGGAATGGTACTCCCGTGTCAGTGGTCAGTGGAAGGACTGGAGCTCCTGTATCAATGGTCAGTTGAAGGACTGGAGCTCCCATGTCAGTGGTCAGTGGAAGTAAAGGTACTCCTGTGTCAGTGGTCAGTGAAAGTAATGGTATTGCTTTGTCAGTGGTCAGTGGAAGGAATGGTACTCCCGTGTCAGTGGCCAGTGGAAGGACTGGAGCTCCTGTTTCAGTGGTCAGTGGAAGGAATGGTACTCCCGTGTCAGTGGTCAGTGGAAGGACTGGAGCTCCTGTGTCAGTGGTCAGTGGAAGGAATGGTACTCCCATGTCAGTGGTCAGTGGAAGGACTGGAGCTCCTGTGTCAGTGGTCAGTGGAAGGAATGGTACTCCCGTGTCAGTGGTCAGTGGAAGGACTGGAGCTCCTGTGTCAGTGGTCAGTGGAAGGAATGGTACTCCCGTGTCAGTGGTCAGTGGAAGGACTGGAGCTCCTGTGTCAGTGGTCAGTGGAAGGAATGGTACTCCCGTGTCAGTGGTCAGTGGAAGGACTGGAGCTCCTGTGTCAGTGGTCAGTGGAAGGAATGGTACTCCCGTGTCAGTGGTCAGTGGAAGGACTGGAGCTCCTGTGTCAATGGTCAGTTGAAGGACTGGAGCTCCCATGTCAGTGGTCAGTGGAAGTAAAGGTACTCCTGTGTCAGTGGTCAGTGAAAGGAATGGTATTGCTTTGTCAGTGGTCAGTGGAAGGAAAGGTACTCCTGTGTCAGTGGTCAGTGAAAGGAATGGTATTGCTTTGTCAGTGGTCAGTGGAAGGAATGGTACTCCCGTGTCAGTGGTCAGTGGAAGGACTGGAGCTCCTGTTTCAGTGGTCAGTGGAAGAAATGGTACTCCCGTGTCAGTGGTCAGTGGAAGGACTGGAGCTCCTGTGTCAGTGGTCAGTGGAAGGAATGGTACTCCCGTGTCAGTGGTCAGTGGAAGGACTGGAGCTCCTGTGTCAGTGGTCAGTGGAAGGACTGGAGCCCCTGTGTCAGTGGTCAGTGAAAGGAATGGTATTGCTTTGTCAGTGGTCAGTGGAAGGAATGGTACTCCCGTGTCAGTCGTCAGTGGAAGGACTGGAGCTCCTGTGTCAGTGGTCAGTGGAAGGAATGGTACTCCCGTGTCAGTGGTCAGTAGAAGGACTGGAGCTCCTGTGTCAGTGGTCAGTGAAAGGAATGGTATTGCTTTGTCAGTGGTCAGTGGAAGGAAAGGTACTCCTGTGTCAGTGGAAGGACTGGAGCTCCTGTGTCAGTGGAAGGAAAGGTACTCCTGTGTCAGTGGTCAGTGGAAGGACTGGAGCCCCTGTGTCAGTGGTCAGTGAAAGGAATGGTATTGCTTTGTCATATACATATTGGCAAGCTCACATAATATTGCTATGCCTCCATACATATTAGTATGGTGGTCATATGCATACTGCTATGCTCACATACAAATTGCCATTTACCATTATGGAGGCACAAAACTTTCCCACCTCAGTGAACAGATAGCGGCACCCTAAAAGAAAAAAAAATTGTTTAACTCAACTGTATTTACTTAATTTACTATCCACATAAAGTATTTCATGCATTGCTAATGAAGTAATTAACATAACTTTCTACATTGAGAGCACTAGGTGTATTTTATGCATTCACAAACACAACAAGCCTTTCTTTGAAACAATCTACAAGGTTGGCTTGGAGGAGCTCCTATGGAAGTCTGTGCTGAGCTCTTACTACAAAGAAACCTTTCTGTGGGCAGAGGGTAAAGTGCTTTTCCTCCAGGAACAAAGATTTGCTGCTTTGTTCATTGCCATGATCCTAAAAAATTTTTCTGAGATACCTACAAACCTTCAATAGAGGACACCTGACCAATGGAGATGGTGGTGCACATCCGGTCTGTTGATCTTCCAGCTGAACTACTTGGAAAATGTCCCCGTGTGATAATGAGAATCTCAGATGGAGCCATTTGTTGTTGCAAATTCGGAAGTCTATAATTGCAAGTGAAGCTTGAAATTGGGAGCATTGTTAGTAATTATCTGATCCTTCCTATATTGGTACTTGGTAAAGACCAAGTAGGGTTGACCTCATCTACATACAAAGTATAATTATAAACTATACATGGAAACAAAATCAATCAAACATCAACCACAACATAATAAGATAATCACATTTCTGTATTATGATAAAAAAAAAAAATTAAAACATTTTTAGAGTTATAAACCTAAAACTATTTAAACTTTTAAAATGATAGATACTTTTTTCCATCTGAGGACCCCAAACAACAAACTAAACCTAAAGCACGAATAGCTGTGTAATTCTGACCTGAGCTGCTCTCATGGATCTTCGTACCGTACATATAATCCTACTGTACACGGAGTTCACCTTCCTAGTTTTTAAATTAATGATATTGGATGCCTTCCAGCTTATCACTACATCCACCTCACCAACTCTCCCGGATTTCCTGGTGCTGTGCCGGATTCGGTAAGGATAGAGCTCCACTCAACAAGGATAGAGCTCCACTCAACAAGGATAGAGCTCCACTCAACAAGGATAGAGCTCCACTCAACAAGGATAGAGCTCCACTCAACAAGGATAGAGCTCCACTCAATAAGGATAGAGCTCCACTCAATAAGGATAGAGCTCCACTCAACAAGGATAGAGCTCCACTCAACAAGGATAGAGCTCCACCCAATAAGGATAGAGCTCCTGGGGAAGTAGTCTGGACAGTTGTGTCAGTTTGTCTAGGTTGGTGACCTGATTTGACCGCATGACTTTATCCACAAATGCTGCCAAGTACTATGTGCCTTGAGTTTAGAGGACATGCAGGTTTTATCCTTGTTTGCTTCTTTCATAAGAGAACCATGAGAGTATTACATTGGGCAGTAATACACTGGGTAGTATCTCACTGAAGTAATATACCGGGCAAAATCTTCCTGAACTAATTCATTGGGTAGCATCTCTCTGGAGTAATACATTTGGCAGTATCTCTTTGGAGTAATACATTGGGTTGTGTCTCCTTTGAATAATACATTGGACAGTATCTCCCTGGAGTAATACATTGGGCAGTATCACCTCAGAGTAATACATTGGATGGTATCTCACTGGAGTAATACATTGGGCAGTATCTCCTCTGAGTAAAACATTGGATAGTATCTCACTGGAGTAATACAATGGACAGTATATCCCTGGAGTAATACATTGGAAAGTATCTCCTCAGAGTAATACATTGGGCAGTATCTCCTCAGAGTAATACATTGGACATTATCTCCCTGGAGTAATACATTGGACAGTATCTCCCTGGAGTAATACATTGGACAGTATCTCCCTGGAGTAATACATTGGACATTATCTCCCTGGAGTAATACATTGGACAGTATCTCACTGGAGTAATACATTGGACAGTATCTCCCTGGAGTAATACATTGGACAGTATCTCTCTGGAGTAATACATTGGACAGTATCTCCCTGGAGTAATACATTGGACAGTATCTCCTCAGAGTAATACATTGGGCAGTATCTCCTCAGAGTAATACATTGGACAGTATCTCACTGGAGTAATACATTGGACAGTATCTCTCTGGAGTAATACATTGGACAGTATCTCCCTGGAGTAATACATTGGACAGTATCTCCCTGGAGTAATACATTGGACAGTATCTCCCTGGAGTAATACATTGGACAGTATCTCCCTGGAGTAATACATTGGACAGTATCTCCCTGGAGTAATACATTGGACAGTATCTCCCTGGAGTAATACATTGGACATTATCTCCCTGGAGTAATACATTGGGCAGTATCTCCTCAGAGTAATACATTGGACATTATCTCCCTGGAGTAATACATTGGACAGTATCTCCCTGGAGTAATACATTGGACAGTATCTCCCTGGAGTAATACATTGGACATTATCTCCCTGGAGTAATACATTGGACAGTATCTCCCTGGAGTAATACATTGGACAGTATCTCCCTGGAGTAATACATTGGACATTATCTCCCTGGAGTAATACATTGGACATTATCTCCCTGGAGTAATACATTGGACAGTATCTCCCTGGAGTAATACATTGGACAGTATCTCCCTGGAGTAATACATTGGACATTATCTCCCTGGAGTAATACATTGGACAGTATCTCCCTGGAGTAATACATTGGACAGTATCTCCCTGGAGTAATACATTGGACAGTATCTCTCTGGAGTAATACATTGGATGGTATCTCCCTGGAGTAATACATTGGGCAGTATCTCCCTGGAGTAATACATTGGACAGTATCTCTCTGGAGTAATACATTGGATGGTATCTCCCTGGAGTAATACATTGGACAGTATCTCTCTGGAGTAATACATTGGACAGTATCTCTCTGGAGTAATACATTGGACAGTATCTCCCTGGAGTAATACATTGGACAGTATCTCTCTGGAGTAATACATTGGATGGTATCTCCCTGGAGTAATACATTGGGCAGTATCTCCCTGGAGTAATACATTGGACAGTATCTATCTGGAGTAATACATTGGACAGTATCTCTCTGGAGTAATACATTGGACAGTATCTCTCTGGAGTAATACATTGGACAGTATCTCCCTGGAGTAATACATTGGACAGTATCTCTCTGGAGTAATACATTGGACAGTATCTCTCTGGAGTAATACATTGGACAGTATCTCCCTGGAGTAATACATTGGACAGTATCTCTCTGGAGTAATACATTGGACATTATCTCCCTGGAGTAATACATTGGACAGTATCTCCCTGGAGTAATACATTGGATGGTATCTCCCTGGAGTAATACATTGGACAGTATCTCCCTGGAGTAATACATTGGACATTATCTCCCTGGAGTAATACATTGGACAGTATCTCCCTGGAGTAATACATTGGACAGTATCTCTCTGGAGTAATACATTGGACAGTATCTCCCTGGAGTAATACATTGGACAGTATCTCTCTGGAGTAATACATTGGACAGTATCTCTCTGGAGTAATACATTGGACAGTATCTCCCTGGAGTAATACATTGGACAGTATCTCTCTGGAGTAATACATTGGACATTATCTCCCTGGAGTAATACATTGGACAGTATCTCCCTGGAGTAATACATTGGATGGTATCTCCCTGGAGTAATACATTGGACAGTATCTCCCTGGAGTAATACATTGGACAGTATCTCCCTGGAGTAATACATTGGACAGTATCTCCTTTGAATAATACTTTGGATGGTATCTCACTGGAGTAATAGGCTGGGTGGTATCTCACTAGAGTAATATTTTAGCCAGTAGACTCTGCAGAGTGGTCTACTGATAGTTTGGAAACCTTCTACTGGGCCTAGAATTATATTCTTTGGGTACAAGCCAAATGTCATTAGCAAAAGTCTAAATTCCATAAAAATTATTAGCCAGGAGCAGAAGTTTGATACCCCTAGACTGTTAGACCCCCAAGCTTTAATCATGCACCTCCTCCAGTTTTAGGATCCCCAGGTCTTAAGCAGGTAACATGCCCACCCTATTATATCCTGAACGTAGGTTCACCAAGGGTTGGGTCCGTGTCCCTGTTGCGGATTTTCCTTCATGTTCTGTATGTCTGTTGTCACCAGTACAGGAAATGAGGGTACATCTCTTAAATGGAGCTTTGGGTATCAGTAAAAACCCAAATAATCCTTCCCCAAAATCATTTCTTTTTGATGTATGCAACCTACCGATGGCTGTTTTATGCTCTCACACTGTTCAGAACTTTCACTCTTATGCCCCGTACACGCGATCGGATTTTCCGACAACAAATGTTGGATGTGAGCTTGTTGCTGAAAGTCCGACCGTGCGCATGCTCCATCGAACATTTGTTGTCGGGCTTTCCGCCAACAAATGATGGCCAGCAGGTTCTCAAATTTTCCGCCAACAAAACTTTGTTGTCGGAATTTCCGATCGTGTGTACACAAGTCCGACGCACACAAGTTCACGCATGCTGGGAATCAAGTACAAGATGCCGCACTGGCTATTGAACTTCCTTTTGTCTCGGCTCGTCGTACGCCTTGTATGTCACCGCGTTCCCACGTTCCCAATTGTTGGCCAACATTTGTGTGACCATGTGACCGAAGTTTGAGCCAACAACCTTCGAACAAAAAATCCACGGTTTTGTTGTCGGAAAATACGATCGTGTGTGCGGGGCATACGTTTTTAAAGTGATATTAAAGCCATTTTTTTTTTAAACTGAGATGCCTACATGCTCTTGGTAATTTTTTTTTTTTCAATGTTTCTCCTCTGTTTCATGCTCTACTAACTGTCCCCCGGCCTCACTAGCCAACTTCAGGTATGTGGGTGGCCCCTGTCCCCTGCTGGTGGGACCTATGGAGTCTGATCTCTAATGTAAGGCAGCAGGGGGGTTTTACACGGAAGTCGGCTGTTGGCTTTCTCTGACCCTGAGAAGTGTGTCCCCCCCCCCTCCCCACCTTGTGTGACCCCTTCCCCTGCCATGCATCTAAGGCTCTGCTGTCCCACCTGTAGGTCCGGGACCCGAACAGCGGGTGTCGCCAGGTGGAAGTGAGGTAGATTAGCGACTGTGGGCGTCTACGTACGAATTGCGAAGATACAATGCGCATGCAATCTTGCAAATGTAATCAATGCATTTTTTCTTGTAACCTTGCTTCCTTCATTTCATAAAATATTTGTGGGAGATAAAAAAAAAAAGTTTAGGGTTGGCACATGGACCTCATGATGATATTAATTGTCCTGTTGCCCTCTCTACTTATTACACCTATAAAAAGTGGAACCTTTGCCTGTGTGAGGTGATCCGATTAAACGTGACTGGCTTCTATGAATAATAGTTTTATTGTAAAGTTACATTTTTTTCAAATATATAGTGCAAGATTTATTTATTTAATAATTATATTTAAATTAATATTTAATTTAATAATCGTATGTTTGTCAATTTTCGTAATTATTTTTATTTTATTTGTTGTTATTATTTTAATAATATTATTAAAGAAATGAGATTTGGCGTGTGTCATACCAAGCAATGATGATGATTATTGATAATCAATGCCTAGCAAAGGGCGATCGCTCTATAGGTTTATGTACCTGGTTGTCGTTCCTGATTTCTTGCTCCGTGCCTGGCTGTGCTCGGTGTGCTGTGAATTTTTCCACACGCGGATGACCTGGAGGACTTTGCACAAGGCATCGCATTAGCTGCCAGGTCCCGATGACCTATTAACTGAGGCAATATGGTAAAAACATAATAAACAACAATAAATAGCAAGTGGGAGGCGGATCGCATTGGGATTTTATGTGCATAAAGAATATGTTCTAGTGCCTATAAAAAGTTATGTATATTATTTCTTTTCTTTTTTTTTAATTTTACTTTTCTTTTCTTTTTTCTTTTCCTTCTCTCTTTTGTTTTTTATTTGTTTCTTTTCTTTATTCTTTTACTATTCTATTCTTTTCTTTTTTCTTTTTTTGGTTTTCCTTCTCTTCCTTTTTTTTCTTTTACTACTCTTCTTTTCTTTTTTTTTCTTTGCTTCTTTTTCTTTTACTTTTCTTTTTTCTTTTCCTTCTCTTCTTTTCTTTTTCTCCTTTTTTTCATTTACTACTCTTTTCTTTTTTCTTTACTTTTTTTTCCTTTTTCTTTTCTTTTTTCTTTTCCTTCTCTTCTTTTCTTTTTCTCATTTTTTTCATGTTCTACTCTTTTCTTTTTTTTCTTACTTTTTTTTCTTTTCTTTTTTCTTTTCCTTCTTTTCTTTTTCTCCTTTTTTTTCATTTACTTTACTTTTTCATTTACTACTCTTCTTTTTTCTTTACTTCTTTTTTTCTTTTTCTTTTCTTTTTTCTTTTCCTTCTCTTCTTTTCTTTTTCTCCTTTTTTTCATGTTCTACTCTTTTCTCTTTTTTTCTTTTCTTTTTTCTTTTCTATTTCTCTTTTCTTTTCAGACACAAAGGTTTTTTTTTTGCACTACTATGTTGGCAATGTAATTTTCCTTCAATAGCTGAACAAACTGTCTATTACTGAGTTACAGATAAAAGCAAAGTCCATTTTTCACAGCGTCAATGAGGTTTGATATGAAGCAATCAGAGAAGCACATTAGGAAATTCGATACTCTAAATGGGGAAAAAGTTTAATGGTCACTCCACCGAGCGCTCTGGCTCTGAGCTAAGATTTAGGGCTCGTTCACACATGCAGCAGCCCCTGCCACCCTCTGAGAAGCAATCCGTAGTGGATCACTTTTCAGAGGGAGGTTGACAGACGACTAGGGGGCGATATGTTTCCTCCTCACCACCTGTTTTCACCCTTGCAGGTACGGGTCCAATAGGTCACATTCAGAAGAGGTACTGTCTGCTGAATGCAGTAAGGGTATGTAGCCAGGTGCTGGACTCCAACAACATGGAGAAGGAGACATTGCTCTTTATTTGCCTCTCTCCCAATCCTGCTCCAGCCAGCAGGGGGACAGCTAAAGCCAAGCAAGCCCAAAGTCCTAGGCAAAACACTGAGAATGCTGGGAGTTGTAGTTTCAGACAGCAGCCATATAATGGCTACACTATAATGGTTACACTACAGATCCCAATTTGCACTGTGCAGTAGAAGTGGAGAGAGGAGTTTTATTAAACTGCCCAGGAAAGTTCTTCCTTTTGGCACCAAGGGAGTTAGAGGGAGAGCAGCCCTGTCTGGCCAGGGGTGCTGGAGGCCATACCAGCGGTGATCTGAGCCTGGGAGTGAGAAAACCCAGGGGCAGCACAGCATGGCCCGCAGCACAGCACCTGCACCGCAGGGAGACTGGAGCGTCCGCTCACCCTCTGCTTCCCACTGCTGATCACCAGAGGCATTCAGGGAGAGACCGAGGGGGCCCCCCTTCTACACTGAGAGCTCACAGGCAGCATCCTGGTAACTGGTGAGAGGTCTATTCTCCCATTGCTGATACTGCTAGCAGGGACTGAGCCACTCAGATCAGGACCCAACCAAGTGTACCCAATCCATACCACTCCCTATAATACCGCACTTATTCCAAACCTAGAATGCATCTATACCAACCGCATTATACCGAACCTTCACCGCATCTGAACCACATCTACCTTGCACCTGTGCCGACACTATACTGTGCCTATACTGCATGCGAGTTAACTGGGACTGTCGTTAAGTGCAAAGATGCTTTTATAGGGCCCCAACTATAGCCAGCAGAAGAACATCTCAAGGGTCGACCCCTCCCATAATAAATATTCTGCAAGCTGCCTTTGTTCCCCAGCCTCTTCCACCACCATCCTCCTTTCCAGTGCATACCCAGTTGGTCTAAGACTAGCATTCCTGCCATAAATTCGCTCTGGCAGTATTCTTCTAGCACTCAGTAGATGGAATTTTACTACTGATCACTGCTGCACTTGAGGTGGGCTTGCTGCTGTTTATGCCAAATGTCATCCTATGCCTAGTCTCTACTATTAATCACTTTTAATGAAAAATTGGGTTATTACCATGGTTAATCCATTTTATGCTTGCCTAGTTACCAACTGTGATGGACCGCTTGGCACCCCTCTAGAATTAGGATCCAGGTATTTTAGCTGAGAATTGCACCCAAGAACTAGACGACACTAGCTTAGGTGCAAACAGGAACTGACTTTATTGTAAACTCCCATAGAATATATGCCACCAGTGGCGGCTGGTGGTTTTTTGTTTGGGGGGCGGCAAACAACCAAACCCCCCCCCCCGGCAACTCAAACCCCCCACCCTCGCTGTCCGTCGGTCGGTGCACCGGAACTTGCCCCATCTAGGCGGCAGGCATCGCGGGTATCCAGGCATCGGCGGGGACCGGGCATCCAGGCATCGGCCAGCCGCTCTTCTCCTCCTCGCTTCCACTGTGCATCTCCTCCCCTCCTCCTAGGCGTTCAATAGGATCGCCTGTCCTTTCAGCTAGGGTTGTCCCGATACCGATACTAGTATCGGTATCGGCACCGATACCAAGCATTTGCCCAAGTACTTGTACTCGGGCAAATGCTCCCGATGCTTCCGCCGATACCTTGACTGTCAGCGGTGATGGACGTGTGGGGGAGTTACAAGCTTCTCTCCCCGCGGCTTTCAGCTGCTTAGTGACATACAGCGGTGATCGGTGCTTGTAATTCCCCCACACGCGATCACCGCTGACTGTCACCTCCTCCTCCTTAGTCCTCCTCCGTTCCTCTGTCCCCCTCCGCTGTCCTGCTCCATTGCTGTGTCCCCCTCCGTTCCTCTGTCCCCCCCCCCCCCCGCTGTCCTCCTTCTTTGCTCTGTCCCCCTCCGCTGTCCTCCTCCGTTCCTCTGTCCACCTCCCGCTGTCCTTCTTCTTTGCTCTGTCCCCCTCCGCTGTCCCCATCCGTTCCTCTGTCCCCCTCCGCTGTCCCCATGCGTTCCTCTGTCCCCCTCCGCTGTCCCCATGCGTTCCTCTGTCCCCCTCCGCTGTCCCCATCCGTTCCGGCTTTCCGTTGTCCCTCTCTCTTCGTCTGTCCCCTCCGTTCTGCTGTCTCTCCGCTGTGTGTATGGAGAGAGTCAGCTGACTCTTTCCATTCACATAACTGAAACATTGTAATCTTCTGTGATTACGATGTGTCAGTTTATGAATGGAGAGAAGCTGCTGTGTTCTCTCCATTCATTCTCAGTGCAGCTGACGCTGCAGAGAAAGGGACTGGGGAATCTATCCTCAGTCTATTTCTCTGTCTCAAGGGGGAGATATCAGAGGTCTGTTAAGACCCCTGATATCTCACCAAAGCCCCCCAACAGGGCTGATTAAAAAAAAAAAAAAACACACACATAGTGCAATAAAGAATAAAAAAAAAAAATTGTAAAAAATAATAAATGTAAATGAAAAAAACCAAAACAAAAACACACACACAGACACCGTTCACTATACCCCCACCCCCACCCCCTCAAAAAAAAAAAAAAAAAAAAAACTGTCACGTGACATTAAAAAAAGTATCGGTAATCGGTATCGGCGAGTACTTGAAAAAAAGTATCGGTACTTGTACTCGGTCCTAAAAAAGTGGTATCGGGACAACCCTACTTTCAGCCAATCGGGTGACGGGTATCAGACCCGCTTCACGATTGGCCAAGAGGAGGATCAGTGTTGCAACATCAAATATTTATTCGCTGTTGCAACACACCTGGGTGGAATCGGAGTGCATACTCTGCGACTCGAGCCCACCCTATTTTGAAGCCCATTAGAGCCTCTGGCTCTAATAAGGTGCTTCAAAAAAAACCTGGCCACTGTAATTAATGCGCCCGGTGCCCTGAAACGGGCCGAACGCATGAATAGGGGGCGGCCGTGGCGGCCATGGATAGATTCATGCTATTCATGAATCTATCTATTGCATATAGGGGGTGGCCTGGAGAGAGGGGGCGGCACCCGGGCGCCCCTATTGGACGGGCTGCCCCTGTATACCACATGAGATAAGGTAAGAGCTTGATCACATAAACATAAACATAAACAGTATGCTAATCAACCACTAGTCACTTAAACAAGCCTAGGTGCCCAGACCGTTCAGTTCCCCAGTAAGACCCAGTAAGTAAGACCTAGGGCTTACATACTGACAAGACAACAATGGGAATTCACACCTAGGAGGCACACACCAGGGAAATTATACCATGAGAGAAAGACCCCGTAGTAAACAGAATATAGCCGGAGACCCGAGCATCAGCGGGTGGTTTTTAGCTGATTCTATTAAATTCTAGGAAGGGGGTTGAAGCAGTCAATGCTGATTTGGGCATAGAGGCCCCAAATCTGTATCCAGCTCCTCCAGTGCTCAGAGTCGTTGTGTTTTCGAGGAGACACGGACTTGAATCGGAAGTAAAACTACTCCAGAGGTCCCCCTGGCACACACCTTCCAAAGAATGGAGCCCCCCAAAAGCCAGGGCCCATTGTGAGTAGGCAAGAGACCACTCCCCTCTGAAAACTTCTTCCCTGGTTGGGTCTGTCACACCAACCATTTTGGGTGAGGATATATTACGTTTGCCTTTACTACCTGTTTTCTTTGATATAGCGCTACTATTGGGTACTAATCATTACTTGCAGTATTACTTTCTGTGAATTCCTGGGATATTGCATGTTTGTACACTCAGCCTGGTGTGTCAGAGGGGCTGAGGTTCTTGAGAAGGTTGAGGCAAAGAACAGAGGACCCATCATATCCAGCAGCTCCTAAGGGGGTAGCTCTACAGGTATAAGTTTTGCTGTGATATTTTATAACAACATCCGTCTGCCTTTGCAGCATATGGAGAGTGGTAGAGGGTTGGGTAAACCAAGACTCAACCGCCTATTTTTACCATCCGCTCATATAAACCCAACATATCCGTGGTGGATCGCTTTTTAGAGGGCAGTTAACAGGTTGCTGGGAGACGATTTGTCGCCACCCCCCCATCTGTTCCTTTGGACACAGCTGACCCAGATCGGGGTAAAGGGCCAATCACAGCAGCCCTTTACCATGTGATCAGCTGTGTCCAATCGCAGTGCTATATATCAGCACCAATCAGTGCCGCATATCAGTGTCTCCTCATCAGTGACGAACAATTATGCCAATCATTGTCCATCATTGCTACCAATCAGTGCCGCCTATCAGTGCCCATCAGTGCTGGCCATAAGTGCCCATCAGTGCCATCTATCAGTTCCCATCAGTGCCACCTATCAGTGGCCATCAGTGCAGCCTATCAGTTCAGCCTCATCAGTGCCCATCTTTGCTGCCTCATCAGTGCTGCCAATTATTGCCCATCAGTGCTACTAATCAGTGCCGTCTATCAGTTCCCATCAGTGCTGCCTATTAGTGGCCATCAGTGCCGCCTCATCAGTGCCCATCTGTGCTGCCCATCAGTGCCGCCTCATCAGTGCCCATCTGTGCTGCCCATCAGTGCCGCCTCATCAGTGCTACCAATTATTGCCCATCAGTGCTACTAATCAGTGCCGTCTATCAGTTCCCATCAGTGCTGCCTATTAGTGGCCATCAGTGCCCATCTGTGCTGCCTCATCAGTGCCGCCTCATCAGTGCCCATCTGTGCTGCCCATCAGTGCCGCCTCATCAGTGCTACCAATTATTGCCCGTCAGTGCTACCAATCAGTGCCGTCTATTAGTGCCTATCACTGCTGCCTACCCGTGGCCATCACTGCAGCCTATCAGTTCAGCCTCATCAGTGCCCAAAATTACAATAATTACTTCAAATATAGTGTATTTATTGAAAACACAACAATCTTCACCCCGCGGCGTGATGCCGGCGATGGCATTGGGTCATACAGAAGGGCAGGACATCGGTGAACTTTCATTGCTGATGGGATAACTCCAGGATCGGGAGACGGGAGGGAATCAGAACAAAGAGAACAACATGGACTTTATTGAAGGGAAGCTGCCATACGAATAGAACAAAGTCTAATTACAGGCTGTCAATCATTTGCATTGAGTTGCTTGTCTGTCATCCCCGGGAGCTCGGTGCCCGTGAATCCAAACTGACACACAGCGACTCGTCGCATAGACAATCGCACACACATACACACAAATCATCGATTTAACGCCTTCATTGCCGCTTCACTTAAAGCCCACTTGAAATTTCCTTTAAATCGGCGAAATAAATTCCAGGAAAATGAAGGCGCCGTTCACGATTGTGCGATTTGTCATGCGACTTTGGACATCAAAGTGACATGACAAACGGCTCCCCGGTCTTTTCAAGGGCACCCGTCCAAAGTAAAAACCTAAAGTCGCAGCGGCTTTGAAGAGGCGCCTGCACTACTCCGATGCGACTTTTGGTGCAACTTAGAATGTAAAGTCGGATTAAAATTGCACCAAAAGTCGCATCAAATTCGCGCTCCAAAGTTGCACTGGAAATCGTGTGACTTTGGAGAGGTGCTGATGTGAATGGAGCCTAAAGCGGTATTAAACATTTATTATACTGCAGCTTACCAATTCCTAGATGTAAAGGCTGCATTCGTTTTCTTTTTTAGGCTTTCTTTCTTTCTTTCTTTCTTTCTTTCTTTCTTTCTTTCTTTCTTTCTTTCTTTTTTTTTCATCTGTTAATCTGGCCAGCCAGTCTGTTGTTTTTCAAAAGAACAAGCTGCCCTGCAGATGTAGCAGTTACAGGCTTAGGACATACCATTTACCGCCATCAGGGGTGCTTACAAGGATCAGCTTTTATTTATTCATGTAAAACCTTTATCCAAAAAGGAAAAAAAAGCTTGCTGTAACTGATTATAAAGTATAAGTTGGAGTTTGGCTTCAATTTGTTAGTGTATCTAAATCTGCTAACACTCCCCCCCCAGACTGACAACGTTGCTGTCTGCTGTGCCCCCTGTGCTCCTTCACTCAGAGTGGGCTCTAATACAGGAGGGGTGTTACTGGCCAGACCGCCAGGTGAAAACAAGCAAAAAAGCCTAAAAAAACAAACAAAAAAAAACAAAAAAACAAATGCAGCCGCCACATCGAATAATTGATAAGGTACAATATATATAACATCTTTGATTTTGGGTTTACCGCTTGAATAAAAAAAGGAGTGCAAAGCTTTATATCTTTTTTTTTTCCTTTAGAAAGCAGCCACAGCCTGAGTAGAAAAGCCTGTCCCTTGCCAGTGTAGAGAAGGCCCCCTGCTCTCTCGGTGTGGAAGCAGTGGCCTCTCTGCAGAGGTCCAACACAACCAATACTGAGTCAGGCCTAGAGCTCTCTCTGATCGCCAAAGATTATTGCTCCCTCTGATTGGAGAGCTCTGAGGCTAGGTTCCCACCGGCGGCGGTCCCTACCGCCCGTCTGAAAAGCTTTCCACCAATGCGGTTTGCACTTTCCTGCCGCTTATTCCTTCATCACAGCCAGTAATAAAAATCTGCAGTGTCAGCAGGTGTTAGGCTCTATGGGGAGCAGTGATGTCACTCCCTTGGTTATGTGACAGCGCTCAGGCCTTGAAATTGGCTGCTAGACCAGTCACAAGGGATTAGGTCACATACTCACCCATAAATAGCAGGGGCAACTGAAGGGGCCGGAGGAAGGGGGTATGGGGTATTGGGGTATGCACTGGGTGAGTACAGGGTAATAGGTGGGTAAGAGGATGGCCCTTTACACTGCCACTGTCACTTTACCCTCAATGGCCAAGGTGACCGGGTCTCTAGGGCTCGTTCACACCAGGTGAATTGAGCCTGCATTTGATAAATGCAAGCTCAATTTGTGTGCACCTAGAAAACAATGGCCCCCCTCGGGTCTCAACATACAAGGGCAGCGGTGTGCATTGTGCAAAAATGCAGCACATCACACACCACCGCATGGAAAATCGCAGTGGGGCAACTCAACAAATTAAATATCCTTTTGTAACATTTCAATAAAGTAAAAAAGAAACAAGTAGCAATGCATTGTAACAACGTATCACCCCACCCTACACAGCGCACATCAGCGGGCG
Source organism: Lithobates septentrionalis (assembly GCA_037952835.1). Classification (NCBI taxonomy): domain Eukaryota; kingdom Metazoa; phylum Chordata; class Amphibia; order Anura; family Ranidae; genus Lithobates; species Lithobates septentrionalis. The sequence continues at coordinate 608,549 of JBBDGP010003635.1, forward strand.
AGTATTATAAGGATGCAAAAAGCTCACCCACTGGGGTCAACTGCCCCTTAGAGCCCATTAATTTAACGCCAACGGATTTCTCCAAAAAAAAAAAAAGAATCACCAAAATCTCAATGTTCTGCCCTCACAATGTGTTCAAAGTACAAGGCTTGGCAGACAGCTAACAGCTTCCCAATAAAGAGCAAAACACAAATGATAAAAATATGCATTAGCATTTAACATGACATCACAAATGCAAATAGTAACAGGCATGCTACAATACTGTTAGGGCACTAGCTAGCAAAAATGTGGCCTAGCTGAATAATCTCCCTGACAGAAACATCCTACCAAACAAACAGATGAAATGTAGTTGAATTAGTAGAACATATACTAATTACTTGAAAACTAATGACAGCCTACTTACAGACTTATGCTTCCAAGGCCAGTATTAGGAAATAGCGGAGGTCTTTAACATGCTTCCTTCACTGTAGAAAGATTCTCTGATAATGTCTGCTGGGCAGGAAGTGGGTGTAATATACTACACTTCCTGTTAATAATGGATGCCAAATTAAAGCAACAGTACGATCAGTAAATATATACCTTATAATGATCAGAACACTCAATTCTCGCTGAAACTTTGGGGAAATGAAAGCTCCCAATTTCGCTCATCCCTATTGGCTACATTTGACGTCAATGCATTTCGCCAAATAAAACAAAATATCACCAAAATCTAAAATTTTGCTGAAATTTCAGGGAAATGAAAGCTTACAATTTCATGCATATTGAATACATGTTGTCTTCTCCATTTGGCACCAATGTATTCACCAAAAATTATTATTATCTGATAATGTCTGCTGGGCAGGAAGTGGGTGTAATATACTACACTTCCTGTTAATAATGGATGCCAAATTAAAGCAACAGTACGATCAGTAAATATATACCTTATAATGATCAGAACACTCCCCACCTGGCATAATGAACATTATACCACTATGTTTTCTTTTTAAGAAGTAAAACAACTTCAGAGATAGGTCTAAAGTACACCTTAGGGTTGCCCTGTCTCATGACTTTAACCTTTCTAACCTTACTATCATTACTAGGTACAGTCTCGACAATGAGTCCAACTGGCCATTCGTTTCTGTGGACCTGAGCGTCTTTTAGTAGGGCCACATCTCCGACTTGTGCGTTAGGCTTGTCAACTTGCCATTTTTTGCGTGACTGTGTTTGGAGATCTCTTCTCCTTTAAGAAGGCACTTGATGTCTTCTTTGAAAACTTCTTGCTGAACACATCTAATGATGATGATTTTGGCTTGCATAAGATGATTGCTATTACACTTGCCAGTGTTTGCAGCTCTACAGAAGGATTTGGCTAGGTGAATAAGCTTTCTTATAGCTCGAATGAGTGACTTCCAGCTGGAGAATCTTTCAAACCTGTGTGCGCCAAGGTTACCTCTAGTAGTTATGGTACTAAACGCTGTGACTTGTGCACGTACTTCTTTGTCGTTATCTGGTTCTACAAGTTCAAATGTCTCAAACTGAGTGATCTCTTCAATTTCTGATCTAGTCAAAAAAGATGGTCCTGAAAACCAGTTAGTGTGCTTAAGGGCAGCCGCTAGAACCGGTCTAGTCCCACGATCGGCTGGATTTTTATCCGTACTGATGTAGTGCCACTGTTCTGGCCGTGTGGACTTTCTGATGCGTATCACTCTGTTTGACACGTACATGTAGAATCTTCTCGAAGCATAGTGAATATATCCTAACACAATCTTGCTGTCTGTGTAAAACTTCACTGCATGAATTTCAATGTCAAGTTCTGCAACGATCAAGTCTGCCATCTCCACTGCTAAGACAGCAGCACAAAGCTCCAGACGTGGAACAGTGTGAGCAGGACGTGGAGCTAGTTTGGACTTTCCCATGATAAACCCAACATAACTTTGTCCTTCAAAGTCCATTACTCTAAGGTAGGCTACAGCTGCTATAGCCATAGTGGATGCAACTGAGAATACACACAATTCTCTTTGCTTCGTGGCAGACAAAGAAACAGAGACATATGACCTTTGGATGATACCCTGTTTCCCCGAAAATAAGACCTAGCGTGATTGTCGGTGATGGCTGCAATATAAGCCCTACCCCCCTAGCCCTAAGTCCTTGTAGGTCTTATTTTAAGGGTAGGGCTTATTTTTGGGGAAACAGGGTAGGGCTTATTTGGGGGGTAGGGCTTATATTGCAGCCATCACCGACAATCACACTAGGTCTTATTTTCGGGGAAACGGGGTAAGTTGTTCAAGCTCTATTAATGAGTCCTTCCACAACTTCCACTGCATTTCTTTCTCCTTAGGTAGAGGCGTATCCCATTCACTTTGTTCATGTTCAGTAGTAATTTCTCTCATAAGAGCCTTGCCTTGCATGGTTATGGGGGCTACAAATCCTAGGGGGTCGTAAAGGCTGTTGACCATGGACAAGACACCTCTTCTCGTGAATGGCATCTCTTCTCTGGATACTCTAAATGTAAAGCTGTCGGTTTTGAGATCCCAACTGAGCCCTAAACTTCTTTGAAGGGGCAGTGAATCTGTTCCTAGATCCAGGTCCTTGAGGTCTTTTGCACGGTCCTCTGAGGGAAACGCTTCCATGACTTTGCTGCTATTGGACGCTATTTTGTGTAACCTTACGTTAGATTCTGCTAACATCTCTCTTGTTCTTTTCTGGATGTCGATAGCCTCTTCGTTGCTGGAGAAAGAAGCGAGTCCATCGTCTACCTAAAAATTTCTCATGACAAACTGTTTAGCATCTGTTCCATGCTCTTCTTCACCTTCCTGTGCTGCTCGTCTCAGGTTGTAGATAGCTACAGCTGGGGAGGGGCTGTTCCCGAACACATGTACTTTCATCCTGTATTCTGTAACATCTTTGTTAAAGTCATTGTTTTCATACCACAGGAACCTCAGGTAGTCTCTGTGATCTTTGCGGACAAGGAAACAGTAGAACATTTGTTGTACATCTGCTGTTACTGCAACGCGTTCTTTTCGGAACCGGATGAGGACTCCAAGGAGTGTATTATTCAGGTCAGGTCCAGTGAGGAGGACATCGTTTAGGGAAAGGCCTTCATACTTTGCACTGGAGTCAAATACTACTCATATCTGTCCTGGTTTCTGAGGATGATACACTCCAAATATTGGTAAGTACCAACATTCTTGTTTTTCTCCCAATGGTGGTGCTATTTCAGCTTGACCACTGTCGAAGATCTTTTGCATGAAATCATGGAAGGGTTCCTTCATATCTGTCTTTCTGTCTAGAGTGCGTCACAATGAGGTGAGACGCTTCACTGCTTGTCCTTTGTTGTTAGGAAGGTGACGTCGGGGTGAACGGAAAGGTAGTGGAGCTACCCAGCTGTTTGACTCATCTATAAAGACTTCTCTGTTCATGATCTCAAGGAAGAGGCTATCTTCAACAGATGGTGCTGGTTTGTCATCATCTCGCGTTCTTTCAAACACCTTGCATCCTAGCTCTTCTGTATCTTTAGATGAGGTTATGGCCTCCATGTAACTCTGAACTTTCTGCTGTTGTATTGGGTTGACTAGTCTCTCTTTAATCTGTATCCTGTTGGTACAGGGGCTAAGACATGATGTGCGGCCATTTTGCAACATGTTTGTTTTGTAGACATTCACTTTTTCCGGCTTGTGAGCTCCATCCAGACATACATCACCAATGATGACCCATCCAAGGTCAAGACGCTGTGCAAATGGTGCATTGTGTGGCCCATTGTATTGCTCTCTGACCTTGTGCACTCTCAGTATGTCTCTTCCAAGTAGAAGGATAATTGCAGCACCTGGGTCCAGTACTGGAATCTTGTCTGATATTTGCATCAGATGAGGGTAGTAACATGCAATTTCAGGTGTGGGTAACTCTGATCTATCATCTGGTATCATATCACATTCTATGAGAGTGGGCAGAGTCAGCTGTGTTTTCCCATCTAATGACTCAATGATGTAGTTGTTTGCTCTTCTCCCTGATGTCTCCACAACTCCTGAACATGTCTTCAAAGTATACGGAGTTGGACTTCCTCTGTCACCGAAGAGGTCAAAGAACTCTGTTCTTGGCAAAGATCTGTTACTTTGTTCATCTAAGACGGCATACATTCTGATTGCCTTCTCTCTGAGGCCTGCAGGATACACCTTGACTAAACATATCTTGGAGCATGATCTAGAGCTAAATGTGTTTGTGCAGATCTCAGTGCACTTTGAGGTTATTGCTGGTAATGCACTCTCATTTTGCTCCCCACCATGATCTTCTTGGGTTACCGGATTCTCTGTTTTCCATGGTGCTGGTCCTGGGTGTAAAGCAGACAGATGGTTGTCATTATTGCATTCTTTGCATGGAATTGTCTTCACACAGTCTTTAGCAACATGTTGAGTTGAACCACAGCATCTGAAACAAATGCGCTTGTCCTTAAGATAAGATTTACGCTCCTCTATTGTCTTGCATCTAAAACTGCGACATTTTCTTAGTGGATGAGGCTTGTTATGTAGTGGACACTGCTTATCTGGGTCCTCAATTTGCATTCCTGAACCTTTATCCTGGTTGGCCTCAAACTCAGTCGGTACTTCTGTCTTCCGTACAGACACTGTTGCTCTGCGTTCTTTATTGTGCACTGAAGGTTGTTTCTCTGTCTTTACAGAACTGGAGCCTCCCATGTTCAAATAGGCGAAGCTTGGGTCATTGCGTATTTTAGCTTGATTCACAATGAATTTGGCGAGGAAGGAGAAAGGTGGAAATGCTACCTGATGATCTTCCTTGTATTTTGATGCTTGCGTGATCCATCTTTCTTGTAAGCTGTAAGGAAGCTTCTCGATTACCGGTTTCATTCAACGTGCTGTGTCCAAATATGAGAGGCCTGGCAGGTATCCACCAGCCTTTGCCGCCTCCAGCTCTAAAAGTATGTCACCAAGCTCTCTCAGCTTCTGATTGTCTTTGTTTGTTATTTTTGGATAATTTTCAATTTTCTTCAGAAGTGCATCTTCAATTACTTCAGGTGACCCATAGCAGTCTTCCAATCTCTGCCATAACATTGTAAGCCCTGCTGTCGCATCATGAACATGTACTGACCTGATTCTTTTGGCTTGCTCAGTGGACTCCGGTCCGAGCCATTTGGAGAGTAGATCAAGCTTTTCCCTGTCTTTCAGATTTAAGTCTTGGGTGCTGCTTAGAAAAGATGACTTTCAGGCCCAATAGTTTTCTGGACGGTCATCAAACTTCAGGAGACCAGAGCTCACCATTTCACGGCGTATCAAGTATTTTGTCACATCTGTGGCTCCTGCTGCCTCAGGTGGGCATTTCCTGGGAACAAACACAGGGCATGTCTGTGGCTGGTAAGACGGTTGGGATGCTTGGTTAAACCCACTATAGTCGTGTGGTTGTTCTCGTTTACTGCAAGTCTTTCTGCTATAGGCTGGATTTTTATTTTCCCGTGGAGGGATTATGTCACCATTCGTTTGATTTCCTGAAGGACCAACAGATTGGTCTCTGAGTATGTAACTACTTGGCTTGTTATAGTAAAGTTCTGGTTCAGTCTTGTAGCATCGAGCGATATCAAAGTTGCCTGCTGCTAGCGGGACCCTGGATGATTCTAATGCATCATTTGACTGTTGATCAGTGTCCATGTTCGCGTGCAATTGTACATACTCACGAGTGCGTTGGATTGCACTGAGTGGTGTCATCCGGGTATCTATCACCGAGTGCTCTCTGTGCTGTTCTTCTGCAGCTCTCATGAGCACCTCGGCTTCAGCTAAGGCTGCTGAAGCTGTTTTTTCTTGCTTGATAATATGTAAAGATGCTTTCGCCTCTGCTTTTCTTCTAAGTGCTTCAGCTTTACTTTTAGCTTTAATCATATGATGTTCTTCATCTATGCAGCCCTGTTCTCTTATCATTTCAGCTTCACGTATTGCATAGGAAGCCAGTGCACGCGCGGCTTCTGCTTTTGCATGGGCCCTGGCAGCAGCAGCACTGGTGGATGACAGGTCAGAGCAGCTTGAATGTCTAGAGCTAGTGCGCTTGGACCTGGCAGATTCAGCACTAGCTGATGTCTGATCCGACTGACTAGAGACTCTGGAGCTTGTGCAGCGTGACCTGCTGGTTGGCATATTGTGTATGCTTTCCTCTGCTTGTGTATGCTTTCCTCTGCTTGTGTATGCTTTCCTCTGCTTGTGTATGCTTTCCTCTGCTTGTGTATGCTTTCCTCTGCTTGTGTATGCCGAGGGATGACTGGTGTAGTATCCTTGTCTGTGTGCTGCATGATGAAACAGATTACTTCTTTGTAATGTCTGTGGCTGTAGAGGTTAGCTGATGATGAGCAGAATGAATCCACTCTTCTTTAGACTAGGCCCGCTATGTTAAAAGTCTTTTTACTTTTCTGCCCTCACAATGTGTTCAAAGTACAAGGCTTGGCAGACAGCTAACAGCTTCCCAATAAAGACTCAGGAGGAAGGGCTAATAGTTGTAATCTTTACTGAGAATACGTTTTTTGTAAAACTGCAAAACACAAATGATAAAAATATGCATTAACATTTAACATGACATCACAAATGCAAATAGTAACAGACATGCTACAATACTGTTAGGGCACTAGCTAGCAAAAATGTGGCCTAGCTGAATAATCTCCCTGACAGAAACATCCTACCAAACAAACAGATGAAATGTAGTTGAATTAGTAGAACATATACTAATTACTTGAAAACTAATGACAGCCTACTTACAGACTTATGCTTCCAAGGCCAGTATTAAGAAATAGCGGAGGTCTTTAACATGCTTCCTTCACTGTAGAAAGATTCTCTGATAATGTCTGCTGGGCAGGAAGTTGGTGTAATATACTACACTTCCTGTTAATAATGGATGCCAAATTAAAGCAACAGTACGATCAGTAAATATATACCTTATAATGATCAGAACACTCAATTCTCGCTGAAACTTTGGGGAAATAAAAAGCTCCCAATTTCGCTCATCCCTATTGGCTACATTTGACGTCAATGCATTCCGCCAAAAAAAAAAAACGAAATATCACCAAAATCTAAATTTTTGCTGAAATTTCAGGGAAATGAAAGCTCCCAATTTCATGCATATTGAATACATGTTGTCTTCTCCATTTGGCACCAATGTATTCTCCAAAAATTTCAAAGCTCACAATTTCACTCACCAATGTATTTCGCCCAAAAAACAAAATATAAAAAAGGAAATATAAAAAAATAAAAAAAGAAATCTCACAGCTTAATATAAAATAAAAAAATAAAATCTCCCAATTTCGCTCATCCCTATTGGTTACATGTTGGCTTCTCCATTTGACACCAATGTATTTGCCAAAAAATTAAACATCACTAAACCTCAATTTTCGCAGACGTTTTAGGGAAATGAGAGCTCCCAGTTTAGCTCATCCCTATTGGCTACATGTTGGCCTCTCCATTAGACACCAATGTATTTCGCCAAAAAAAACAAAATGTCACCGAAATTTAACAACTTTCACAGAAAGTTGGGGAAAATGAAAGCTTCCAATTTCACTCATCCCTATTGGTTACATGTTGCCTTCCCCATTTGACACCAATGTATCTGCCAAAAAATTTAATATCACCGAAATCTAAATTTTTACTGAAATTTCAGGAAAATTAAACCTCTCAATTCACCTATATCTATTGGCTATGTGTTGTCTTCCCCATTTGGTGCCAATTAATTTCTCCAAAAAAACAAAATATCACTGAAATCCCTCAATTCTCACACAAAATTGAAGGCTCCCAATTGAACTCATCCCTACTGGCTACATGGGAGCTGTCATACAAAAAGTTGACTATCACTGAAATCAAAATTTTTCCTACAATTTCAGGAAGATGAAAGCTGCCAATTTCGCTCAGCCCTATTGGCTACACATTACCTGTTTTCCATTTGGCACCAATGTATTCACCAAAAAATGAAATGAAAGCTTACAGTTTCGCTCATCAATGTATTTCACCAAAAAAACAAATTATCATCAAAATCTCGCAACTTTCGCAGAAATTTTGGGGAAATGAAAGCTCCCGATTTAGCTCATCCCTATTGGCTACATGTTGCCTTCTCCATTGACGCCAAAAAGTTGACTATCACTGAAATCAAAATTTTTCCTAAAATTTCAGGAGGATGAAAGCTGGCAATTTCGCTGAGCCCTATTGGCTACACATTACCTGTTTTCCATTTGGCACCAATGTATTCAACAAAAAATGTAATGAAAGCTTACAGTTTCGCTCATCAATGTATTTCACCAAAAAACAAATTATCATCGAAATCTCACAACTTTCGCAGAAATTTTGTGGGAATGAAAGCTCCCAATTTCGCTCATCCCTATTGGTTACATGTTGGCTTCTCCATTTGACACCAATGTATTTGCCAAAAAATTAAACATCATGAAACCTCAATTTTCGCAGAAGTTTTAGGGAAATGAACACTCCCAGTTTAGCTCATCCCTATTGGCTACATGTTGCCTTCTCCATTTGACACCAATGTATTTCGCCAAAAAACAAAGTATCACCAAAATTTAACAACTTTCACAGAAATTTGGGGGAAATGAAAGCTTCCAATATCACTCATCCCTCTTGGGTACATGTTTCCTTCCCCATTTGACACCAATGTATCTGCCAAAAAATTTAATATCACCGAAATTTAAATTTTTAATGAAATTTCAGGAAAATGAAACCTCTCAATTCACCCATATCTATTGGCTACGTGTTGTCTTCTCCATTTGGTGCCAATTTATTTCTCCAAAAAACAAAATATCACCAAAATCCCTCAATTCTCACACACATTTTAACAAAATTGAAGGCTCCCAATTGAACTCATCCCTCCTGGCTACATGGGAGCTGATATACACCGAATAATACAAAGGAGAACTTCAGAACTGGTATCCAATCTCCAGGTTCTTTTTCTAACTAGCAGCAGGGGCGGATTGGGCGGGGGGGGGGTAATTGCCCCCTGGGCCGCTCTGATGCCCTGTAAAATGGCTGCACCACTTCTGCCGCAGACATGCCTAAAGGCTTCCTACGGACTACGGGATGAGGACAGAGCGCAGTTTGCCCCCCCCCCCACCCTGGTATGGATGGTGTAGGCCGTGTCAGAGCAGAGGCTAGATCCATGCCCCACCGGAGGCTCTCCCCCCCCCCCCAGCCAGCTCTGGCTCTCCCCTGCCCCAGTCCCCGGCTGCCCCCTGCCAACCAGTTCTCGAACCCAGAGTCGGTGCAGCCCAACTGGCCCAGTGAGCGGTGAGTACCTGGAGTGGAGCTTCATGGAGATCAGAAAAGCAAGAGGGTGGGGGGGGGAGTGGCTGCACCATTGGCCTCTGGGCAAATAGTTGCCAGTCAGCCCCTGACTAGCAGTGATGGAAATTCCCCATGGAACCCCTATGAGATATAAGAAACCCTCTGCTGGAACCTTACAACGTTGACCCAAAACTCAAAATACCATTTTTAGTTCTTTCTGACCCTTCAAAACTCCCCGGCATGTCTCCCTGGCATGTCTCCCACTAAGCGCCGAATCCCGTCTCCTTTTTTTTTTTGCCAGGAACAGAACATCACTACCTTGACTATAACGGCAAATGACTATTTCTCTATTTGTTAAATTTATTTCCCGTTTTATAGTCGGGCGGCTATAGAGCTCTAATTTGCAATGCGTGTTGTTATGGGATCTTGTTCACATTCCGCGTCCGCGGGAGAATAAAATTATTGTACAATTAATTTTGCAGAGAGCAAATGTTTGGTTCGTGTTCCTAAATTTTTGAAGAGCGGCATCACGATTTCAGTTGATGTGCCCGGATCGTTCAAGGTTATCTCTTTTCAGTCACTCCATAAAGGGCATTATTAGGTTTTATTCACTGTATTCCTCAGTCATTCAATGAGAGGAACTCACTATTTTTTTTTTTTTTTATTCTTTATTTTTTATGACTTCGATTAAATCGCTGATGTTGCACTGGAACTTTGGAAATAATAGCACTAAAAAAAAAAAAAAAATTTAAAAAAGGGAAACAAGGAAAGAAAAAGCACTGGCAAGGCCATAGATGGTGCCAGTGTCTGCCCGTAATGCAGGGGGCAGAGGCGACGCCCCCCTAATCCATGCGGGACGCCGGACCCATCGATCACAATGGGGTTTTGTTTTTATTAGCAGCATGTGATTAGAGCCAGGGGCACTAATTGGCTTCAAATAAGGGTGGGCTGGGGGCGCTGAGCACTGCGTCCCTGAGCCCACCCAGTTGTGTGACAATAGTGAATTAATATTTGCTATTGTCTTCCTGATTCTCCTCCCGGCCAATCAGGAAGCAGGTCCTGAGACCCGCTTGAGTCTGAGGACTCCCTGGCCAATCGGGTCTCAATCAGGACACACCAGTTCCTGGTGCAGGCCTGTGGCTATTGTCTTCAAGATTATCCTCCTGGCCAATCAGGAAGCGGGTCCTGAGACCTGTCACCCGATTGGCCAAGAGGATAAGCGACCATGTTGGCCGCCTAGGAGGAAGAGGGAGAAGGAGGGAGGAGACCCATGGCAGAAGCTGCCGTGATGGCCGGAGGAAGCGCTGCCTGCTACCTAGATGGGGTAAGTGGTAAGTGCGGGGCTGGTGACGACCGGGGGAGGGGGGTGGGGGGTGCAAGTGGCTGTGGGTGCATTGTTTGTTGCCCCCCACCCAAAAAAAAAGATATACCACCAGCCATTACTGGATGGTGCAATGTTAAGGATGATTTAAAAAAAAACTGTCTTCCCACATAGCAAGCAATTGAACTACAAGTTTGAAAAGGACTTGCTGAGCTTTTGCTGGACTTTCACAAGTTTGTTGCACAATTGCAGCAAATCCACATTGCATGACTCCAGAGCAACTTTGTTTGTAAACATTCTGCAAGTCTGCTGCAAGTTCCGGTTCAGTTATATTGTGCAATAGTCATCCCACCACAAGGGGGCGCTGTGGCTGAATTTTCATGCTGTAGAGTTGCAGAGCTCTTGCTGTAGAGTGTAGACTCACCACTGCAACGTTTATTTTTCACTTTAACCACTTGCCTACCGGACACTTTCACCCCCTTCCTGCCCAGGCCAATTTTCAGCTTTCAGCGCTGTCACACTTTGGATGACAATTGTGCGGTCATGTAACACTGTACCCAAATTACATTTTTATCATTTTTTTTTTTTTTTTAATGATGGGTACTGGTAGGCAGCACTGATGGGCACTAATAGGCTGTACTAATGGGCACTGATGAGACGGCACTGATATGTAGCACTAAGGTCCACTGGTAGGCGGAACTGGTAGGCGGCACTTATAGGCACTAATAGACAAAACTGAAGGGCACTAATAGGCTGTACTGATAGGCACTGATGAGACATGGGCACTGGTGAGGCGGCACTGATATGTAGCACTAATATCCGGCGGCACTTATGGGCACTAATAGACAGCACTGAAGGGCACTGATTGGCGGGACTGATGGGCACTGATTGGCATCACTGATGGGTACTAATAGGCAGCACTGAAGGGCACTGATAGGCAGAACTGATGTGGAGGCACTTAATGGCAGCACTGATTGGCATCACTGATGGGCACTTATTGGCATCACTTATTGGCATCACTTATTGGCATCACTTATTGGCATCAACCGGGAAGTGAAGCCGCAACGCTTCACTTCCTGATTCCCTCACCTAAGATGGCGGCGGCAGCTGCCGAGAGTCGAGCGTTTTATCAGCGTCGGCTGCCGACATCGCTGGACCCCGGGACAGGTAAGTGGTCATCTATTAAAAGTCAGCAGCTGCAGTATTTGTAGCTGCTGGCTTTTAATACTTTTTTTTTGGCGGACTCCCTCTTTAAGGATTAGGACTTCACACTTTGGCCGATTCCTACATTCAGTAATAAGAATAATTAGTCAACCACAATCTTGACGGCAGGATGACGGTTATTCATTCGCAGAGTCCTCAGAAGGTGCAGACAGCCGTGTCCGATGTTCTACCTTCTATGATTAACACATCCCTCCCAACTGTCCCCGATTGGGGGTCCCACTGTCCCTCCTTCCTTCTCATTGGTCCCTCATGTTGGTCTGATCTAAAGTGTTTCCCGGCACTAAACCTTTCATCCAATTCCTAAATTGCGGCATTCGTACATTTTACAAGCCAATATAAAGGAATAGTGGTGGTAAAAAAAAAAAAAAAAAAAAGCACTTGTGGGTTTAACCAATCATTTTTTTTTGTATAATTCTCCTGTAAGGGGCGTGGCAGGGGGCGTGTCCTATGCCTGCATTCTTTTGCTGATAGGTGTCCCTCGTTCCCATCTCACAAAGTTGGGAGGTGTGACTCTGACAGCCAGACCGGAAAGCAGAAACTTCTCATGTATTCAATATATTTATCCTTTATAAGAGAATGGACCCAGGAAATGATTTATTTGTCTCCTACCAGCCTGTTTATCACAGTTACATGATCGTTTACAGTCTGATCACTGGGGGAGGGGAGACTGAGGAAAATGCTTGCTTCTCCTTCTACAAAGTTACAATGTACAGTCTGATCACTGGGGGAGGGGAGACTGAGGAAATGCTGCCTGCAGCAGACTGATGACGTCACATCAGCCCAGGAGAGGTCACTTAGCTGAAAGACGGCTACATTGCGGGCATAAAATGCCGTGAGGGTGTCCCGTGCTCGCGAAGCCCGCTAGACTCGGCTGGTCACAGATCGGTGTAAAGGGCCGATCACGTGATGTAAACAGAAGCCGGATATTGCCTATTTTTTTTTCCCTCACACTGGTAACGCGAGGATAAAAGAATAAAGCTGATTACGGGCTTCTGTAAAGGAGACATCAGTCCCAACATTTGCCCACCAATGCTGCTAATTAGTGCATATCAGTGCCACCTATTAGTACCCATCAGTGTCACCTATCAGTGCCCATCAGTGCCACCTATCAGTGCCCTTCAGTGCCACCTATCAGTGCCCTTCAGTGCCGCCTATCAGTGCCCTTCAGTGCCACCTATTAGTACCCAGCAGTGCCACCTATCAGTGCCCTTCAGTGCCACCTATCAGTGCCCTTCAGTGCCACCTATTACTACCCATCAGTGCCACCTATCAGTGCCCATCAGTGCCACCTATCAGTGCCCTTCAGTGCCACCTATCAGTGCCCTTCAGTGCCGCCTATCAGTGCCCTTCAGTGCCACCTATTAGTACCCAGCAGTGCCACCTATCAGTGCCCTTCAGTGCCACCTATCAGTGCCCTTCAGTGCCACCTATTAGTACCCATCAGTGCCACCTATCAGTGCCCTTTAGTGCCACCTATTAGTACCCATCAGTGCCACCTATCAGTGCCCATCACTGTCTCATCATTAACGCCACCTATCAGGGCTGCCTATCAGTGCCACTTATTAGTACCCATCAGTGCCATCTATCAGTGCCCTTCAGTGCTGCCTATCAGTGCCACCTATCAGTGCCCATCAGTGCTGCCAACTAGTGCCCATCACTGCCTCATCATCAATGCCACCTATTAGGGCTGCCTATCAGTGCCACCTATTAGTACCCATCAGTGCCACCTATCAGTGCCCTTTAGTGCCACCTATTAGTACCCACCGGTGCCACCTATCAGTGCCCATCACTGTCTCATCATCAGTGCCACCTATCAGGGCTGCCTATCAGTGCCACCTATTAGTACCCATCAGTGCCATCTATCAGTGCCCTTCAGCGCTGCCTATCAGTGCCACCTATCAGTGCCCATCAGTGCTGCCAACTAGTGCCCATCACTGCCTCATCATCAGTGCCACCTATCAGGGCTGCCTATCAGTGCCACCTATTAGTACCCATCAGTGCCACCTATCAGTGCCCTTCAATGCCGCCTATTAGTGCCACCTACTATCAGTGCCATCTATCAGTACCCATTAGTTCCACCTATCACTGCCCATCAGTGCCCATCCGTGCCGCTTCAGCAGTGCCCACCAGTGCCACCTATCAGTGCCTATCAGTGCCATCTTATTAGTGCCATCTTACCAGTGCCGCCTCTTTAACGCACATCAGTGAAGGAGAAAAATTACCTGTTTGCAAAATTTCAACAAAATATGAAAAATGTTTTGTTTTTTTTCCCAAAAAACCTCAGTGGTGATGAAATACCACCAAAATAAAGCTCTATTTGTGTTAAAAAAAATTGGGGTGCAGTGTTGCACGACCGCGCAATTCTCATTCAAAGTGTGAGAGCGCTGAAGGCTGAAAATTGGCCTGGACAGGAGGGGGGTAAAAGTGCCCGGTAGGCAAGTTTTTTTTTTTTTTTTAATAATAAGGTGTACAACTAAGAATGATATCGCTGCGATATATTTGTGACATATCCGGAATATATCCATGTGACATTTATCCTTATTTTCAATGATCTCGTGTCCCCATACACCAAATGAAGCAATCACATCATCATTTTCAGAATTTGCAAGTGAATTTAGCAAAATGCATTCAGAAAGGTCCTGAAAATCTAAAACATCTGAATTATAAAATATATATATATATATATATATATATTCCGTGGTCTTCAACTGCCACAACATGTAATAAGGATGTACTGCTTACTGGATATGAAGCGCAGTATAAAGATGCCCACTAGAGGGAGCTGCCTTCTCTGCAGTTCACTCCTAGTCCAGACTGCTCCTGATTTGTTAGTTTAATCACAATCTATATTTTTACTAATAAATGATCTACAGAGGAAAATGCAGAGGGGGGGGGGATGGGGGGATGGGGGGTCACTCAGAATCCATTACTAGTGATAGTAGTGATCATGACAATGGGGTACTTTGATGTAGTAGTGGGCTTAGCACTATATGGCCATATGATGTGACTAAATCCCCATATTTTTTGAATATGTTCAGGTGTTTTGTTCTGTCTTATATGTTCCATCCACACTTGCTGTTCCACATCTAAGAACAAGAGGAATGGTCCAGCGGTCTCCTCTGAGCGGTCCTCCTCTGAGCGGTCTCCTCTGAGCCGTCCTCCTCTGAGCGGTCCTCCTCTGAGCGGTCCTCCTCTGAGCGGTCTCCTCTGAGCTGTCCTCCTCTGAGCGGTCCTCCTCCGAGCCGTCCTCCTCTGAGCTGTCCTCCTCTGACGGTCCTCCTCTGAGCGGTCCTCCTCTGAGCGGTCTCCTCTGAGCCGTCCTCCTCTGAGCGGTCCTCCTCTGAGCGGTCCTCCTCTGAGCGGTCTCCTCCGAGCCGTCCTCCTCTGAGCGGTCCTCCTCTGACGGTCCTCCTCTGAGCGGTCTCCTCCGAGCCGTCCTCCTCTGAGCGGTCCTCCTCTGAGCGGTCCTCCTCTGAGCGGTCTCCTCTGAGCGGTCTCCTCTGAGCGGTCTTCCTCTGAGCGGTCTCCTCTGAGCGGTCTCCTCTGAGCGGTTTCCTCTGAGCCGTCCTCCTCCGAGCCGTCCTCCTCCGAGCTGTCCTCCTCTGAGCGGTCTCCTCTGAGCAGTCCTCTTCTGAGCGGTCCTCCTCTGAGCAGTCCTCCTCTGAGCGGTCCTCCTCTGAGCGGTCTCCTCTGAGCGGTCTCCTCTGAGCGGTCTCCTCTGAGCGGTTTCCTCTGAGCCGTCCTCCTCCGAGCCGTCCTCCTCTGAGCAGTCCTCCTCTGAGCGGTCTCCTCTGAGCGGTCTTCCTCTGAGCCGTCCTCCTCCGAGCCATCCTCCTCCGAGCCGTCCTCCTCTGAGCAGTCCTCCTCTGAGCGGTCTCCTCTGAGCGGTCTTCCTCTGAGCGGTCCTCCTCTGAGCGGTCCTCCTCTGAGCAGTCCTCTTCTGAGCGGTCTCCTCTGAGCGGTCCTCCTCTGAGCGGTCCTCCTCTGAGCGGTCTCCTCTGAGCCGTCCTCCTCCGAGCCGTCCTCCTCTGAGCGGTCCTCCTCTGAGCAGTCTCCTCTGAGCCGTCCTCCTCTGAGCCGTCCTCCTCTGAGTGGTCTCCTCTGAGCGGTCTCCTCTGAGCGGTCCTCCTCTGAGATGTCTTCCTCTGAGCGGTCTTCTCTGAGCCGTCCTCCTCCTAGCCGTCCTCCCCTGAGCCGTCCTCCTCTGAGTGTTCCTCCTCTGATGGTCCTCCTCTGATGGTCCTCCTCTGAGCGATCTACTCTGAGCTGTCCTCCTCTGAGCGGTCTCCTCTGAGCCGTCCTCCTCTGAGCCGTCCTCCTCTGAGCGGTCCTCCTCTGAGCGGTCTCCTCTGAGCGGTCCTCCTCTGAGCGGTCCTCCTCTGAGCGGTCTCCTCTGAGCCGTCTCCTCTGAGCCGTCCTCCTCCGAGCCGTCCTCCTCTGAGCAGTCCTCCTCTGAGCGGTCACCTCGGGGCGGTCTCCTCTGAGCAGTCCTCCTCTGAGCCGTCCTCCTCCGAGCCGTCCTCCTCCGAGCCATCCTCCTCTGAGCGGTCTCCTCTGAGCAGTCCTCCTCTGAGCGGTCTCCTCTGAGCGGTCTCCTCTGAGCGGTCTCCTCTGAGCCGTCCTCCTCTGAGCCGTCCTCCTCTGAGCGGTCTCCTCTGAGCCGTCCTCCTCTGAGCCGTCCTCCTCTGAGCGGTCTCCTCTGAGCTGTCCTCCTCCGAGCCGTCCTCCTCTGAGCGGTCCTCCTCTGACGGTCCTCCTCTGAGCGATCTACTCTGAGCAGTCCTCCTCTGAGCGGTCTCCTCTGAGCCGTCCTCCTCCTAGCCGTCCTCCTCCTAGCCGTCCTCCTCTGAGTGTTCCTCCTCTGAGCTGTCCTCCTCTGAGCGGTCTCCTCTGAGCGGTCTCCTCTGAGCAGTCCTCCTCTGACGGTCCTCCTCTGAGCGATCTACTCTGAGCCGTCCTCCTCTGAGCGGTCTCCTCTGAGCGGTCTCCTCTGAGCTGTCCTCCTCTGAGCAGTCCTCCTCTGAGCAGTCCTCCTCTGAGCAGTCCTCCTCTGAGCGGTCTCCTCTGAGCTGTCCTCCTCTGAGCGGTCTCCTTTGAGCGGTCTCCTCTGAGCGGTCTCCTCTGAGCGGTCTCCTCTGAGCTGTCCTCCTCTGAGCAGTCCTCCTCTGAGCAGTCCTCCTCTGAGCAGTCCTCCTCTGAGCGGTCTCCTCTGAGCTGTCCTCCTCTGAGCGGTCTCCTTTGAGCGGTCTCCTCTGAGCGGTCTCCTCTGAGCGGTCTCCTCTGAGCAGTCCTCCTCTGAGCGGTCTCCTTTGAGCGGTCTCCTCTGAGCGGTCTCCTCTGAGCTGTCCTCCTCTGAGCTGTCTCCTTTGAGCGGTCTCCTCTGAGCGGTCTCCTCTGACACAGTCCTCCTCTGAGCTGTCCTCCTCTGAGCTGTCTCCTTTGAGCGGTCTCCTCTGAGCGGTCTCCTCTGACACAGTCCTCCTCTGAGCTGTCCTCCTCTGAGCGGTCTTTTTTGAGCGGTCTCCTCTGAGCTGTCCTCCTCTGAGCAGTCCTCCTCTGAGCGGTCTCCTCTGAGCGGTCTCCTCTGAGCTGTCCTCCTCTGAGCGGTCTCCTTTGAGCGGTCTCCTCTGAGCGGTCTCCTCTGAGCAGTCCTCCTCTGAGCGGTCTCCTCTGAGCTGTCCTCCTCTGAGCGGTCTTTTTTGAGCGGTCTCCTCTGAGCGGTCTCCTTTGAGCGGTCTCCTCTGAGCTGTCCTCCTCTGAGCAGTCCTCCTCTGAGCCGTCCTCCTCTGAGCGGTCTCCTCTGAGCGGTCTCCTCTGAGCCGTCTCCTCTGAGCGGTCCTCCTCTGAGCGGTCTCCTCTGAGCGGTCTCCTCTGAGCTGTCCTCCTCTGAGCCGTCCTCCTCTGAGCCGTCCTCCTCTGAGCCGTCCTCCTCTGAGCCGTCCTCCTCTGAGCCGTCCTCCTCTGAGCCGTCCTCCTCTGAGCGGTCTCCTCTGAGCCGTTCTCCTCTGGGACTTCCCACATCGGGAGGGGCCCTGTTACAAGCGCCGTGTAAAGCTGACTTACAGCTATTCTTCGGTTATTTCCGGCGGCTCGCACTGCGCAGTACAGGGGGGTCCTTATCCTCCGGGGGAACTTTCTCGGCAGAACACCGGCACTGACAGCTCACCATTTCTATGTATATTTTGGTTTAGCACAAGACTTCTGCTATCCAGACTCTCTGATCTGATATTTGGGGATTTGAAGTCATTTTCTCGTTTTCCATCGTGTGAGAACGAGACGTGTCGGATCGGCCCGGCAGACAATCGGCTGATCTTTGTGATTTTCTCTCATTGTTGGCCGGAGTTTTGCTTTAAGTATAGAATATTTATATGAGAACATCAAATAAAAAATAATATTTTGTTGTTGGTGAAAATAATAGACAGGAAAGATCCGGAAACTCCATACATTTCCTCCCATAGGAGCCCCAGCGGGATTTCATCGGATTCCTTCATTGTTCATTTCCTTCCCGTCATATCTATCCTATGCAGTGAGAGCCACTAATCTGTGTCCAGGAGAAACCCCAGAAGAAGCATTTTATATGTTTCAGCCTCCATGTGGTGGCGCATTGTTTTTTGTTTTTTGTTTGTTTGTTTATCTGGTGATCCTGCCAGCATGTAAAGGAAACAGCAGAGGGCACTAACTAAGTGCAGTATATAGGAAAAAGGCTTTATTAGAAATCAGAGTGGCAACTCACAAGATGCATAAAGAGAAGAGCATGTAATCCACCCAGTCCGGTTTGCACTCCAGGGTGGCTCCAGAATTTCCAGTTTAATAGTGCTGTAATAGTGGTTTAGTAGCTGTGTAATAGTGGTGTAAAGTGGTGTAGTAGTAGTGTAATAGTGGCATAGTAGTGGTGTAATAGTGGAGTAATAGTGGCGTAATATTGGCATATTAGTGCTGTAATAGTGGCGTAGTAGTGGCGTAAAAGTGGTGTCGTAGTGGTATAATAGTGGTGTAGTAGTAGTGTAATAGTGGCGTAGTAGTGGTGTAATAGTGGCGTAGTAGTGGTGTAATAGTGGCGTAGTAGTGGCGTAGTAGCGGTGTAGTAGTGGCGTAGTAGTGGCGTAGTAGTGGTGTAGTAGTGGCGTAATAGTGGTGTAGCAGTGGCGTAATAGTGGCATAGTAGTGGTGTAATAGTGGCGTAGTAGTGGTGTAACAGTGGTGTCGTAGTGGTATAATAGTGGTGTAGTAGTAGTGTAATAGTGGCGTAGTAGTGGTGTAATAGTGGCGTAGTAGTGGTGTAATAGTGGCGTAGTAGCGGTGTAGTAGTGGCGTAGTAGTGGTGTAGTAGTGGTGTAGTAGTGACGTTATAGTGGCATAGTAGTGGTGTAATAGTGGCGTAGTAGCGGTGTAGTAGTGGCGTAGTAGTGGTGTAGTAGTGGTGTAGTAGTGACGTTATAGTGGCATAGTAGTGGTGTAATAGTGGCGTAGTAGTGGTGTAACAGTGGCGTAGTAGTGGCGTAATAGTGGTGTAGTAGTGGCGTAGTAGCGGTGTAGTAGCGGTGTAGTAGCGGTGTAGTAGTGGCGTAGTAGTGGTGTAATAGTGGCATAGTAGTGGTGTAATAGTGGTGTAGTAGTGGTGTAATAGTGGCTTAGTAGCGGTGTAGTAGAGGTGTAGTAGCGGTGTAGTAGTGACATAGTAGTGACGTAGTAGTGACATAGTAGTGGTGTAGTAGTGGTGTAATAGTGGTGTAGTAATAGTGTAGTAGTGGCGTAGTAGTGACATAGTAGTGGTGTAGTAGTGGTGTAGTAGTGGTGTAATTGTGGTGTAGTAGTGGTGTAGTAATGGTGTAGTAATGGTGTAGTAGTGGCTTAGTAGTGGTGTGATAGTGGTCCCATGGTTTTTTCCCTTTCATCCTGCGGCCCTTCCCCTCTGATCCCAGAGCTCTTTACTCCAGCCGCGGGGCCCTTTATAAGCCCCAATTCACACTGCTGTGATTTATCATGCAACTTGCGACACATAAAGTTGCATAACAAGTCAAAACACATTCATTTCAATGCTGTCCTAATCAATGAGACTCAAGTTGAAGGGATAGAAAAGGTTCCTGCACTACTTTTCTGCAACTTTGGCACAATTTGAGTGCCATAGACTGCAGACTGAATGTTAAAATCTCAAAAGTCGCAAGGAAATCACAAGCAAGTCGCACAACTTTGGGGCGGCAGCAATGTAGCGGGGCCCTTTCACATGTTCTCCATTGGGCCACCTTCCTGCAGTCTTGGCCCCCCCCCCCATGGTGGCGGAAGGCCAGGGGCCAATCACACGTGCCCCCCTGGTAGTCCTGCCACTGTCTATAGACATGATGGCTCTTATGTGTATAGGAGAAAATAGCGCCGATCTCACCCCAAGCTGGTCATGGATTATGCAAGTCAAAGCAATCTCAGAAGAGAAGCATTTCCTGCAAAGAACTTCAAAGGCTTTTTTTTTTTTTTTTCTATCGGATAATCAAACAAAGTAATCCTGAGACATGACAGGTGCCCAAATCACCCTCTACAAAGACACTTTGTCTTCAGGGTAGAAAAACAACAGAAAAGTCAGCGAGTGCCAACCAGACGGCTGAGAACGGAATCCGGAGCCGGGGTTATGGTGACCTGCTCACTGTGCTTATAAAAAATAATAATAGTTATTTTATCAGGTGTAAATCCGTCAACGACCCGAGACGAAGCGACCCGGCCACCAGATTTATACACCAGCAATGCGGCGCTTTAAAGGTCTAAATATTGCCGTTATTAATATCTACTGTGCGCCCGTTTCAAGGCTGACGGAGCTCAAGTGCCGCAGATTCTCCTCGTCTTCACTTCCATGGCTCTGACCAGAACATGAATGACAAAGTCAATTGTCTCGGCGTTCATCGCGCTGATCGTTTTTACAATCTGGGAGACGAAGGGTATAAATCCAGCATGTAAGGGAAGGAAATACGCCTGGAGATAAGAGACATTCTATACATGTGGAGATCTGAAACAGGAGATTAGGGTTGTCCCGATACCAATTATTTAACACCGAGTACCGATACTATTTTCAATACTCGCCGATAACGGCGATTTCCAATACTTTTTTTTTTAATGTCACGTGACAGAGGCACTAATAGGCAGCACTGATGAGGTGTGGACTGTCAGTAGGTTTTTTTTTTTACAATTTTATTTCTTACAATTAATTTTCTTTATTTTTTACAATATATATATATATAGTCAAAATGTATTTAAAAATGTGCTTGTCTTGCAAAACGCTCTCAAACCAAGGTTTTACTGTATATATATTTATAATTTATATTTACATAGGTGTGCGCACAGGGTGTGCCGGATGTGCCCAGGCACACCCTAATCCCCCCATGCGCATTAGTGTTATCGCTCTGTGTAGCAACAGGAACATGGGAAAGATCTCCCTCTTACCGGTTCTGCCATAAGAGAGGTGTTATCCTTTTCTCTTTCACTGTGCCAGCAGGGAGATCAATGTGCCGGAGTCATATATATATAGATATATACACATGCATGTGTGTTTGAGCTTAAGGGTGCACACATATATATATATACACACACACAGTAAAACCTTGGTTTGAGAGTAACTTGGTTTGAGAGCATTTTGAAGACAAGCAAAATTTTTTAAATAAATGTTGACTTGATATACAAGCGATGTCTTGATATAAGAGTAGCGTCACGTCGCAACTGAATGTAAAACAGAAGAGAGGCGCCGCCAAGTGTAGCAATATGGTTACGTTTAATGAAGGTACAACATATTGCTACACTTAGAGGCTCCTCTCTTCTCTTTTATACTGTGGAGTTCCTGCTGGATTTTGCTTCTAATCCCCTTGTAGAGGCTTCTATTTGTGGATGGACATTTTATGGTTATGGTTGTTTGGTTGTTTTTTAATTATTTTTACAATTTTAATTTAAAATATTTATTTATTACAATGTTTCTTTTTTCTTTTAAATTCAACCCTGTTGGGGGGTAGGGGGGCTTTGGTGAGATATCAGGGGTCTAAACAGACCCCTGACATGTCCCCTTTGAGACATGGGAAGGGACTGGGGACAGAGATTCCCTTTTCTCAGCAGCCTCAGCTGCACTGAAAATGAATGGAGAGGAGACAGGCGCTCCTCTCCATTCATAAACGGAGAAATCGTAAACACAGTTTACAAAGCTCAGTTATGATGAATGGACAGTGTCAGTAATCACTGTGCATTCAGAAAAGGAAGGAGTCTGTAAATGACAGATTCTCCAGCTCCTTCCTCTGCTCTCCATCCTGAAAGATCTGGGGGGGGGGGGGGGGCTGAGGAGGATAGGGGGAACCGGAGGAGGTCATGGGGGGGGACCGGAGGAGGACAGGGGGGGACCGGAGGAGGACGGGGGGGCTCGGAGGAGGACAGGGGGGGACCGGAGGAGGACGGGGGGGCCCGGAGGAGGACAGGGGGGGACCGGAGGAGGACGGGGGGGCTCGGAGGAGGACAGGGGGGGACCGGAGGAGGACGGGGGGGCCCGGAGGAGGACAGGGGGGGACCGGAGGAGGACGGGGGGGCCCGGAGGAGGACAGGGGGGGACCGGAGGAGGACGGGGGGCCCGGAGGAGGACAGGGGTGGACCGGAGGAGGACGGGGGGGCCCGGAGGAGCACACAGAGGGGGACCAGAGGAGGTCATGGGGGGGGGACCGGAGGAGGACAGGGGGGGACCGGAGGAGGACAGGGGGGGACCGGAGGAGGACGGGGGGGCCCGGAGGAGCACACAGAGGGGGACCAGAGGAGGTCATGGGGGGGGACCGGAGGAGGACAGGGGGGGACCGGAGGAGGACATGGGGGGGACCGGAGGAGGACATGGGGGGGACCGGAGGAGGACGGGGGGGGGGACCGGAGGAGCACACAGAGTGGGACCAGAGGAGGTCATGGGGGGGGACTGGAGGAGGACGGGGGGAGCGGAGGAGGACAGGGGAGGGACCAGAGGAGCACACAGAGGGGGACCGGAAGAGCACACAGAGGGGGACCGGAGGAGCCCATGGAGGAGCACAGAGGAGGACACAGAGGGGAGCCCATGGAGGATACAGGGGACACTCAGGAACGATCGGTGCGGTGGCGGGGGAAGTTATAATCACCGATCTCCCTGTGTGGCTTTCAATAAAGCAGGGAAAGGGGAGAGGAGAAGAAGCGGCTGTCAGATGCTTTATTGAAATCCACACTGGGAGATCAGTGATTATAACTTCCCCCGCCGCCGCACCGATCGTTCCTGAGTGTCCAGGTATCGGACTAGGCATCAGGAGCATCGGTATCAGCACAGATACTGACACTAGTATTGTATCGGGACCACCCTACAGGAAGTATTCAGAAAGTGTGCCTTTAGAGGTGCCACTATGTATTTTTGCACTTACAACCAGGGCTGTTTTATCCATAATAAAAATGTGGTGGTTGTCCTGGGCCCTCCGGGTTACTAGACCACTCAACAGTCCTGGATTCTAGGGACAATGCCCTAAGTCCTTTGCCCATTACAATCACCTCTCGGCCCTTTGGCTAAGCTCGGGTGTACTATCTGTTCTTATCATTGTCCAGTAAGGGTGCTGCACCATCATTCTGGTCTTTTGGTAGGAATGGCTGGCTATATAGTGTCCCTGCTGGTATGATGGGGGCTCCTAAGGCTAGTACCGGCTGGAACAGAAATCGGGGTGCCCACGGGACGTGGGGCACGAGACTAATTCCCCCTGGAAGACTGGAGGGACCCAGTGCCTACTGATTTGAATGAGTCTACCTTCTCTGGTCATGGGCTGGGAAGGCAGAAAATCCACGGAGCTGTGCCATCAGTTTCCTTTCTCCCTTGAAACAGGGGATGGGGTCTCTCTTCGGGAGAGCCCCCTCTCCTAGTACTCGCTGATCAGCTTGGGCTGACTATGGGGAGTGGGGTCCACCAGGCCTTTCGGCTAGGTGGAGCAAGTCATGTGTGTGTTGTTCACATCCACTTTTTTTTGTACTATTTTTACTTTTTCGCACCACTGCAGATCACAATTGAAACAGTGGGACCCCTCCGCTTAAAGTGGAACCAGACCCATCCATTTAACTGTTTCCTAAAACTGTTACCGTATTTTTTGCTCCATAAGACGCAATTGACCATAAGACACACCTATGTTTTAGAGTAGGAAAACCAGAAAAAAATGAAATGCACCCTTACCAGTGCCCATGAAATGCAGCCTGACCTGTGTCAATGTAATGCAGCCTTACCAGTGCCCATGAAATGCAGCCTGACCAGTGCCCATGAACTGCAGCCTGACCAGTGCCCATGAACTGCAGCCTGATCTGTGCCAATGAAATTCAGCCTGACCAGTGCCCATGAAATGCAGTCTGATCTGTGCCAATGAAATGCAGCCTTACCAGTGCCAATGAAATGCAGCCTTACCAGTGCCCATGAAATGCAGCCTGACCAGTGCCCATGAACTGCAGCCTGATCTGTGCCAATGAAATTCAGCCTGACCAGTGCCCATGAAATGCAGCCTGATCTGTGCCAATGAAATGCAACCTTACCAGTGCCAATGAAATGCAACCTTACAAGTGCCCATGAAATGCAGCCTGACCAGTCCCATGAAATTTATCCTGACCTGTGCCAATAGAATGCAGCCTTACCAGTGCCCATGAAATGCAGCCTGACCAGTGCCCATGAACTGCAGCCTGATCTGTGCCAATGAAATTCAGCCTGACCAGTGCCCATGAAATGCAGCCTGATCTGTGCCAATGAAATGCAGCCTTACCAGTGCCAATGAAATGCAGCCTTACCAGTGCCCATGAAATGCAGCCTGACCAGTCCCATGAAATGCAGCCTGACCTGTGCCAATAAAATGCAGCCTTACTAGTGCCCATGAAATGCAGCCTTACCAGTCCCATGAAATGCAGCCTGACCTGTGCCCATGAAATGCAGCCTGGCCAGTGCCCATGAAATGCAGCCTGACCTGTGCCAATGAAATGCAGCCTTACCAGTGCCCATGAAATGCAGCCTTACCAGTGCCAATGAAATGTAGCCTTACCAGTGCCCATGAAATGCAGCCTTACTAGTGCCCATGAAATGCAGCCTTACCAGTCCCATGAAATGCAGCCTGACCTGTGCCCATGAAATGCAGCCTTACCAGTGCCTATGGAATGCAGCCTGACCTGTGCCAATGACTCCTGGTCCCTGGCCCTGTTGTGGCTTGCTGGTCTGACACGTAATGGCCTCCACGCACTGTGCCTGCTCACCTGCTGCAAAGCTTCCTGGGCTTCTTCTACCCAGGCCGATCCCCCTTCCCTTGCTATATGATCATCATGCGTCGGCCCAAAAAAGACGATCGCTGCCGTCGTGGACTCCAGCGAGTTTCAGCAGACAGTACTGTCTCCCTTCTGCGGCCATGCCCTCAGATCATATATGTAATATGTATGTAACACGAAGGCGGTGGGGGGAGGCCTGGTCAATATTCGCTCCATAAGACGCAGAGACATTTTCCCCCATTTTTTGATGGGGGGAAAAGTGCGTCTTAAAGTGCGGCAAATACGGCACTTTCAAGGCATGCTTTGAATTATAATTGGTACATTTACAAGTGTGCTTATGTTAGCTCTCAACCAGGGGCGGACTGACCATTGAGCGACTTGGGCACTGCCCGAGGGCCCTGGGCCACTAGGGGGCCCCATCAGGGTTGCCAGGGTTGTCAGTAAAACCAGGGACAGTATGTATAAATCTGTATTTTTTTACATCTGTCTGTGTATACTGTGTGATTGTATACTGTGTGGCCCCATAATCTCTGATTGCCTGGGGGCCCCATAATCTCCTATTGCCCGGGGGCCCCATGAGTTATCAGTCCGCCCCTGCTCTCAACCAAACTGTCAAGCCATCAAATGGCTGGTGTCACAGCTGATCACATGTGTGGCATTAAGGCAGCTGAAGATCAAAGAGAATGTCAGGAAGTCAATAGTCATGCACATGCGCCAGCAAGCAGATGGAGGACTTTTGCGTTGTGCGTTGTGCACTCACACGTCGGCACATCTGTGTGCGGCCGCGTGCGCAGGCGTGAACGTCAGCGCACATTGGTGTCAGTGAGAAGAATAGTGCCCCATCATTGGTGTCAGTGAGAAGAATAGTGCCCCATCATTTTTTGTCAGTGAGAAGAATAGTGCCCCATCATTGGTGTCAGTGAGAGGAATAGTGCCCCATCATTGGTGTCAGTGAGAGGAATAGTGCCCCATCATTGTTGTCAGTGAGAGGAATAGTGCCCCATTGTCGGTGTCAGTGGCAGGAACTATGTCCCTCTGTTGCTGACAGTGGGGGAAATATTGCCCCAAGGGCCGGGTAAGAGCAAGCAATGGACCACATCCAGCAGTTTGGAGACCACTGTTCTAGAAGAAAGGGGAAAGTAACAGAGCAGACACTGAGCAGCCCTAATTAATCAACCCCCTGCTCCTTTGACTATAGTGGAGCCAACTAAATTTACCTAGCAGGCCACTCTACTCTAAGAGGGTGCCATGGGACTTGTGGAAAGTATGTCTAGGTACCTGCAGCCTTGGCTGGTAGAGTTCTTCCCTGTTTTGCCCTCCTTGAACCTGCTGGGCAAGTCACTGGAGTCAAGTGCCGGATCTTTCTCCCGACACTTGGCTCTGCTCCAGCAAGATACACTGACAGTCCGGCAAGGTCCCGGCCAATCCAGGCAATTTACTGGGGCGGAGAGGAACCTTCCCCACAAAGTGATGGTCATTGTGTATGCGGGTTAGGCAAATTAGGCAGCCGCGAGGCCCCTGTAAGGGCGGGGCCTTAGGCGACCGCCTAATTTGCCTAATTAAAGAGCCGCCTCTGCCTGTGCCTGTGCAATGGTTAAAAACTACAACTCCCCGAAGACATTGGGACTTTTCATGGCACCTGGAGGCTTTTCCATTGCTTGCACTTAACGTGTTCCCTTTTTTTTTTTTTTTTTCAGTATCGAAGAACCCTGAGGAGCTTTGGAATTCTGCCACAGCAGTTAATAAAAACCTGAAAAAACAATGTTAATCTGACCTGGAGCGACAGAGTTCTTAAGATATTTGTCATAATAAAAAGAACATGTGACCCGGGGTACCTTTCCAGGTCAGTGAAATGTCAAAGTGTCTTTGAATTACACAACTTGGCGGGACCTGGAAATAATAAGACGGCTTTGAATGTTCTTTTGGTTACATCTTTAACACAACGCAGATTGGATTTCTGTTTTATTTGAATTATTTGTGATATTTAATCCAAGTCAAAGCTGTGAGCCAACCGAGAGACAGTAACTAAACAGTAGTTTTATTACTAAACTGGAGGGGTTTTTTTTCTTAGTTTTAGATGCAGTTGAGAAGTAATGGAGTCTTCATTGCTGACTATGACCCCAATGTTTCCTTCCCTTCTTGTCCCCTTGATACCCATACAAGAAATGTGGAAGCGCAGACAGCTGTAGTGCTCACCCCTGAGAGGGTCCGCTGATTTGCCGTAGGTTCCTCTCCCGGGTTAGTGCAGCGGCAGCCAGGCACACAGCAACAATGGCTCAATGAACAGTGCAGGCCCTAGACTCCAGGGGATGTCCTTTTGAGATTTATTGCCGAATAAACTTGGATCGGGTACAGGGAGCTGTGGGATACTCCACGAACAGTGCCATATTTAGACCTTGGGGGGGGGGGGGGGGCCGGGCACTTCAAGTTGGGGGGTCCCCCTCTACATAGAAATTACGTTTCTATGTAGAGGGGGCCCCCCAACTTGAACTGCAGCTGCACCCCCCAAGGTTTGAACTGAAATGAATGATACACACCTGTTCTGAACAGTGCCAGATTTAGACCCTGGAGTGGCCCAGGGCCCTTCAAGTTGGGGGGCCCCCGCTACATAGAAATTACATTTCTATGTAGAGGGGCCCCCCAACTTGAAGTGGCCCGGGCTCCCCAAAGTTTGAACTGAAATGAATGATAAACCCCATACCTGTCCTGACCAATCTCGGAATTTTGGGTAAAACTTGCTGACAAAGTTTTACCCTATTCAAGATCTGGGAGTGTCAGATTCACCCTTTGACCCAATCAGGGTCACGCTGGGAAGTGAGAGTGCCAGATTTAGTCCTGGGCCCCCCCCCCCCAAGGTTTGAACTGAAATGAATGATAAACCCCACTCCTGTTCTGAACAGTGCCGGATTAAGACCCTGGAGCGACCCAGGGCACTTCAGGTTGGGGGGGCCCCCTCTACATAGAAATTACATTTCTATGTAGAGGGGGCCCCCCAACTTGAACTGCAGCTGCACCCCCCCCCCAAGGTTTGAACTGAAATGAATGATACACACCTGTTCTGAACAGTGCCAGATTTAGACCCTGGAGTGGCCCAGGGCACTTCAAGTTGGGGGGCCCCCACTACATAGAAATTAAATTTCTATGTAGAGGGGCCCCCCAACTTGAAGTGGCCCGGGCTCCCCAAAGTTTGAACTGAAATGAATGATTAACCCCACACCTGTCCTGACCAATCTCGGAATTTTGGGTAAAACTTGCTGACAAAGTTTTACCCTATTCAAGATCTGGGAGTGTCAGATTCACCCTTTGACCCAATCAGGGTCACACGGGGAAGTGAGAGTGCCAAATTTAGACCTTGGGGGGGCCCGGGCGTTCAAGTTGGGGGGCCCTCTACATGGAAATTACATTTCTATGTAGAATGGGCCCCCCAACTTGAACTGCCTCTGGGCCCCCCCAAGGTTTGAACTGAAGTGAATGATAAACCCCACGCCTGTTCTGAACAGTGCCGGATTAAGACCCTGGAGCGACCCAGGGCACTTCAAGTTGGGGGGGCCCCCTCTACATAGAAATTCAATTTCTATGTAGAGGGGGCCCTCCAACTTGAAGTCCCCTGGGCCTCCCCAAATTTTGAACTGAAATGAATGATAAACCCCACACCTGTCCTGACCAATCTCGTAATTTTGGGTAAAACTCGCTGACAAAGTTTTACCCTATTCAAGATCTGGGAGTGTCAGATTCACCCTTTGACCCAATCAGGGTCACGCGGGGAAGTGAGAGTGCCAGATTTAGACCTTGGGGGGGGGGGCGCGGGCGCTTCAAGTTGGGGGGGCCCTCTACATAGAAATGTAATCGGATGCCAAGGTTGGATGCGTTGTGCGTTCAGAAATGGTATTCTGCATACCTTGGATGTAAGGAGCCGTTATTTGAGCTACTGTTGTCTTTCTATCTGCCCATTCTCCTCTGACCTCTGACATCCACAAGGCATTTTCCTCCACACAACTGCCGCTCACTGGATATTTTCTCTTTTCCCCACCATTCTCTGTAAACACGAGAGACGGTTGTGTGTGAAAATCCCAGAAATACTCAGACCAGCCCTTCTACCACCAACAACCATGCCACGTTCAAAGCCACTTCAATCCCCTTTCTTCTCCATTCTGATGCTCGTTTTAAACTTCAGCAAGTTGTCTTCACCACGTCTAGATGCCTAAATGCATTGAGTTGCTGCCAGGTGATTGGCTGATTAGCAATTTGTGTTTCCAAGCAATTGAACAGGTGTACCTAATAAAGTGGCCGGTGAATATATATCGATATCAAGCAAATAGCCTGGATCCAGTCTAATTTCCGGTAATCACAAATCAGGTCATTCCTTTTTTTTTTACCAGCCCTTTAATGAAGTCTTTGTAAAATTCATGTACCATAGAACTAGTCTGACCATGAAGGCCTCTCAACCACTGCAATTTATCTTCATCTTAGGTTATTAAGTAGCCATTTTCACCTGGTCGAAGTGGCAATCACCGTTAACTTGCTAGCAAATCCTGTATTTATCGCTAAAGGCGGCAGCCTTGCACTTTATTCCCGTGACTTTTAAAGCAGTTATTTCTCCAAGCCATCACTGCAGGTCATAAAAGAAGTGTAATGATGATACTTGCATGATAAGCTAGAAAGATTTACAAGCAAATCGGGGAACAAGAGGTTCTAGCAGAAAAACCAGTTGGATGAAAAATTCGGCAATTTTTACAATGTTGTTGCTTTCGAATAAAAGAGCAGTAAAAGGTCATTGTGGTGGCCAGGAAATATTTATGATAATAATTATACTAAGCGCATAGAACCTACAGCAAAGGATAGGATAGGAGTCTCCCTATGAGCGATGGATGGGGGGGGGGACATCTTGTTTGTAGCACCAAGACCCATCAATGTTTACACATTATCTCACAAAAGTCAGTACACCCCCTCAGATCTTTGTAAATCTTTTCTTCTCTCTTTTCATGTGACAACACTGAAGAAATGACACTTTGCTACAATGTAAAGTAGTGAGTGTACAGCTTGTATAACAGTGTAAATTTGCTGTCCCCTCAAAATAACTCAACCCACAGCCATTAATGTCTAAACCGCTGGCAGCAAAAGTCAGTACACCCCTAAGTGAAAATGTCCAAATTGGGCCCAATTAGCCATTTTCCCTCCCCGGTGTCATGTGACTCGTTAGGCTCGGTTCACACTACCGTGACTTGGGATCTGACTTGTAAGCCCTCAAGTCGCCCCAAGTCGCCCCAGAAAGAGATTCACATTACAGTGAATGGGAGCGTCTTAATAGACACTACTGAAGTCGCTCCGACTTCAGAGCGTACTCCCTGTACTACTTTGATCCGACTTGGTAGGCGACCTGTACCATAGAAATCAATGGAAGTCGCCTCCAAGTCGGATCTCTCTGTAAAGTCAAGCGACTTTGCAGGGAAAACCCCTCCCTCCCCCCTCCCTCCCAGAGAGCTGATTGGCCACAGGCGAAGTCGCCTGTCATGGAGGCGACTTCAAGTCGCCTTGTAATTTGCTAAAGTCGCGTCGAAGTCGCGTCGAAGCCGCGTTGAAGTCGCCGTGCAAAGTCGCGCTGAAGTCGTGTTGCCCCAGTGTGAACCGAGCCTTAGTGTTACAAGGTCTCAGGTGTGAATGGGGAGCAGGTGTGTTAAATTTGGTGTTATCGCTCTCACTCTCTCATACTGGTCACTGGAAGTCCAACATGGCACCTCATGGCAAAGAACTCTCTGAGGATCTGAAAAAAAAGAATTGTTGCTCTACATAAAGATGGCCTAGGCTAGAAGAAGATTGCCAAGACCCTGAAACTGAGCTGCAGCACGGTGGCCAAGACCATACAGCGGTATAACAGGACAGGTTCCACTCAGAACAGGCCTCGCCATGGTCCACCAAAGAAGTTGAGGTCACGTGCTCAGCGTCATATCCAGAGGTTGTCTTTGGGAAATAGATGTATGAGTGCTGCCAGCATTGCTGCAGAGGTTGTTGGGGTGGGGGGGTCAGCCTGTCAGTGCTCAGACCATACGCCGCACACTTCATCAAATTGGTCTGCATGGCTGTCATCCCAGAAGGAAGCCTCTTCTAAAGATGATGCACAAGAAAGTCCACAAACAGTTTGCTGAAGACAAGCAGACTAAGGACATGGATTACTGGAACCATGTCCTGTGGTCTGATGAGATCAAGATAAACTTATTTGGTTCAGATGGTGACAAGCGTGTGTGGGGGCAACCAGGTGAGGAGGACAAAGACAAGTGTGTCTTGTCTACAGTCAAGCATGGTGGTGGGAGTGTCATGGTCTGGGGCTGCATGAGTGCTGCCGGCACTGGGGGGCTACAGATCATTGAGGGAACCATGAATGCCAACATGTACTGTGACATACTGAAGCAGAGCATGATCCCCTCCCTTCAGAGACTGGACCGCAGGGCAGTATTCCAACATGATAACCACCCCAAACACACCTCCAAGATGACCACTGCCTTGCTAAAGAAGCTGAGGGTAAAGGTGATGGACTGGCCAAGCATGTCTCCAGACCTAAACCCTATTGATCATCTGTGGGACATCCTCAAAGGGAAGGTGGAGGAGCGCAAGGTCTCCAACATCCACCAGCTCTGTGATGTCATCATGGAGGAGGGGAAGAGGACTCCAGTGACAACCTGTGAAGCTCTGGTGACCTCCATGCCCAAGAGGGTTAAGGCAGTGCTGGAAAATAATGGCGGCCACACAAAATATTGACACTTTGGGCCCAATTTGGACATTTTCACTTAGGGGTGTACTGACTTTTGTTGCCAGCGGTTTAGACATTAATGGCTGTGTGTTGAGTTATTTTGAGGGGACAGCAAATTTACACTGTTATACAAGCTGTACACTCACTACTTTACATTGTAGCAAAGTGTCATTTCTTCAGTGTTGTCACATACAAAGATAGAAGAAAAGATTTACAAAAATACGAGGGGTGTACTCACTTATGTGAGATACTGTATTTGTATGTTAGGAGTGGTTTGAAAGTGAGTATGAAAGATTATATTACTGATAGGAGTTGATAGTGCAGAGTCATTATGGATGGAGGTTTATACGAGTGCGTCAATAATGGTGGGAGTATGTTATAGCCCCCCTAATATACATTGTATAAGATGAGAAATAGATTCAGCTCCTATCAGAGACTGAAACAGCTGAGAAGCAGGGCGATGTGCTTAGTATGGGGGGGATTTCAATTACCCTGATATTGATTGGGCTCATGGATCTGAAACGTTCCACAAAGGCTTGTCATTTCTTGAACTTATTGCAGGACAATTTCATGGGTCAGATGGTAAAAGCCCAACTAGAAAAAAAAAAAAATGCTCTGTTGGATCTATTAATTTTAAATAACAAAAAGCTCATTACAGGCGTACAAATTACAGACAATTTAGGTAATAGTGATTATAATGTAATTACATTTGCTTTAAATTACAGGAAGAAGAAGCACGTTGGTATGGCAAGAGCACTCTATTTCAAAAAGGCTAACTTCACTAAGCTGTGCTCTTTACTGCATAAAATTCAATTGGATGAAATATTCTTACCATAGAACACAAGTGGGGGTGTTTTAAAGACATATTTAAATGACCGCATTTGCCAGTAAATTACAACATTCCAACAAATATAAAAAAAGAAAAAAATAATTAAAACCTATGTGGCTCAGTTCCAGAGTAAAAAAAGGAAAATTTATGAGAAAAGACCGACTTTAAAAACATACAAAGTAGAAAGGGACAGTGTCTGCATTTCAAAGCTACAAGGAATGGAACAAGAGAGGAAAAACAGCAATTGGGGCAGCCAAAATAGAATATGAATAACATATTGCTACTGTAAGTAGAACAAATCTAAAAAAAAAAAATGTTTTAATTATATCAAGTGTTAAACAGTAGGGCTGCATTCACATCTGAGCGTAGCGTCTTTGAGCGTTTTTCCAGTGTTTTTTTTGTGCGTTCTTATGTGTGATGTTGGCGCATTTTTATGCGCGACTTGCGTGCGTTTGTGAGCTTTGGTGTTTTTTTTATTAGCCAATAATAAAAACTATCATCTGTTGCATCATTTGTTGCAACTGTTTTAGTTTTCCGTTAGCATTTATTTTTATTTCTTTATTTTTATTTTTTGTTAAGGTAAGGGGTTAGAGTTAAGGTTAGGGTAGGGTTAGGATTAGGAGTTTGGATTAGGGTTAGGATTAGGGGTTAATTATTTATTTACTATTACTTAGTATTCATTTATTGAATGTATTTAGTATTTATTTATGATTATTTTTATTTATTTGTGTATTTACAGTATTTTACATTTATTTATTCATTAATTATTATGATTATTAGCAGCACCGTGTTTCCCCTGAAAATATGCCCTACCCCGATTATAAGACCTAGCCTGATTTTTGGAGAGGGCTGCAATATAAGCCCTACCCCGAAAATAAACCCTAGTAAAGTCCATGTAAAAATATATAAAAAATGTTATATAATGTCCACTGTGTCTCCTGTTGTAACTTTCTTGTCGAAAATACCTTATTTACAGTGCCACTTAGTACTCATTTATTGAATGTATTTATTATTTACTTATGATTATTTTTATGTATTTGTGTATTTATTTTACATGTATTTATTCATTAATTTTTGTTAGGGTAAGGGCTTAGAGTTAAGGTTAGGTTAGGGTTAGGATGAGGAGTTGGGATTAGGGTTAGGATTGGGGGTTAATTATTTTTTTTACTATTATACTTAGTATTCATTTATTGAATGTATTTATTATTTATTTATGATTATTTTTATTTATTTGTGTATTCATTTTACATTTATTTATTCATTATAAGCCCTACCCCGAATATAATACCTAGCCTGATTTTTGGAGAGGGCTGCAATATAAGCCCTACCCCGAAAATAAACCCTAGTAAAGTCTATGTAAAAATATATAATCTGTTTTGTAAAATTGTTATATAATGTCCACTGTGTCTCCTGTTGTAACTTTATTGTCGAAAATACCTTATTTACAGTGCCACTTAGTATTCATTTATTGAATGTATTTATTATTAATTTATGATTATTTTTATTTATTTGTGTCTTTATTTTACATGTATTTATTCATTAATTTTCGTTAGGGTAAGGGGTTAGAGTTAAGGTTAGGGTAGGGTTAGGATTTGGAGTTGGGATTAGGGTTAGGATTAGGGGTTAGTTATTTATTTACTATTACTTAGTATTCATTTATTGAATGTATTTATTATTTATTTATGATTATTTTTATTTATTTGTGTATTTACAGTATTTTACATTTATTTATTCATTAATTATTAGGATTATTAGTAGCACCGTGTTTACCCCGAAAATAAGCCCCACCCCGAATATAAGACCTAGCCTGATTTTGGGAGAGGGCTGCAATATAAGCCCTACCCCGAAAATAAGCCCTAGTAAAGTCCATGTAAAAATATATAATCTGTTTTGTATAAATGTTATATAATGTCCACTGTGTCTCCTGTTGTAACTTTATTGTTGAAAACACGTTATTTACAGTGCCGCTGGGCGCTTATTTGACCCCCCTGAAGATCTTCTCCTCTTCTCCCGGCTGACGTCAAAGGCCCCTCCCTCTGCAGCTGGGATCTCAGCCCTTCCCCCGGCAGTGCTCGGAGCGGGGCTGACGTCAGCTGGGAACTCAGCCCTTCCCCCAGCAGTGCTCGGAGTGGGAAAGAAGAGCTCCGGCGCATCACGTGAGCGCCCAGCGGCGCTGTAAATAAAGTATTTTCATCAATAAGGTTACAAAGGGAGACTTACTGGACATTATATCATATTTTTACAAAACGGATTACATATTTTTGTGATTAAAGATGTCATAATGATGACAGGAGGAGAGGGGGAGAGAAGACAGGGGACATAGATAAGACACTCCCCTGAAAAATAAGCCCTAGTGTGTTTTTTGTAGCAGAAATTAATGTAAGACCCAGTCTTATTTTTGGGGAAACACAGTAGTAGTATTAACACCTTAACCCTAACAAAAAATAAATACATCACCCTATGTCAGGAAACTAGTTCAGCTAATACTAATTCTCATACAGCTAATGCTAATTCATCTGCATTCACTGCTCATTCCCCAATACCCATTCACTAAAACTGATCGTATTAGGGAATGAACAGTAGCTGCAGAAGAATTAGCATTAGCTATATCGAAATAGTATTAGCCGAACTAGCTTCCTGACATAGAGTATTTATTTATTTATTGTTAGGGTTAAGGTGTTAATACTACTACTACTAATAATAATAATAATAATAATAATTAATGAATAAATACAATAAAATAAATACTCACATAAATAAAAATAATCATAAAAAAATAAATTAATTAAATAAATTATTCCTTAGTAATAGTAAATAAATAATTAACCTCTAACCTTAACCCTCAAAAAAAAATAATAATAATAATAAATAACTAGGGTTTAGTCTATTCTTGTAGAGTATGATCTATGTTTGTAGGATATGGTCTATGCTTGTAGAATATGGCCTATGCTTGTAGGGTATGGCCTATAATTGTAGGGTATGGTCTATGCTTGTAGGGTTTAGTCTATGCTTTTAGGGTTATGATCTATGTTTGTAGGGTATGGTCTATGCTTGTAGGGTATGGCCTATAATTGTAGGGTATGGTCTATGCTTGTAGGGTATGGCCTATAATTGTAGGGTATGGCCTATGCTTGTAGGGCATAGTCTATTCTTGTAGGGTTTAGTCTATGCTTTTAGGGTATGATCTATGTTTGTAGAGTATGGTCTATGCGTGTAGGGTATGGTCTATGCTTGTAGGGTATGGTCTATGCTTGTAGGGTTTGGCCTATGCTTGTAGGGTTTGGCCTATGCTTGTAGAATATGGCCTATGCTTGTAGGGTATGGCCTATAATTGTAGGGTATGGTCTATGCTTGTAGAATATGGCCTATGCTTGTAGGGTATGGCCTATAATTGTAGGGTATGGCCTATGCTTGTAGGGTTTAGTCTATGCTTTTATTGTATGATCTATGTTTGCAGGGTATGGTCTATGCTTGTAGGGTATGGTCTATGCTTGTAGGGTTTGGCCTATGCTTGTAGAATATGGCCTATGCTTGTAGGGTATGGTCTATGCTTGTAGGGTTTAGTCTATTCTTGTAGAGTATGATCTATGTTTGTAGGGTGTGGTCTATGCTTGTAGGGTTTGGCCTATGCTTGTAGGGTTTGGTCTATGCTTGTAGGGTATGGTCTATTCTTGTAGGGTATAGTCTATGCTTGTAAGGTTTGGCTTATGCTTGTAGGATATGGTCTATTCTTGTAGGGTATGGTCTATGCTTGTAGGGTTTGGAATATGCTTGTAGGGTATGGTCTATGCTTATAGGGTTTAGTATGTGCTTGTAGGGTATGGTCTATGCTTGTAGGGTTTGGCCCATGCTTGTAGGATATGGCCTATGCTTGTAGGGTATGGTCTATGCTTGTAGGGTATGGTCTATGCTTGTAGGGTATGATCTCTGTTTGTAGAGTATGGCCTATGCTTGAAGGATATGGTCCATGCTTGTAGGGTATGGTCTATGCTTGTAGGGTATGGTCTATGCTTGTAGGGTTTGGTCTATGCTTGTAGGGTTTAGTTTATGCTTGTAGGGTATGATCTATGTTTGTAGGGTATGGTCTATGCTTGTAGGGTTTGGCCTATGCTTGTAGGGTATGGTCTATGCTTGTAGGGTATGGTCTAGGCTTGTAGTGTTTACCCCATGCTTGTAAGGGCTCTTTTTCAAATACATAGTTGAACTTGACGGACCTGTGTCTTCTTGCAACCTTATCTACTGTGTAGCTATGAAATCAAATCTCCGCCTGTGTTGACGAGCCTTGGGTTTGTGTCAATGGCATCAGTTTGAGAGGCTTCTCAGATCATTCAGAATTCATTGACGGGTACATTTCACCCACAGTTGACCACCATTTCACGTGCTTTAATTAGGTTTTGCATACTTTTAAACTTGTATGGGAATGCAAAACCTGCTTAAAACAAACGAATTCCTGTAGACGCAGGTCCTTATATCCAGACTGAATCGTCGTTAGCAAAAATAATTTCATTCAGATCTTTACACTAGTCCTTTTATTGAGGTTGGACATACACTAGAACCGGTTTGAACCTGAACATTTCTCAACTTCCATTCTTCGTCCTGGGCTAATGAGCAGGCAATTTCACCTGGTCAAAGAGTCAATTCTCTTTCAAATCTTGTATCCATAGGTTTTGGCGGCCTTGTGCTTTATTCCCTAGACTTTAGACTTGTAAAGCAACTATTTTTCTAAGCCGTTGATGTATTGCTTTAAGGTAGCTGGCTCGGATTATTAGTCTGTGACATTTACGACCCTATAGCTCTCAAAAGTCAAGGTTTAGAGTATACGCCGTGCGTTTTCCATATATCTCCTGGTTACTGGACCTGAACCTAGCTCATAAAAGAAGCATAATGATGACACTTGCAGGATGGCCTTAGAAAGATTTACAGGCAAATATGTGAACAAGAGGTTTACCAGAAAAGTCGTTAAAGGAAACATTCAGTAATTTTTAGACGCTTTTCCGATTGAATTGATGAGCGGTAAAATATATTTTCCGGCGCTCATTAAATATTTAGAAAATAATGCGAAGTGCATATAACCCAGAGCCAGAGACACCCAGGCAGAAGTCTCCCCAAGAGCGATGGATGGGGAAACATCTGCTCTTTGTCTGCAGCACCAGACGATGGTCTTAACGTGCATTTTACACTTTCTTCCGTGTTCATTTAGGATTGGCCGAGTTACATAAAATTATTGCAGCAAATCATCAGTGAGTGATCAGCGAGCACTTCCCATCTCAGAAATGATTTAAAATTACTGAAAGAATCCAACTTTCTATAAATAAAATAAAAAAACATGTATGAAGCGAATAAAAGCATGCGTCCTGACACAGATATGTCGTGTCAACGCGTTTCGTGGAAAAACGGCTTCTTCAGGACTTGGATGATGGTGCATGTCTTCATTGTAGCATCAAATTACAAGTAAAACCTAGCATCATAAATCTCACTATAATAACAAAACAAAAAGGACTTTGAACATGCCACCCAGGAGACCATACATGATACCAACAATATTGCCAAAGGGGATTAATAAAACACAACAATTTTTTTTATTGTACAAATAATCTTTAAAAATACTGAAAGAACCCAACTTTCAATACGTAAATCAAATTAAAAACTTTTATGAAATGAATAAAAGCATGCACACTGACACAGATATGTCATGGCAACGTGTTTCTTGGAATAACGGCTTCTTCAGGACTTGGATGATGGTGCATTTCTTCATTATAATATCAATTTACAAGTG
Source organism: Lithobates septentrionalis (assembly GCA_037952835.1). Lineage (NCBI taxonomy): Eukaryota > Metazoa > Chordata > Amphibia > Anura > Ranidae > Lithobates > Lithobates septentrionalis. The sequence goes on from JBBDGP010003635.1 coordinate 646,928, forward strand.
AACCTAGCATCATAAATCTCAGTATATGAACAAACAAAATGGACTTTGGAAATGCCACCCAGGAGATAATGCATGATACCAACAATAGTGCCAAAAGGGATTAATAAAACACAACAATTTTTTATTGTACAAATAATCTTTAAAATTACTGAAAAAATCCAATTTTCAATATGTAAATAAAATTAAAAACTTTTTATGAAATGAATAAAAGCATGCACACTGACACAGATATGTCATGTCAACTAGTTTCATGTAAAAAACAGCTTCTTCGGGACTTGGATGATGGTGCATGTCTTCATTATAACATCAATTTACAAGTGAACTTAGCATCATAAATCTCACTATAATAACAAACAAATAGGACTTTGAACATGCCACACAGGAGACCATAAATGATACCAAAAATATTGCTGAAAGGGAATGATAAAACATAAAAAGTACATTTTTGTACAAATATGGTTTAAAAATACTGAAAGAATCCAACTTTCAGTACGTAAATCAAATAAAAAAATTATATGAAGCGGATAAAAGCATGCACACTGACACAGCTATGTCATGGCAACGTGTTTCGTGGAATAACGGCTTCTTCAGGACTTGGATGATGGTGCATATCTTTATTTTAGCATAAATTTACAAGTAAACCTAGCATCATAAATCTCAGTATATGAACATGCCACCCAGGAGACAATGCATGATACCAAAAATATTACCAAAAGTGATTGAATAAACATGACAATTTTTTATTGTACAAATAATCTTTAAAAATACTGAAATAATCCAACTTTTAATACATAAAAAAATGTGCCCTGACACAGATATGTCATGCCATTGTGTTTCATGGAATAACAGCTTCTTCAGGACTTACATCAGGGGCGTATGTATGGGGGTTGCAGGGGTCAGCATTGTGACCCAGCCCCATGCTGGAGGGGTTGCCGTGAACATTAGAGCGAGAGCAATAATTCTAGTGCTAGACCTCCTCTGTAACAGGTACAGGTAATCTGTAAAAATTTTAAAGTGTCGCCTATAAAGATTTTTAAGTATGGTAGTTTGTCGCCATTCCACGAGCGAGCGCAATTTTACAGCGTGACATGTTAGGTAATTACTTGGCGTAACATCATTTTTTATATTTTTTCCCCAAAAGGGGGATATATGTTTTTTGCATTAAAAATCATGAAAGTGTATTTTTTCCAGAAAAAAACAAGTTTGAAAAATCACTGCACAAATACCGTGTGATGTAAAAAATTGCCACGCTCGCCATTTTATTCTCTAGGGTCACTGCTAACAAAATGTTTGGGGGTTCTAAGTACTTTTCTAGCAAAAAAAATACAGATTTTTACTTGTAAACCGAAAAAGCTTTTTGTGCATGTTATTAATACAATGAGACATTTTGAGGAGGTACATTTGTAGTTCATATACCTATATTACCAAAAGTATTGTGACGCCTGCCTTTAGTTTACACGCACATGAACTTTGATGGCATCCCAGTCTTAGTCCGTAGGGTTCAATATTGAGTTGGGCCACCCTTTGCAGCCATAACAGCTTCAACTCTTCTGGGAAGGCTGTCCACAAGGTTTAGGAGGGTGTCTATGGGAATGTTTGACCATTCCTCCAGAAGTGCATTTGTGAGGTCAGATCTGATGTTGGACGAGAAGGCCTGGCTCGCAGTCTGCACTCTTAATCACCCCAAAGGTGTTCTATGGGGTTTAGGTCAGGCCAGTCAAGTTCCTCCACCCCAAACTCGCTCATCCATGTCTTCATGGACCTTGCTTTGTGCACTGGTCCAAATCAACCCAATAGAACACCTTTGGGAAGAATTAGAGCAGAGACTGCGAGCCAGGCCTTCTCGTCCAACATCAGCACCTGACCTCACAAATGCTCTTCTGGAAGAATGGTCAAACACACCCATAGACACACTCCTAAACCTTGTGGACGGCCTTCCCAGAAGAGTTGAAGCTGTTATAGCTGCAAAGGGCGGAGCCAACGCAATATTGAACCCTACGGACTAAGACTGGGGTGTCATTAAAGTTCATGTGCGTGTAAAGGCAGGCGTCCCAATACTTTTGGTAATACAGTGTACATTATTAAGTATAGCGGAGCGCTTCACTAACCAGGAGGGTGCTACAGGTGATTGTAAGGGGACCAAGTGACTTCTCTAAATTCGGCTTTGTAGTCACTGTATTAATCTGTTAGGTAAAAGGTACTTTTTTTTTTTTTCAACATTTTTTATTTTTCATTTTGGTTGAGAGCTTCAGTTTTTTTTTTTTTTGCAGCAAACCATAGACACAGATGCATTTTTCTGACTTTGATTGCCAAGTATATAGCAATGGGAGAGGATACAGGGCTAGAAACGATATTTCATAAGTCTCAGAACTCCAAGTCATCATATGAATGAGGCAGCTGTGCCGGGCTGGTGGAAGATACATCAAAATACCGGCACAGAGAGCTGTGAGTTATCATCGGGATTTTATAGTATAATTATAGGTTTGCTCCAGCGGCTCTCCTCTCCGGCATCTGGAAGGTCACGAGAATACACCGACTGAACGGACCGGCTGCTAAAATAAACTCGGGATTTATTTTCTGTAAAGCCGTCTTAAAGTTTAGCTTTGTACCTCTTACATGCTTGACCTCCCACTGACCACACACCCCAAGGTCCTGGTGACCACCTTCAACTAGGGCAAGCAGTGGCGTCACTAGGGGGTGGCTTTTGGGGCTATAGCCCCGAATCTGGGGCCCATAGCCCCGAGTCTCTGCAGGGGTCCCCAAGGGGAGGGGAGGCTCTCTGGGGACCCTGATGTAAGTGGGGGGCTCTCTGGGGACCCTGATTTAAGGGGAGGCTCTCTGGGGACCCTGGTTTAAGGGGGAGGCTCTCTGGGGACCCTGATGTAAGTGGGGGGCTCTCTGGGGACCCTGATTTAAGGGGAGGCTCTCTGGGGACCCTGATTTAAGGGGGAGGCTCTCTGGGGACCCTGATGTAAGTGGGGGCTCTCTGGGGACCCTGATGTAAGTGGGGGGCTCTCTGGGGACACTGATTTAAGGGGAGGCTCTCTGGGGACCCTGATGTAAGTGGGGGGCTCTCTGGGGACACTGATTTAAGGGGAGGCTCTCTGGGGATCCTGATTTAAGGGGGAGGCTCTCTGGTGACCCTGATGTAAGTGGGGGCTCTCTGGGGATATATACACAGACACACACATATATTATATACATGTGTATGCCCGCCCAAGCGTATGACTTTCTGCTATGGGCTCTAGCCCCAGATCTTTTCTAGACCTAGCAACGCCCCTGAGGGAGAGAGTCTCCAAACTTTTCAAGTACAAGGGCCACATGGTAGATTTTACAAATATTAGCAAAATCAGGTTTATAAATAAATGAGTCCCCCTTTATATTAGGGCTCCCATCAGAGTCCCTCCTTATATCAAGGCCCCAATCAAGGCCTCCTTTAATGCCGTCACACCGCACGTATGCGTCCGTTGCAGCTGAGGTTTCTGTGCTGAGAGCGCGCTCGCTGCGTGCGACTGAGCTGTCGCCGACCGGTCTGTACGAATGGTCGGGAGCTGGCTGGACAGGCTCGAGAGATCATGTGACTGCTGTGACAGCCAATCATGGTGTTCACATGGTCAGAAAGTCCAGCCCCCCACCCACCCTCAGTTTGGTCATGAAGCAGCTAAAAGGGGAGCCGCGGGTGGGGCAGAAGGAGATTAAGGGGAACCTTCAACTAGGGCAAGAGTCTTCAAACTTTTCAAGTAGAAGGGCCACGTGGTAGATTTTACAAATATTTGCAAAATCAGTTTTTATAAATAAATGAGTCCCCCTTTATATTAGGGTTCCCATCAGAGTCCCTCCTTATATCAAGGCCTCATCAAAGTCCCCTTTTACATCAGAGTTCCTATCAGATTATCCCCTTACATCAGTGTCTCTTTCAGAGTACCCCTTACATTAGGGTTCCTATCAGAGTCTTCCCTTACATCAGTGTCCCTCATTATATCAGTGTCCCTTACAGATTCCCCCCTTACATGGGGGGGGGGGGGACGGCTGCCCGGGGTGCACTGGTGGGATGGGCAGACCCTCACCACACACAAGCTCCACATCAGTGCCTAGCAACCTACTGCTGTCACACTGTGCTCCAACGTGCCCGCATTTACAACTTCTAGCGGTTAGAAAGGAAACCATTGGCCACACATCTGCAGTTTACACTCCATGCCAACTGGAACAAGGGGGCAGAGATGGTTCAGGGTGGTTGTAAGTTAAGCTCAGTTGGAACCAGGACACTACATGCTAATACTTATGAGCAAAGGCTCAATACAGAACATGCATTAGCATGCATGCACAAACGTATCAGCGCGTGGCCAAGAAAAATGTGGACGCATGCGCGTGAGCATGCGCATGCACACACGTGCACGCACACGTGCACGCACTTCCACCAAATGGCCTATTTAAGCTGAACTGTGGCAAGAACAGATTGCTGAGTGGTCTTCCAGCTAGTTCCTGTTTACCTGTGCCCTGACCTGCTATATCTGCCTACCCGTGCTTGACCCGGCTTGCCCTTGACCAAATTCTGTATTCCCGCCTGCCTATTGTGACCTGGGCTTGTACTCTGACTCTGCTCTTGTCTTGTGTTCCTGTACCTTCGCTGCCCAGCTGTTGATGACCTCTTGGCTTGTGTCCCGACTACGCTCCTGCCTCCTGATCAAGCCTTACTGGGTTTCAGTCCCTGGTTCCTGCCTGGTGATCCACCGTCATCTGTTCCCTGCAAACCTCAGCTGGCGCTGCCTGTTATACCGGCCCTCGTGTCACTCTGTGTCCTCACACCTCCTGTCATCACTACCAGGGGTGTTGGATAAGAGGTGCAAGAGAAGCCCCCTCTACAGCTTGATCTCCACCAGATACGTGGCAGTGGTACACAACATTCTACAGCATGCATTATGAGAAGAGGCACAGTTCCTCATCCTTGCCCTGGGTGCTGAACCAGCCTGTCCCAGGACCGATTGTTAGTTGCTGGTTCTGCTACTCACCTCTTCTGTCCACCCAGCACCCCCGGGACTGAATATTGTAATGCTACAAGGGGCACTATGACATTTGGCAAGGGTTCCAATAACCGAGCTTCTGCCGGAGCCGCCTTGTCCATCTTGTGATCCTGATGAATAATAGGAGTGGTACTTCCTTCTCCATTAGCTATCAGTCCCCGTTCTGTACTAATAAATCTGGAATGATTGACAGGCGAGTTCAGACAAAAGTTCTGCCAGCTCTGATGACCTCACTTCTCATGAAGTCCTCCAACTTCTCAGCATTTGTTAGAACACACAATGCAGGTCACACTCTTCTGTCGGCATCTTATCTGGTCCGGTATGAATAATCTGTCCGGTGTGACGCTCGGTGCACGTTGCTTAGCATGCAGGAACGCCGTGCGCGCTCTGACATCCCTCCAAAAGGGTATATTTATTTATTCTCTGCCAGAGAACGTTGAAAGCGAGGATGCTTCATCCCAGATCCTTCTATACATGAAACATGAGCCCAACCACCGTGGATCTAGGCCGGGAATATGCAATGAGAAGAGAAGTCTTAAAAACGACCTGCAGACAGCTCAGAACGTGGAACATCTGCAGCTATTAAACACGTTACAGAACAAAGGTCCTGGCTTTATAGAAGAGGCCGAGCTGAAGAGACTGGCAGTACTTCGTAATGAGGATGTATAGGAAGGAGAGGTGTGAGGTCAGCTGATGGCGACCAGGAAAGGTCTCAACTGCCAGGTGGGATAAGAAGACTATAAGGAACTAGCTGTAAATATTTATGAAACACCCTTTAGATCATTTAGTTTTCCTTCAATGGTCATGAAATCAATTTTTATTTCAGCCTGGAATCTCTTAAATAGAACTCCAATTGAGACTTTTCTCTTTGTTCTTTGGGATGTGTCGCGTCCCCCCCCCCCCCCTAATAGAGCATCTCTGCCAAGACACTCCAAACTGCTCGGACCCTACTAACACACTTGGTCCTACACTAAAGGGCATTTGCTTCTGTAAATTGAAGGGTTAGCAGGCTACGACCCTAATTCCGCATACACACGATCGCACAACAAAATCCATGGGTTTTTTTTTCTGACGGTTGTTGGCTCAAACTTGTCTTACATACACACGGTCACACAAATCTTGTCGGAAATTCCGATCACCAAGAACGCGGTGACGTACAACACGTACGACGAGCCGAGAAAAATGAAGTTTAATAGCCAGCGCGGATCTTATGCTTGATTCCGAGCATGCGTGGGACTTTGTGCGTCGGAATTGTGTACACACGATTGGAATTCACGAAAACGGATTTTGTTGTGGGAAAATTTGAGATCCAGATCTCAAATTTTGTTTGTCGGAAATTCAGACGGAAAATGTCCGATGGAGCCTTACACACGGTCGGAATTTCCGACAACAAGCTCCCATCGAACATTTCCCGTCGGAAAATCCAACCGTGTGTACGGGGCATAAGAATGCACAAGAATGAGGCCACAAACAGCTTGATATTAAATCAGTTGAATATATTAAGGCAATTCAATACAATGTGGTGTAAATCGACAAAAAAGATAAATGCATAGACAAAGGAGCATGATAATAGACAAATAGGTAACAGTTCGCTAACTTGCAGAACCATAAAGAAACTATAGCTCTTTTAACTTGAATCTTAACTGGGCTGCTAGATTCTCTTAATAATCTCAACAAGTTCAGAGAAGTCAGAAAGGGTCCTGGTGTACAACTTGAGCATACAACTCTAACAGCGGGCGGGTGTATGCGTTCCTAGAGTGGGAGGTGGTGAAAGTACCTGGCACCTAGTACTCAACGTTAGCCGGCTTTCGGTGGGGCCCTCCTTTGGGTGGTGCACTGTCCCTTTAAGTGTGTTAATTGATCAACAAGCGCGAAGCCTCTAAGTAGAAGCAGTCTCTGTATTGGCTAACCATTTGTAGCAGGCGGTTAGGGCATGCAGTTCAACTCATCACTTCCTGGTAGGCGGCTATTCTGGTCCCAGCGACTCGGCATCTTATAATTCCCAGCAATCAGATCTTTACACAGGCCGCAGTCTCTCAGTTTGGCCTCTGAAGACAAAGTGAATTTCTCTTTTAAGCCTGGCTCTGAAGGCAGCTCCGGCAGGCCCAGGTGCAGGTCCATCCTTTCTCCCTAATGTGGGGGAACAGGCATAGCAACAGGTCCTCTTAGCTCCTCTTTAAAGGCTTTGGTCCATTGGCTGTGAGGCACAGACCCTGAGTGGAGGTCTGTACCCATCACTTTCTTCCCAGTGCGAAGATCTCGATTAGTTTTCCTGGGAAAAACTGTGAAGCCCTTCTCCTCTATCAGCAAGAATTTGTGGGAACTGAATTCCAGTAGCCATATGTCCCCATAAACAAGGATGGTGCAGCACCCCCTTTAAGAACTACAACCCCTGTGAGGCTCTGCAGCACAGCAAATTCTCTTCTACATTTTCCTATTGGCTCTCCCTCTCCCGCCCTCTGATAGGATCTGATTCCTGATGCCAGAAGGGAGGGGGAGAAAAGAGCAAGTGTGAAATCACACTGTCTGCATACACAGAGGTTTCCCATATACAAAGATCCAGCGTTGCCTGTCAGCAACTAATCCAGCAGCGATGGGGGGGATATGTTTACATATACTGGCGGGTGGGGGGTGAGCAGGCCGACTAATAGCTGGCAGAACCCAGCTACAGATGCCATGTGGGAGGATTAAACTGCTGTATTTTTGCTGTCGGTGTCCCCATTAGGGAGATTTAATCTCACTTCTTGCCTCAGTGATCATAGGGGAAGTAAAGGTAAATATTGTCTTTGACAACAGAATTGGTGCCACCAACAAGAGATTTCCCCACACCACTGCTGTTACTGTAATATCTGATCAATAAATAGCTTCAGACAAAGCGTATGTATGTGCTGATTATGAACTTCCTCATATGTGACAGTCTGTCCCCATGAAGGAAGAAGGGAAAATCTCGCTGTAACAAAACGCCCCACACTCCGGTTGAGTGCTTTTGTCATATACCACTTCCTCCAGCTTGGATATAGATATCAGGTATTTCAACTGCTGACAACCAAGAACTAGGCAGTACTCGTTTTGGCTGCTGAACATGAACTGTTTATTTGAACACAGGCACACAGAGATATTCAACTTCTCATCAGTAGACTGTCCAATCAGCAGGGAGAGCTGTTGGAGGAATCCCCCCTCCCTCCTAACAGCAAATACATATGCACATCCCATAATACTTTAAGTCAGACAGACACAATAGAACAATGGGATACAGCCACACCTAACAAACACATAGCACCCCCCACCCCACCTCAAACCACCTACCAATGGTCTCTGATGAACGGTGGACTTTATCTTCATATATTCTTGAGGTCAGACTGGGGTTCTCGGTCACCCTGTGCCCCTAATGGACACAGGATGACTTACACCTATAAGGGTCTGGGGGAGCTGGACAAGGAGCTTCCAGTGCTCTCCAAGCTAACCTGGGTTCCCCAAGCCCCCCACCCAAAGTAACTCCCATCACACTGCCCAATGTGCAGATCAGAAATTGCAGTGCCACGTCAAAATGCTGGTGGTTTGGACTGTGGAACTGTCAGGAAAGGTTTCCCCTGCTGGTGGTGCTGTCGGACATTTGGCTTGCAGTACTGATGTCCACCAGCGGGTGTCTCCTGGCAGTCTAGAACTGTCAGGAAAGGTTTCACCTGCTGGTGGCACTATCTGATCCTGGGGCCGCAGTACTGGCGTCCACCAGCGGGTGTTTCCCGGCAGTGTGGAGCCGACATTATCTGCATAATACTACCCGGCAAACACACACACACTTGCCTTCCTTGTGCCCTGACCTGAACCTGTGAGCTCTGAACCCTGACCCTGTCCCTGGTCCTGATCCTGACTCTGTACCCTGTGCCTTGTACCTGAACCTGTCCCTCCTGTGTCCCTGTTACCTTTACCTTGCCCTGCAGCCTGATCCGTCCATCCTCTCCCTGTCCCCATCTGCTGATCTCCCGTTGATGACTCTGGCCTGGCTACGTTTATGATTCCGGTATTCCCCATTTATTATATATACCTGTCTGGCTATTGTTATTTGTGGGTCTCTGTCTGGTAGTTGGTTGGTTGTGCACTGTGTTGTATCAGAGGTGTTTGTGTTTATATTTTCACTTCTCTTAATAAATCACAATATTTTCACTTTACATGCGTTTGGTTTCCTTTGTTGCTGTCCACGCAGTTCTGGTCACACCTGATTCATGACAGTATACCAAGGCCACCCCTGACCAGAAGTGGCTGCACAGAGGAACCATCTTGGTTCTGTTTGCTTTGCTGAGATGAATCCAGACACTGAAAGAGTGGACCAGTGACCTCAGCTAGAGATCATTCGATTAGCTCACTCCCTGGTTGATCGGGGCTGTATGCTGTTTGGGGATGTTCAGCCCTTAATTCAAATATGTACAGAGCTGGCCCTGCCCTGTATTCCAAAGGGCCGTTATGATTTTTCTCCACCTTTCAGTGTTAATCAGGTCGTATCTCTGGTGTGGCTTTTGGAAGATGATTCCACGTAATTTTGTGAACACTACTCAGCTTGTTCCCAACAGGTGATAATGGAGTGTGTTGATTCTATACAGTCCCTTTTCAGACAGGCAGAATGTCAACTGCAGTTTGTGCAACCATTACTCCTAGCATAGTCTAATATATTGCAATCAGCCCCAGCCAGCCCACAACAAACCATCTCTGCTACCAGACACCTACCTGCCCAAATGTCTTTTTCCCCATCTCCCATGGCAACCCCAGTCTCAGCCCAGTATACTCTGCTTCCCACCAAATATCAATACCCTGTTTCTACTCGCTGCACCTATCCTGCCTTTAATCCACCTCCCTCTTCTCTGCTGCCTACAACAACCCCACAAGAACTTCCTCTAGCCACTGTTCCCTCTTCCCTACCATATTCCAGCCCTTCTCTTCAGTCTGCTTCACCTCTTACCTACCGTCCTGCAGTCACCTACAGAACTTCAGTGGCTAAGCTAAAGAAGCAAAGGAAGTTTTTTCCGACTCGTACAATCCTGCCATTAACCCAACCTGCCTCCACACCAGCAAATCTGCTCCAACCTGAATTTCCGATGCCCGTGTCCCAGCCTGAAGTTCCAGTGTCCATGTTCCAACCTGAAGTTTCAGTGTCCGTGTTCCAGCCTGGAGTTTCGATGTCTGTGTTCCAGCCTGAAGTTTCGTGTCCGTGTTCCAGCCTGAGGTTCCGATGCCCGTGTCCCAGCCTGAAGTTCCGGTGCCCGTGTCCCAGCCTGAATTTCCAGTGCCCGTGTCCCAGCCTGAAGTTCCGGTGTCCGTGTTCCAGCCTGAAGTTTCGGTGTCTGTGTTCCAGCCTGGAGTTCCGGTGTCCGTGTTCCAGCCTGAAGTTTCGATGTCTGTGTTCCAGCCTGAAGTTTCTTGTCCATGTTCCAGCCTGAAGTTCCTGGTGCCCGTTTCCCAGCCTGAAGTTTTGGTGTCTGTGTTCCAGCCTGGAGTTCCGGTGTCCGTGTTCCAGCCTGAAGTTTCGATGTCCGTGTTCCAGCCTGAAGTTTCGTGTCCGTGTTCCAGCCTGGAGTTCCTGGTGCCCGTTTTCCAGCCTGAAGTTCCGGTGCCCGTTTCCCAGCCTGAAGTTCCGGTGCCCGTTTCCCAGCCTGAAGTTCCGGTGCCTGTTTCCCGGCCTGAAGTTCCGGTGCCCGTTTCCGGCCTGAAGTTCTGGTGCCTGTATCCCAGCCTGCTGGGCCAGTGCCCGTTACCCAGCCCATGGAGCCGGTGCCCGTTACCCAGACCGTGGAGCTGGTGCCTGTTACTCAGCCTGTGGGGCTGGTTCCCGCTACCCAGCCTATGGAGCCGGTGCCCCCTACCCAGCCTGCTGAACCGGTGACCGTCACCCAGCCTGTTGAGCCAGTACCCGTCATCCGATTTGCTGAGTCGGTGCCCGTCACCCAGCTTGCTGAGCCGATGACAGGAACTGTGCTTTATTGCTGCATTATTATTAATACCTGAGTTCTCATACATTGTATCTATATTCCAGCAAGTAAATTTCGCGCAATATTAAGTGAAATGGAAATAAGGTGTATATATATGTATTGTGGAACACTGTTGTCTGTCAGGTGGTAGTGTAGAAATCTCTCTGGTATACTAAAATGATCGCTGTTTTCACTCAAAAAGGTGAGGCTTAAATAGCAGTAAATACTGAATTACTCCTCATACCAGGGAACGTTGGAGGAGAGAAAATAACAGAGAAAGAGAAAGCTGCCAGCGACTATCCCCACACCTTAAAGACATATCACTGAATGCCTGATTACTACTAATGCAAGGTGAGAGTTCTGTGAGACCATACTGAGAGACACCAGCAGCAGAAAGATAAACTTTCACTACATCTATTTTTCAATATCAGAAGAATTATTCACAGTTGTTTTTCATATAAAGACTCACCTCCATATTTTTCATGTTTTATTTTTTATTTTATTTTTTTCACTTTGGCACTAGAAAATCGACAAATTATTGTAGTAACAAAACGGACTTTGCACATAAATTGGAATATATATATATTTTTTAAAGGTTGCACTATATATAATTTTTAAGGTTGCACTTTTGTTTTTATTACACAGTTTTGGATTGTGGATTTTAGAAGACCATATACGACTCACTACTAGAAATATTTTTATGCACATTTTTATGTATCATGTCATTATTTATTTATGCATGTTAGGTATGGGTGGTATGAGGAGTAATTCAGTATTTACTGCTATTTAAGCCTCACCTTTTTGAGTGAAAACAGCGATCATTTTAGTATACCAGAGAGATTTCTACACTACCACCTGACAGACAACAGTGTTCCACAATACATATATATACACCTTATTTCCATTTCACTTAATATTGCGCGAAATTTATTTTCTATTTTCATTTAGACATCAAGTGTTTGGTGTGAACACCCATATTTTGCAGCAATATTATTTTACACAGCACTATAGTTCATTTGAGCACTTCACCATTTTATATCCACCAGCGCGAAGGACAATTTTATATATATTCCAGCAAGCCCTTATGAAGGGGCAAAGTGTGGCCCACGAAATGCGTTGGCTTTTGTATTAACTTTATGTTTGGAATAAACCTAATTTTGGACTTAATTTTAAAGCATTTCAATATGGAGCTTCAATTCCTGACCCAGACATTTCCTCCACAGCCCAAGGTAACTGTGTGTCAAGGCTTTAATGATGTGGATCTTCTAGCTACTGTGGAAGGAATACCCCAAAGAGGGATGGTATGCTTAGCCATGAAGTGTGGGCTGACGGATGTTTTACAGTAAAGCAGGGTACAACAGGCAGATCAGGTCTGGGAGTAGGATCAGGACTCGTAGAAGTAGGCTGATGGTCCCGGGTGAGAGTAGGTGATGGTGATTCCCCAGGGTGTATAGTCTAAGGGCCCACCTGATGGGGGACATCATTTTTACTGCATGCTGACCCCAGGTCTTGACCCCCAAGTTCACCCTACTCAAGACCAGGGACTCGGGGGCAAGAAGGTACCAGGAAGAAGGTCTGGTACAGGAAGCTACACTGCAGTGACAGTCCAAAGGACAAAGCTGGTTGCGGAAACAGTAGAGGGGGTAGAGGTCAAAGTTCAGGTCTGGCAGTGGACTTGAGTAACCAGGAACAAAGCCAAAGGTCAGGGCAGGTAGCAGATTCAGAACGCCAGAAACGGAGCCAAGCATCATGGCAGGTAGCAGATTCAGATTGCTTGAAACTAATCCAAAGAGGGTTAAGGGCAGGTAGCGGACTTGGATAGCCAGGAACTAAGCTAAAGGTCAAGACAGGTAGCACAGTCGGATAGCCAAGAACAAAGCCAAGGGTCAAGGCCAGTAGCACACTCAGCTAGGCATAAAGTCAAGGGTCAAGGCAGGTACTAGTCACAGATAGCCAGGAATAAAGCTATGTGTGAAGACAGGAAGCACAATCAGATAGCCAGGGGTCAAGGCAAGTAGCAGACTCGGATAGCCAGGAACAAAGTTAATAGACAATGTAGGTAAGAGACTCAGCCAGGCCTGAAGTCAAGGGTCCCGGTCCAGGCAGATCAGATAGCAGACCCACCTAGTCAGGAACAAAGCCAAATGTCAGATTACTAGGAATGAAGCTAAGAGTAAAGGCAGGTAGCAGACTCATATAGCCAGGAACTAAGCCAAGGGCCAAGGCAGGTAGCAGATTCAGATAACCAGGAACAAAGCCAAGGTTTAGCGAAGGTAGCAGATTCAGATAGCCAGGAACTAATTCAAAGAAAGATCAGGGCAGGTAGCAGGACTTGGATGTGATTGTTCATGTATATCAGCTGCTTCTTCTACACGGATTGTCTTGGGTGTGGTTTGATTTAGGTGCACACTATAAGTAACCGAAGTTGAAGCTTTACCAATGTTGTGAACAAGCACGGTATACCCGTGTGAAATGTTAACCTTGGTCCTGTATCATCTGTCTGGCATGCGACAATAAAGATTTCTGTCAAGCAAACTTCTCGTTCCAGTGTGTGGCCACTTTCTTTCTTCTACACACTTCAGCAACGTTGATGAGCTGCGGCGAGCGCCTGGAGAGATATTACACCTCGTTGGCCTGAGCAGTGTATGCTTTGTGTTGTGGACCTAGCAGACTTGGATAGCCAGGAACTAAGCCAAGGGCCAAGACAGGTAGCACAGTCAGATAGCCAGGCATGAAGCCAAGGTTTAAGGCAAGTAGTTGACTAGGATAGCCTGGAACAAAGCCAAGGTTCAAGGCAAGTAGCAGATTCTGATAGCCAGGAATGAAGCCAAGGATCAAGACAGGTAGCACAATCAGATAACCAGGAACAAAGCCAAGGATAAGGGCAGGTGGAAGACTCGGATAGCCAGGAACGAAACCAAAAGTCAAGGCAAGTAGCAGGCCCTGATATTCAGAAACAAAGCCAAGGGTAAGGGCAGGTAGCCAGCTCAGATAGCCAGTAACGAAGCCAAGGGTCAGGGCAGGTGGCAGACTCGGATAGCCAGGAACGAAGCCATAGTTTAGGCAAGGACATAAATACACAACATATGGGTAAAGCAGCAAAGAGCACATTGACGTGTCCTAAAAACAACACAGAAAACCTGCAAGCCGTAACACACGTTTAAAACTCCAAAAACTGAGAACATTTTCACAAAGGAAAAGAATGAACACAGCCTTGATCATTATATTTTGTGATGTTTTTTTCCGGTTGAAGGGGTTGGGTGGGCGGAGTATGTCTAATCCTTTGACACCTGCACAGACCCTGGGAATCAGTTTGGTTTATTACCAATTTATTATAACTTCTGGCAATTTTCTTCCTGTTTTTAAGGCCAACACTTCAGTTTAAGCATGCCGTTTTATGATGAAAGCGTTGCTGTTTGTGCATTAAGCAGTACAGGTATTTCTTGGAGGAAGAGATTTTCTTGTGATTCAGATGAAACATTTTGGGTGATGAGTACAGAGAATGAGATACTTCCCAGATCAAAGCCTCTGCGCTGAGCTGTCAGATAAGGCCTCCTTTATATGTGACTGCAGACTCCTCTGACTGGGGATACATACAGGATCATTATACAAACGTATCTTTTTCAGGGGCTGTAAAACGTACACATAATACTTAAAGAAAGTGATTATCATTTTCTTAAAGTGATGTAGCAAGGTCTCCGGCCTCCTTCAGTCTAATGAGAACCTCCAGGACCAAAGATAGCTGACATCCTTCTGTATGTGGTGGGTTGTGAGACATAGAGGGTGCAAGGTGGAAGTTATTGGGTGCCAGACACTTCTTGAATGCAAAAGAGATATTTATTTCTCTTAAATCTTTTATAAGGGGGAAAGAGGGTTAGGGCCAGGACACCCTTGAGTAGTTGGAAGTTCAATTGGCAGACTCCGAGACTTCAATAGGAGGACAGCCTTGCAGGGAAAGGCCCCAGCAAGCCACATCTGCACGTGCAGGAATGCTGTCTCCTAATGGTAATAATCTTTAACAGTTCCTAACTCAACGTAACAATTCCTTCACCTTCACTACAACCTCTCCTTGTAGTTCTTCACCACTGAGCTCCCGGTCTCCCACTAGACCCTCTGATTCGCTAACTCCGAATCCCTTGAGCTCCTCCAATCTTTACACGGTGGTATCTTCCTCAAGCGTCACCCACGCTTCCCTGCTGGGTCCCTGGCTTGACACACAAGGCTGTTCTGCAAGCGTCACCTCCGCTGGTTGGGTCCCTGACTTGATCACCGCCTGAAGTTTCCCGATTCTCCATCGTGCCCGTTCGGTGAGAATGCGTCTCCGGTACTTGCTTCAGTTACTCACTGTGGTCCCCTGTAATCATGAGGGTGGTCGCTTTGTGGCGTCAGCGTCCCCTCTACCTCCGACCACTAACAGGTTCTCCGGCCGGCAGAACCGTCACTTCTGGTTGGACTGCAAGCCGCAATCCCAACCCTGTGCTGCTCTCTTGCTTCTGGATAGGCCCTCACACAGCCTAGCAGCCAGACGCCCGCTGGATAGGCTCAATCTCCGGCCTAGCAGCCCGGGGCAATACAACATACGTCCACCCAGACAGCCGTCCAGGTGGCGTAGAACATAGATCACCTGACTCCACCCGAATTTATGGGCCCTCCCAGCAGGCCAAGGGATTCAAGAAAACCCCTGCCCATTGGCTGAGATACCCCTTGTACCCATAACCTGACCTTGGGTTGCCCTTCTCATATCTAGTACCACCAAGTACCCGGCCACCTAGTGGTAGAAAAGAAAAGTGCAACAAGGACAAACTTAGGGAGAAATCAATAGATCTCTAGCAAGCAACCAGGATAACTACTCCTGGCAAGTAAATTTGTGAGGAGCTCCTTGACTAAACCCCAGGGTGCTACAGTGATAATAAACACGCACTGTTTTCTGGCACTATATGTTTACATGTGAAAATCATTTTTTTTTTTTGCTAGAAAATTAGTCAGAAAGCCCAAACATTATATTTTTTAAAGCAGAGGCCCTGGAGAATAAATCGGTGGGTTTTGCAATTTTTCTTTATGTATGTCAAGGTATTTGCGCAGTGTTTTTTTTTTTTTTAAAACACATAAAATATAAAAACAAAATACACTTTTTAAAATTTTAATGCTAAAAAAACACAATACATAACCCAATGTTTTTGTAAAATATAAAAGATGATGTCACAACGAGTAAATAGACACCAAACATATATTGGTGGGAGAGGGAATATGGGATTTTTAGGGTGACAAAAAATTATTAATCAAATATATATACAAAATATAACCACAGTTCTGTAGTGGTTAGCACTTTCACCTAGCAGCAATAGGGTCGCTGGTTCAAATCCCCGACCACAACACCATCTGCCTGGAGTTTGCATGTTCTCCCTGTGCCTGTGTGGGTTTCCTCCCACATTCCAAAGACATGCTGGTAGGTTAATCAGATCCTGTCTATAAATTGGCCTTCGTATGTGTATGTTTATGTGTTTGTAAGCGCGTCGGGGCCCTGCCGGGTAAACGGCCGCGCTATATCAACATCTGCTTGGAAGAAAACCATCTGGCCTTCGGGAAGAAGCTCAAGACCCATCTCTTCTGAAGACCCAAATGGACACTGGTGACAAAAGCGCCTTGAGGCGATTTAGTTCGCATATGTAGTGCTATACAAGTTATTCATTCATACAAAGCGTATAAAACATCACAGTATCATCATACAGTAACCAGCAGTGACTTCTTGCTCTACATGTTTCGCCATACAAGGGCTTCCTCAGGAGACTTCCAACAAGCACTGCATAGCATGGTAACTATAGGTGAAAAACAGTATATTAAAATCAGTATTTAATAATCGGAACAATATTTTAAACACATCAAAAACAAAAATTAACCAAGAGTACCCCCGCTTTGTCCCCACCTGAACTGTGGAACATGTCCTATGTGTAGAGGTCCCGACCCTGATGTCTCAAGGACATTGAAAAAATGCGGAGATAACTGGTGTATCACAGAGAAGGACATACAGGCCCCATAAGGCTGAGGGTTATCTAGAAAAGGGGATACATGATGAGCTTAGATTAACAAGAAAAAAAATCAACAAAAGTATCTTTCTGACCATAGAAAAATATATGAATATATTCAAACCTCAGAAAGCAGATATGGGAACCAACTCGTGGTACTGGAAGATATTATAGCAGATGATATTTCCAAACGGTTAGTAGATCTGAGGATTGATTTTCCCAGAAGAAAACTTCCAAGTGGTCAGATAATCCCTAATCAATAGCCTAACCAAACTGGAAAATAAAAAACATTCATAACTAATCTTCTGGCTTCCAGTCCTAGTAGTTCCCCGGCAATGTCTGAGCGTTAATTACCTTTCACCGATTTGAAGCATCAAGTATCACCCTGCTACCGACTCAGCCGCTGCCTGTCTACAGAGAAAGAGGATCTATTTATATCCCCTCCACCTCACCGGCGTCCAATGACGCCATCGAGGCGCGGACGCCAAAAGATCACCACCGTGCATGTGCGAATCGCACCGGAAGTGGTGCAAGCACGGCAACCCCCTGGCGTGATGACGTGGCGCCGGAAATGATGTCACGCGCAAGCGCAACCTGCATACGACACCGTGATCGAAAGTCTGCCCTCAGCTGGGTGGGACTTATGGCTGTCCAAGCCAATAGACATCCTGATTACCGGACGCAATGTGCAAGTGGCTGGTGGCGCCAACTCCCCCCCACCCCACACATGGGAGATTCCCCCTGTAGGGTTAGCAGAGAAGACGCCCTGGGCGTCCGTATGATCACCTGTCTCCATTTCCATGTACTTAAGGGTGACGAAATTTAAATCAATTAATTGCCAATAAAGGCCAGCCATGGGCCATGGCAGTCATTTTTTTGGGTGGCATCTGCAGGCATCACTCCAGGACAACCACTTGAAGTCGAATGACGTACAGGTATATGTGATTTGGCGTCAAGTGACATTCTCCCTTCTATTTCTGTATGAGGATGACGGTTCTGTAATTATTTTAATTTAAAAAAAAAAAAAAAAAAACATCTAAGTACCTTTTTCCTATTGGATATCGAGCTGTCACATGACCCAGCTCTCTCTCAGCCTGTCTGCAGGGAAACAGTAGCAGCAGGAAGCTTCTAGTCCTCTTCTGCTGCTGGTCACATGGTCAAAAAATTAAAAAAAAAAAAACAGCCTTTGGAATACAGAGTGAAAATAAATAATTAATATGAATAAACTGTTTTAATATGTCATACAATGTGGTGGATTTGGGTCATTGTCCTGCTGCATCACCCAACTTCTACTAAACTTCAGCCGCCTTGACATTCCCCTGAAGGATATTTTTTGGTAAACTTGGGAGTTCATCTCCCCCTTGATGATGGCAGGAGGTCCAGGTCCTGAGGCAGCAAAGCAAAGCCCAAATCGGACCGATGCTGCAGCCATATAGACCAGTATGATTGATTGTTTTTTATTATCCTGAACTTCTCCTTTAACCACTTCGGCTCTCCGGAAGATTTTACCCCCCTTCAAGACCAGGCCATTTTTTGCTATTCGGCTTTAAAGAGGAACTGCAGTCTGCTCACATAATATGTAATAATAACATCTTTGCCATTCTGAAGCTTCCCTGCAACCACTTTGCATATTATTTTATATATACTGTGATTCTGTACTTGACAAATATGCTGCAGAAATCTCCCTCCACTGAGTCTGGCTGCATCCATTTTAACTGTGGGCAGCTGAAGCTGCTGCCTGTTCACTTCCTGGATTTACACAGAGGCACGCCTCCAGCTCGGCAGCTCTCATTGGCCCTCTTATGATTCAACCCCCCCCCCCCCCCCCTTCCTTTACTGGCAAACTCTCACAAGCGTGAGAGAGAGCTGTGTATGATGTCATAAGTCTAGGCCAATGACCAGACAAGAAACAGGAAGTGGGCTGTATAAGGGATTTACTGGCAGAAAAAAATCTTTTACCATCCAAAGTTAAAACAACAACAAGAGCAGAAGATTTAATAGATGGAAAGATGAAGAAATGACTGTATATTTACTTTTTTTATATATAAATATGATATAAAAATGCTAATCATATCATATACACTCACCGGCCACCTTATTAGGAGCACCTGCTCAATCACTCGGTAACACAAATTGCTAATCAGCCAAACACATGGCAGCAACTCAATGTATTTAGGCATCCAGCCATGGTGAAGACGACTTGCTGAAGTTCAACCGAGCACCAGAATGGGGAAGAAAGGGGATGGAAGTGACTTTGAACGTGGCATGGTTGTTGGTGGCAGACGGGCCAGTCTGAGTATTTCTGGGATTTTCACACACAACCATCTCTCGGGATTACAGAGAATGGTGGGAAAAAGAGAAAATATCCAGTGAGCGGCAGTTGTGTGGAGGAAAATGCCTTGTTGCTGTCAAAGGAGAATGGGCAGACTGGTTCCAGGTGATAGAAAGATAACAGTAACTCAAATAACCACTCGTTACATCCAAGGTATGCAGAATACCATCTCTGATTGCACAACACACGCAACTTTGAAGCAGATGGGCTACAGCAGCAGAAGACCACACCAGTTGATACTCCTGTTAGATAAGAACAGGAAACTGAGGCTACAATTGGCACAGGCTCACCAAAATTGGACAATAGAAGATTGGAAAAACGTTGCCTGGTCTGATGAGTCTGGATTTCAGCTGCGACATTCAGATGGTCGGGTTAGAATTTGGCTCATGGATCCATCCTGCCTTGTATCACCGGTTCAGGCTGGTGGTGGGGGTGTAATGGTGTGGGGGATGGGGTGTCACCGGTTCAGGCTGGTGGTGGGGGTGTAATGGTGTGGGGGATGGGGTATCACCGGTTCAGGCTGGTGGTGGGGGTGTAATGGTGTGGGGGATGGGATATCACCGGTTCAGGCTGGTGGTGGGGGTGTAATGGTGTGGGGGATGGGGTATCACCAGTTCAGGCTGGTGGTGGGGGTGTAATGGTGTGGGGGATGGGGTATCACCGGTTCAGGCTGGTGGTGGGGGTGTAATGGTGTGGGGGATGGGGTATCACCGGTTCTGGCTGGTGGTGGGGGTGTAATGGTGTGGGGGATGGGGTATCACCGGTTCAGGCTGGTGGTGGGGGTGTAATGGTGTGGGGGATGGGGTATCACCGGTTCAGCCTGGTGGTGGGGGTGTAATGGTGTGGGGGATGGGATATCACTGGTTCAGGCTGGTGGTGGGGGTGTAATGGTGGGGAGGATGGGATATCACCGGTTCAGGCTGGTGGTGGTGGTGTAATGGTGTGGGGGATGGGGTATCACCGGTTCAGGCTGGTGGTGGGGTATAATGGTGTGGGGGATGGGGTATCACTGGTTCAGGCTGGTGGTGGGGGTGTAATGGTGTGGGGGATGGGATATCACCGGTTCAGGCTGGTGGTGGGGGTGTAATGGTGGGGGGGATGGGATATCACCAGTTCAGGCTGGTGGTGGTGGTGTAATGGTGTGGGGGATATTTTCTTGGCACACTTTGGGCCCCTTAGTACCAATTGAGCATGGTGTATACACCACGGCCTACCTGAGTATTGTTGCTGACCATGTCCATCCCTTTATGACTACAGTGTCCCCATCTTCTGATGGCTCCTTCCAGCAGGATAATGCTCCATGTCACAAAGCTCCAATCATCTCACCACTGGACAATGAGGTCCCTGTACTCCAAGGGCCTCCACACTCACCACATCTCATCCAATAGAGCACCTTTGGGATGTGACAACAACTGTGTGATGTTATCAGGTCACTATGGAGCAAAATCTCTGAGGAACGTTTCCAACACCTTGTTGTATCTATGCCACCAAGAATGAAGGCAAAAGGGGGGTCCAACCCGCTACTAGCAAAGGGGACCTAATAAAGGGGGTCCAATCTGCTACTACCAAGGAGGACCTAATAAAGGGGGTCAACCCACTACTAGCAAGGGGGACCCAATAAAAGGGGTCCAACCCACTACTAGCAAGGAGGACCTAATAAAAGGGGTCCAACCCACTACTAGCAAGGGGGACCTAATAAAAGGGGTCCAACCCACTACTAGCAAGGGGGAGCTAATAAAGGAGGTCCAACCTGCTACTAGCAAGGAGGACCTAATAAAGGGGGTCAAACCCACTACTAGCAAGGGGGACCTAATAAAGGGGTCCAACCCACTACTAGCAAGGGGGACCTAATAAAGGGGTCCAACCCACTACTAGCAAGGGGGACCTAATAAAGGGGTCCAACCCACTACCAGCAAGGGGGACCTAATAAAGGAGGTCCAACCCGCTACTAGCAAGGGGGACCTAATAAAGGGGGTCCAACCCGCTACTAGCAAGGAGGACCTAATAAAGGGGGTCCAACCCGCTACTAGCAAGGGGGACCTAATAAAGGGGGTACGACCCGCTACTAGCAAGGGGTACCTAATAAAGGGGGTCCAACCCGAAACTAGAAAGGTGGACCTAATAAAGGGGGTCCAACCCGCTACTAGCAAGGGGGACCTAATAAAGGGGGTCCAACCCGCTACTAGCAAGGGGGACCTAATAAAGGGGGTACGACCCGCTACTAGCAAGGGGTACCTAATAAAGGGGGTCCAACCCGAAACTAGAAAGGTGGACCTAATAAAGGGGGTCCAACCCGCTACTAGCAAGGGGGACCTAATAAAGGGGGTCCAACCCGCTACTAGCAAGGGGGACCTAATAAAGGGGGTCCAACCCGCTACTAGCAAGGGGGACCTAATAAAGGGGGTCCAACCCGCTACTAGCAAGGGGGACCTAATAAAGGGGGTACGACCCGCTACTAGCAAGGGGGACCTAATAAAGGGGGTACGACCCGCTACTAGCAAGGGGGACCTAATAAAGGGGGTACGACCCGGTACTAGCAAGGGGGACCTAATAAAGGGGGTCCAACCCACTACTAGCAAGGGGGACCTAATAAAGTGACCTGTGAGTGTATACAGTTATCAAAAATGTATGTATACCTCTTGAAGTTTTTGTGTCTTAGCCAGATGCCCAGTTTTCTGGTATGGGGGGGCCTAGTTTGTTTTTAGGGGGGATCCACGCTAACATTTCGCAGCTCTTTGAACTGTTCAATACATATGATAAGCTCGGAGGTAAAGCCGTCCTGATTGCTCTGCTTCTGATTATCTCAGAAATGATGATCATTGAGGAGCAGCAGAGATCCGTCCCCTTCCACCAAATCCACCGCTTTGTGTTTAGCGCCCGCCGCTTGTCCAAAACAACTACAGACAGAAAAACTCTAATGGAGGATGTCAGCTTCCCAAATGTTCCCTCCTGGAGATGTCTCCTGGCTGGAACTGTCATATCAAATCTGGCGCGATCCTCCGACGCCAACCTTCCCGCCGCTGAGCCGAGCTAGAGAGGGCGCATTGGATGACATGTTCTATGGATCTGCGCTATTCTCTGTAGAGCTCGGCCTGTGATACAGAGAGGACCAGAGATGTGCCACTGCAATCCGCCCTACATAATGTTTTCTGGATGTCATTTACAGAGAGGGGGACCTTCTATTCTATAGAGAGATCTACAGTAGATGTATAGATAGACAGATCGATATATATAGATAAACATCCTTTCACTTCATAGACAGCAAGAGATACAGTGCCTTGAAAAAGTATTCATCCCCCTTGAAATTTTCCACATTTCATCATGTTACACCCAAAAACGTAAATGTATTTTATTGGGATTTTATGTGATTTACCAACACAAAGTGGCACATAATTGTGAAGTGGAAGGAAAATGATAAATGATTTTCAACATTTTTAACAAATAAATATCTGAAAAGTGTGTGGGGGGGGGGGGGGGGCATTTGTATTCATCCCTCTTTACTCTGATACCCCTAACTAAAATCTTGTGGAACCAATTGCCTTAAGAAATCACCTAATTAGTAAATAGAGTCCACCTGTGTGTCATTTAATCTCTGTATAAATACAGCTGTTCTGTGAAGCCCTCAGAGGTTTGTTAGAGAACCTTAGTGAACAAACAGCATCATGAAGGCCAAGGAACACACCAGACAGGTCAGGGATAAAGTTGTGGAGAAGTATAAAGCAGGGTTAGGTAAAAAAAAAAAATCTCCCAAGCTTTGAACATCTCACGGAGCTCTGTTCAATCCATCATCGGAAAATGGAAAGAGTATGGCACAACTGCAAACCTACCAAGACATGGCCGTCCACCTAAACTGACCGGCCGGGCAAGGAGAGCATTCATCAGAGAAGAGCCAAGAGGTCCATGGTAACTCTGGAGGAGCTGCAGAGATCCACAGCTCAGGTGGGAGAATCTAATACAAGTAAAAAAAGGCGCAATACAAAATACCTCATATAACATTGCCTATGTACACAGGGGCAGGATCCATACAGACATATATATAGCAAATATATGGGTGGAGTCATTCAAGGCAGCCGCCAAAAAGAACCAAAAGCCAGGTCCAATGTACTAGAAAAAAAACTGATAGATTCTAGATACCATTATTATGTGTAGTTTTACTATCATTAAAATACTACTAATATCAACCTATTCCCAGGTTATGGATGCTCTAGCTCAACAGTAACATCATATTACAAATATATGTATACCTCATATGAGCCTTTTCATTCAACATTGTCTATTTGACATTTATTTTTATGGTCAAAGTACCTCTTGAGTTCAGATTTAATTAATCTATAATACGCTATATTTCCTTTTTTATTTAAATTTATGTTTATATTCATTTAATTTTATTTTCCATCATTATACTATTAAACTACTACTCACATCAACCTACTCCCAAGTTATGGATGTTTTAGTTCAATATCCATAACAATAATATATATTAAAAAAAATTCCATTAAAAACACCTGTATACTTTATATGAGCCTTCTCATCCAACATCGTCCATTTGACATTTATATATATCCATTTCTAGGGCTAATGCTCCTTTTGGGTTCTGATCCAATTGCACATGTAGTAATATCCGTCCTCTCCCTTTATTGTCATGATCAGCTTTATTTATAATTTATTGCTTCATAGAATCATGTATTTTGTGTGTTTTTTTATTTTTATTTCATGTCCTTATGGTGTTCCGCTCTATCTGATTTTTACCTATGTGTATCTAATAGTCTCTCTCCTGGCCCCACCCCCTGATTGACTATATAATGCCACAGTCCAGTATCACTCCCTTATGCTTGACAAAGGAGTGCCGCTATCTCCTCCATCGATAGCGAGCTAACTCGGAAACGCGTCACACAGGAGTGACGTCACAGCTCGGCGCCACTGTGTTTTGCGATCCAAGCCTCGTTCTGGCTCCGATCACACGGCCGTGCTTTTACTTCCACCACGGATGCCGGACGAGGCCCTGGGAAACACCGCTACACAGGTGAAAACCAGCTTGGACGCCCCCACCTTCCTCCCTCTGGAACCCACACCACCCTTGACGGCTCCTCTGCTTTCCTGTACTTGGTGTGCTATTGGACTACAATATTGGCTTACTGCAGCTCATCTTCAGCTTATTAGATGTGATGTCAGTGCATCTGGACTTGTTGCCACCTGTAGTCCTCCGCTCCTTCTCGTGCATGAGATGTATCTGAAATCTACACTTCAGTCCTACATGTGAGTGGTTATTGTTTTTAATAATAAATTTATTTTGATACATACTCAGTGGTGCCCCTTTTCCTTGTTTTTTTCAGGTGGGAGAATCTGTCCACAGGACAACTATTAGTCGTGTTCTCCACAAATCTGCCCTTTATGGAAGAGTGACAAGAAGAAAGACATTGGAGAAAGAAAGTCATAAGAAGTCCTGTTTGTAGTTTGTGAGAAGCCATGTGGAGGACACAGCAAACATGTGGAAGAAGGTGATCTGGTCACATGAGACCAAAATTCAACTTTATGGCCTAAAAGCAAAACGCTATGTGTGGGGAAAACTATCACTGCACATCACCCTGAACACACCATCCCCACCGTGAAACATGGTGGTGGCAGCATCATGTGGTGGGGATGTATTTCTTCAGCAGGGACAGGGAAGCTGGTCAGAGTTGATGGGAAGATGGATGGAGACAAATACAGGACAATCTTAGAAGAAAACCTGTTAGAGTCTACAAAAGACTTGAGACTGGGGGGGAGGTTCACCTTCCAGAAGGACAACGACCCGAAACATCCAGCCAGAGCTACAATGGAATGGTTTAGATCAAAGCATATTCCTGTGTTAGAATGGCCCAGTCACAGCCCAGACCTAAATCCAATTGAGAATCTGTGGCAAGACCTGAAAATTGCTGTTCACAGACGCTCTCCATCCAATCTGACAGAGCTTGAGATATTTTACAAAGAAAAATGGGCAGAAATGTCCCTCTCTAGATGTGCAAAGCTGGTAGAGACACCCCCAAAAAGACTTGTAGAGAAAGGGGGTTCTACAAAGTATTGACTCCGGGGGGCGCCATACAAATGCCCCCCCCCCCCCCCACACACACACTTTTCACATATATTTATTTATTTATTAAAAATATTAAAAATAATAGATACTCAAACAGGAGTATTGTGTGCAAGAGGACTTAAAGAGGAGTATGGCCAAAGCTCATTCAGCCATCAGTTAAAAGTCTGCTGTCCCTCCAAGTCTGCTGTTCCTCCAAGTCTGCTGTTCCTCCATCAGTGTCCCCATCAGTAGAGGTCCCACCATCAGCGTCCTCCTCATTCTAGGTCCCTCCATCAGTGTCCCCATCATCAGACATCCCTCCATCAGTGTCCTGCTCATTAAAGGTCCCTTTATCAATGTCCCCTTCATTAGAGGTCCTCCATCAGTGTCCCCATGCCCTGTGTGCCTTATGGGCAGTCCGGGCCTGGCCACTCCAGATTCCTTAAGGGATCCCGACAATAATGTCAGGATCCACCCAGATGCCATAGAGGTAGCTGGCTAAGCCTCTTTTTGCCTTCTTTGGCATGTAGCAGGCTGAGACCTGCCACCAGGTGCCACCAAAGAATGACAGACAGTAACATTTTTCGATCTAGTGGTCGGCAGAGGCTTCCTATGTATTTCTCTCAGCATTCTGTACATTCATCTATAAACTTGTAAAATAAATTCAAAAAGAGTACAGATGTCCCTTTAAATGCAATGTAACCTCCGTTTCCTCCATTGTCTCTGGAAGAATTATCCCTGCAGATCCAGGCGAGATATTTTTACAAAGCACAGCCAGCTGGTTGACCTTTGTGGCACCAATCCAAATATCTCCCTGGCAGGTGAATAGATTGCAAACATGCATAATCCTATTTACGTTCCGACACAATCCAGTGTTATTTTTCAGATTGGCTCTGACTGTAGAATGTTTTGTCTGCCCGTGTTCCTGGAATACTCTTCTATATAGGAGAGCAAAATGATCGCAGCTTCTGCTGGAAGATGGAGTGAACAGCTGCGGGACTGGCTGGGTAAGCCGGAATGGCTTTTA
The DNA here is from genome assembly GCA_037952835.1 of Lithobates septentrionalis. Lineage (NCBI taxonomy): Eukaryota > Metazoa > Chordata > Amphibia > Anura > Ranidae > Lithobates > Lithobates septentrionalis. Next base: position 673,343 of record JBBDGP010003635.1, read on the forward strand.
GGAAAGATAAATGCGTTGGATAATAAAGGCCGGTGGCTGTTTTTTTAAAGGAAGACAAAACAATTCTCTTTGCATTTTTCTCCACTTGTCTAAGTTCACTTTTTTCAGGTTTACAGTATGTAAGCCTGATATATAAATATAAATTGCAACCCATGGGTGGGCTCTTTCCCCCACCATCTTATGAGTAGATTCCCCTCTAAACATTTTATGGGTAGCCCCTCATCCTAACATCTCATAGGTGGGCTTCTATCCCAACATCTCATGGGTGGGCTCCTATCCCAACATCTCATGGGTGGGTTCATCTCAACATTTCATAGGTAGCTCCTCATCTCAACATCTCATGGGTGGACTCCTATCCCTACATCTCATGGGTGGCTTCCTATACTTACTGCTCATTGGTAAGTGGCCATTCCAGCATTTTGTGGTGTATCTTTATCCCAAACATCTTCTGGGTGGGCCCCTATCCCAACATCTCATGGGTGGGTCCCCATCTCAACATTTCATGGGTTGGCTCCTATCCCAAAATCTCATAGGTGGCCAATCGTCTCAACATTTCATGGATGGGCTTCTATCCTTACATCTAATTGGTGAGTTCTTATCCCCACTACTCATTGGTTAGTACATAATCATGGCCATTGGTTAGTACATAATCCAACATCTCATGCGTAAGTTCTTATCTCAACATTTCATGCGTAGCTCCTCATCTCAACATCTCATGGGTGGACTCCTATCCCTACATCTCATGGGTGGCTTCCTATACCTACTGCTCATTGGTAAGTGGCCATTCCAGCATTTTGTGGTGTATCTTTATACCAAACATCTTCTGGGTGGGCCCTTATCCCAACATCTCATGGGTGGGTCCCCATCTCAACATTTCATGGGTAGGCTCCTATCCCAACATCTCATAGGTGACCAATCGTCTCATCATTTCATGGGTGGGCTTCTATCCTTACATCTAATTGGTGGGTTCCTATCCCCACTACTCATTGGTTAGTACATAATCCAGAATTTAGTGATGTTCCAAACATCTTCTGGGTTGGCCCCTAAACCCATCTCTAATGGGTAGGTCCCCATCATAATATCTCATTGGTGTGCCCCTTCCCAACATCCCATGTGTGTCCCCCCCAACTCATCACTTCATAGGATGGGTTCCCACCTTAATATCACCTGAACAACAGAGCCATGATAAAGGCCTGATGGACGAAATGCCTTGGCTTTTTTTCATGACTGTACTATACAAACTTTAATAAAGACATTTGATTACAGCCGGTGCACTCAAGCGCCAGTTTTCTCTATACAGTAATACCTCGGATTGCGAGTAACACGGTTAGCGAGCGTTTCGCAATACGAGCTATTACTTTTAAAAAATCCTGACTCGGTTTGCGAGTGTGGTCTCGCAAAACGAGCAGGATTCAAGCCTCTGCGGTGTGCAGTACCGCATTTGGCCAGAGGTGGGGGGGAGCGCTGTTCGAATGCACTCGGAAACACTCGGAAATACTCCCTTCCTGAGTGTTTCCGAATCTCTCTGAGGGTTTCCAGTCCATCCGAGCGGCTCCGAGCGGTCTTTGAGCATTTCCGAGTCTCTCCGGCGCCCCCTCCCCCCTCTGGCCAAATGCGGTACTGCATACAATAAAAGTCAATGTCAATATCTTCATTTTCATTGACTTCTATGGGGAAACTCGCTTTGATATGCGAGTGCTTTGGATTACAAGCATTCTCCTGGAACGGATTGTGCTCGTAATCCAAGGTTCCATTGTACACTGTTTGAAGATTGGAGGTTATCAGAGACCTTTCTAGCTGGAGGTCCGTGCTTGCAAGCTGTGGATGATTAGGGATGTAGCAGCTCTGTTTCACCTGCCTTACCCTATTATGTAAGGTCCCACACCAAGATGGAGGCCTGAGATCTCGAGAGTACAGCAATCAGTAAACCAATCAGACAGCTGACCTTTCTCTGAGAAATGAGTCGATGGGGGGGGGGGGGGACAAGTCCCCCAATGGACACCACTTGATCTGTGATAATGGCACAGTGCCACCTACAGGACCTACACCTGCCTACACCCATTGTAGCGAATATGATAATTGGCCCAGATTTCCACCAGAAATGCGGTTGCACATCAGCGTTCTGCTATCCTGATTGGTGATAACATTTTTTATGGCTATTATTACTTTTATAGGTCTTATAAACAGAAAGCAGTAGTTTTCAAACTGCGCTTATAATCTCCGCCAGGCAGGAGATGAGAGAAGGCAGAAAGGAGTACGAGCGGCTGGATTCAGAGATCCTCAGCTGGAAGGCTGGGTAATGACAGAGATATCTATACGCCTCTATACCAGCGTTCTGTATACCATTTACCAGCACACACACACACACACAAAGGAAAATAAAGCATTTATTGCAAGGAATGTATCTCTGCTGGGTGTTTATGGATTCACCTCAATTATTCAGCAACAATACAAATATCGATCCAAAGGAATTATTAGCTAAAAACTATCTCTGTAAAAAAAAAAAGGTATATGAAAAATTAAAAGACTGTATAGTTTAATGTCTTCAATACAAATACATGTTTTTAAAAGTTTTTTTTTTAAAACAGAAATCCTGGCCCAAAAACTTTAATATAAAAGTATTAATCAATCACCACAAACCACAAAGTATATACGGTGCCTTGGAAAAGTATTCATACCCTTAGAAATTTCCCACATTTTGTCATGTTACAACCAAAAACGTAAATGTATTTTATTGGGATTTTATGTGATAGACCAACACAAAGTGGCACATAATTGTGAAGTGGAAGGAAAATGATAAATGATACAAATAAATATGTGAAAAGTGTGGGGGGCATTTGTATGGTCGCTTTGTAGAACCCCCTTTCGGTGCAATTACAGCTGCAAGTCTTTTTGGGGGTGTCTCTACCAGCTTTGCACATCTAGAGAGGGACATTTCTGCCCATTCTTCTTTGCAAAATATCTCAAGCTCTGTCAGATTGGATGGAGAGTGTCTGTGAACGGCAATTTTCAAGTCTTGCCACAGATTCTCGATCGGATTTAGATCTGGACCGGGACTGGGCCACTCTAATGCCGTGTACACACGGTCGGACTATTCGGCTACAAAAGTCCGGCAGCCTGTCCGACAGACTTTCGACGGACTTTTGGCGGACTTGCGGCAGACTTTTTTACGAACGGACTTGCCTACATACTATCACACAAAAGTCCGACGGATTCGTACGGGATGACGTACACCGGACTAAAATAAGGAAGTTGATAGCCAGTAGCCAATAGCTGCCCTAGCGTGGGTTTTTGTCCGTCGGACTAGCACACAGACGAGCAGATTTCTGGGTCCGGCGTACTTACGATGTAAAAATTTGAAGCATGTTTCAAATCTAAAGTCCGTCAGATTTGAGGCTGCAAAAGTCCGCTGAAAGTCCGGGGAAGCCCACACACGATCGGATTGTCAGCCAGCTTTAGTCCGTCGGCGTCCGTCTGACTTTTGTAGACGAAAAGTCCGACCGTGTGTACGCGGCATTACACATGAATATGCTTTGATCTAAACCAGGGGTCTCAAACTGGCGGCCCTCCAGCTGTTGCGAAACTACAAGTCCCATCATGCCTCTGCCTGTGGGAGTTATGCTTGTAACTGTCAGCCTTACAATGCCTCTTGGGGCTTGTAGTTTCGCAACAGCTGGAGGGCTGCCAGTTTGAGACCCCTGATCTAAACCATTCCATTGTAGCTCTGGCTGGATGTTTTGGGTCGTTGTCCTGCTGGAAGGTGAACCTCCGCCCCAGTCTCAAGTCTTTTGTAGACTCTAACAGGTTTTCTTCTAAGATTGTCCTGTATTTGTCTCCATCCATCTTCCCATCAACTCTGACCAGCTTCCCTGTCCCTGCTGAAGAAAAGCATCCCCACCACATGATGCTGCCACCACCATGTTTCACGGTGGGGATGGTGTGTTCAGGGTGATGTGCAGTGTTAGTTTTCCCCCACACATAGCGTTTTGCTTTTTAGGCCAAAAAGTTGAATTTTGGTCTCATGTGACCAGATCACCTTCTTCCACATGTTTGCTGTGTCCTCCGCATGGCTTCTCACAAACTACAAACAGGACTTCTTATGACTTTCTTTCACCAATGTCTTTCTTCTTGTCACTCTTCCATAAAGGGCAGATTTGTGGAGAACACGACTAATAGTTGTCCTGTGGACAGATTCTCCCACCTGAGCTGTGGATCTCTGCAGCTCCTCCAGAGTTACCATGGACCTCTTGGCTCTTCTCTGATGAATGCTCTCCTTGCCCGGCCGGTCAGTTTAGGTGGACGGCCATGTCTTGGTAGGTTGGCAGTTGTGCCATACTCTTTCCATTTTCCGATGATGGATTGAACAGAGCTCTGTGAGATGTTCAAAGCTTGGGAGATTTTTTTTTATAACCTAACCCTGCTTTATACTTCTCCACAACTTTATCCCTGACCTGTCTGGTGTGTTCCTTGGCCTTCATGATGCTGTTTGTTCACTAAGGTTCTCTAACAAACCTCTGAGGGCTTCACAGAACATCCGTATTTATACTGAGATTAAATTACACAAAGGTGGACTCTATTTACTAATTAGGTGACTTCTGAAGGCAATTGGTTCCACTAGATTTTAGTTAGAGGTATCAGAGTAAAGGGGGCTGAATACAAATGCACGCCACACTTTTCACATATTTATTTGTAAAAAAAATGTTGAAAACCACTTTGTGTTGGCCTATCACGTAAAATCCCAAAAAAATACATTTACTTTTGGTTGTTGACAAAATGTGGAAAATGTCAAAGGGGTATGAATACTTTTTCAAGGCACTGTAAATCCACTCTGTGTGCACCAAATACCTTTGTAAACACAAATATTTACTTGTAAAAGTAGCAGTGACATCATCATTGTGCTGTACATAGCCTATGCAGAGAGCAGAGCAGGGGAAGGGACTCAGAAGGCTCCACCCACTGCAGGCTGCCTGCAGAAAACTATGAGAGGGGGCGGAGACAAGACCAGTCCCCCTGCACAAGGAGAGAGAGCAGCAGTGAGCGGTCTTTATTACAGGAAGTCTCACACTGGATTACTGCACAGATCTGGAAGAAATACACAAAGCTCACCGAGATTGAAGAAGAATACACTTGGCTCTCGTATTTAAGACAATATTTGCTTATTCCGGAGTGCAGTGTACACTTGCTTTGTCTTTAACATACATTAAGTCCCTCTGTCCCTCTTTCCCCCTCATGTGTCCCTCATTTTGGTCTGATCTATATAGATGCATATAAAATGCACTTTTTATCTTTCAAAAAGTGTTTCCCGGGGGTAAACCTTTCATCCAATTTCTAAATTGCTTCATTTGTAAATTTCAAAAGCCAGTATAAAGGAATAGTAGTGGTAACAAACAAAAGCACTTGTGGGTTTAAGAATTTTTTTTTTGTATAATTCGCCTTTAAGGGGGCTTGGCAGGGGGTGTGTCCTATGCCTACATACTTACATACTTTTGCTAATAGGTGTCCCTCATTTCCATCTCAAAAAGTTGGGAGATTTGCTCTAGTGTGCTACTAAATTAGTGCAGGCAGATTTATGTTTGACTCATGGTTGGCTTGTGAGTCTGAATTTGGGTCAGGGTTTACTACAGGTCAGGCTTGATGACTCACAGAGGCAGGTCTCTGGTACCTCCCCCTGGCTCTGGAAGTTTGGAGAAACTTCTAGAAGTTAGCCATTGATCCAAGAGACTGGGTGTTCCTAGCAAGGAGAGCAGTGTAGGATTTTTTCTCTGTACATATGAAAGGAAGTTGTTCTCATCTGTGTTTTTCAAGTCAAGTTGGGCATCCCATAACCCCTCTACCCTATCCTAGTTGTGTAAAACAACAAAAACAAGCCCATGGGCTGATTTCTTGTGTCGGGATGCAAGTTGGAAATACGTGTTCCCTGGCTGTGCAGGAATAGGGGAACCAGTAACCATTAGCTCTTGTGGAGGTAGCACTACATTTGGGGGCTCGTCTGGGGTTCTCCTATGGTAACCCATTACCCATAGCACCCATCAACCAACGAGCTAAAGAACTGTCAAATTGTTACCAAGTGAGCCAGAGAGTAAAATTTGTGCTATGCTATTGCGTTCTGGAACTGTGTGACCTGTTAAAGTATGCCATTACTTGTGTCATTACCCATAGCAACCATGCTGACCTCTCACAAATGTGAAGTTCAAATATGTTCCTGCTGCCCAACAGTGACTGGAACCAAAGACTGTGCCATGTTTCAACATGTTCCTCTCAGTGAAAAGTGCTTTATTCTGCATGCTGTTGCCCGTAGCAACCACAGCGGGCTTTCATGTATTGGTAGATTGCAACCGTCATACACTTACAAAGAGACCTCTTATGCCCCGTACACACGATCGGACTTTCCGGCAACAAAACCGTGGATTTTTGTTCGAAGGATGTTGGCTCCAACTTGTCTTGCATACACACGGTCACACAAATGTTGGCCAACAATTACGAACGTAGTGACGTACGTGATATCTCCATTACGAACGCTAGTTATATCTCCGGCTCGCACTTGATTCCGAGCATGCGTGGACTTTTGTCCGACGGGCTTGTGTATACATGATCGGAAAGTCCGACAACAAACATTTGTTGCCGAAAAATTTGAGAACCTGCTAGCCAACATTTGTTGGTGGAAAGTCTGACTACAAATGTTCGATGGAGCGTACACACGTTCGGACTTTCCACCAACAAGCTCACATCCAACATTTGTTGTCGGAAAATCCAATCGTGTGTACGGGGCATAAGTGTAAATGGGTGCCTTTCTTACATTGCTAATGAACGCATACATACAACATAGAATCTGGGCCTTTGCTATTGAAAATCATCTTTATTTGGGTTCATTTTGTTTACAGCTCTGACTTAGAAAAATTGATCATTTAAATCATATGAGAAGGTAAGTAGGTCAGATAAATCTGCCTACAGCTTGAGCCAAACCTGAAAAGCAAAAAAATCAGAATTTTACACATGAATTAACGTGCTTGATCATGGCTCATTTTCAAGTTTTTAGATTGTGCCTTCTGAAGACGTTCAGAGGTTTCTTGGAAGGGAATCTGCGCTAGCACAGAGTGAGGTTGTCCATAGATTGATGGACATACAGGGGTTGATTCCCTAAAGGCAAATAGACTGCAAGTGCAGTTGCTCCAGAGCTTAGTAAATGAGGGGAAGCTCTGCAGACTTCCATCATCCAATCATGTGCAAGGAAAATGCTTTTGCTTGTGATTGGAGTAGTAAATTAATGTTATGATTCGTGGTTAGCATGTGAGTCTGAAATTGGGTCAGGGCTTACTGCAGGTCAGGCTTGATGACTCACAGAGGCAGATCTCTGGTACCTCCCCCTGGATCTGGAAGTTTGGAGAAACTTCTAGAAGTTAGTGGGCGGAGGCCAGGAGGACTGATCTGCATGCTTGAGGGAACTTGGCCTGTCCCCAGGAAGAATTCTCTGGCAGGGTGGCTAGGTCAGCCCTTAGCCCTTAAATATGGAGGAGCCCGGCCAGAAGGGGGTCGAGTGGAAGATGGAGTACCAGGAAGAATTCTCTGGCAGGGTGGCTAGGTCAGCCCTTAAAAATGGAGGAGCCCGGCCAGAAGGGGGTAGAGTGGAAGATGGAGTACCAGGAAGAATTCTCTGGCAGGGTGGCTAGGTCAGCCCTTAAAAATGGAGGAGCCCGGCCAGAAGGGGGCCAAGTGGAAGATGGGGTACCAGGAAGAATTCTCTGGCAGGGTGGCTAGGTCAGCCCTTAAAAATGGGGGAACCCGGCCAGAAGGGGGCCAAGTGGAAGATGGGGTACCAGGAAGAATTCTCTGGCAGGGTGGCTAGGTCAGCCCTTAAAAATGGAGGAGCCTGGCCAGAAGGGGGCCGAGTGGACACAAGACACCAGTCATAGCTGGTGTGTTCATCCCTGGGGCCAGAAAGACAGGGCTCAGGTAAGTAAAACGGGTCTGGGGGGCTGCAGCATGAGAAAAGGTTCTTCACCTTAACGCATAGAATGCATTAAGGTGCAAAACCAGGAGGGTTTACAACCCCTTTAAGAGGTTTTTGCTTTTGATCACCAAAGACTGTTGCGTTGGAGGCCAGGAGGGACAACAGTCCAGGATTTTTGTACATAGGGAAGAAGTTGTCCCCATCTATCATTTCATTCAAGTTGGGCATCCCATAACCCCTTTACCCCATCCAAGTTATCACCCCTAATAAAAAAACAAAAACAAGCTCAAGGACTGTTTCCCATGTCTGGATGAAAGTGGAAAATACTTGTTGCCTGGCTGTGCAACAATAGGGGAACCATTCACCAGAAGCTCCTACGGGGGATAGTGCTACATTGGGTATATGTTGCAAAGTGAAGCTTTACCTCATTTACTAAGCTCTGGAGCATTTGCCCTTGCAGAGCGCACAGTCTACTTGCCTTTAGGAAACCAACCCCACAGTATCCCGATAATCTCAACAGAGATATACTCGTCTATGGATAAGTCCCACCTATGTTAGAACCAACTTTTTACTCACAAGACCAGTGCTTGGACAAGGTCATCCCACACCCAGGGCAAAGATGCCAAACTTCCCCTCCCCCCACGCTTATGGGATTCTACGCCCATCAGCGACACGCTTGTCCAAATCACCATTGCACCCAGGGCAGCCGCCCCTCCCGCCCACCCCTTGTCCCGGCCCTGCAGATGACTATGTAGCGCATACTTGGTACTCGTCATCCTTTCTTATAAGGGGAAGAAAAAGAATCGGACCAGGCCCATGTGAGATTTATCAACACCACCAGAGAGTTCCATTAATGCTCCCTAGGAGGTCAACGGTGGCTTCAAACGATGCTCAAATGTGTCAGATCGCTCTAGTTCCCTTGCTCACTTCACTCTTCCCTTATCACTGCTCTGGCCCTCTGTTACCATCATTACAGCCAGAGACGCAACTCAAACCTTCAGGGCCCTAGTGTAAGACACCATAAAGGGCCCCCCTGTCCCCCGGCCGGGGCCCTTCTCTCCAAATCCGATGGCAGAATGCCAGGTCCCCGGTCGTAAGTGCGACCATTGCAATCTCTGTAGTTCTGCCACCGGTGTGAGTAGTTTTTTTTTTTTGTTTTATTATCGTTTACCATTATATTACACTTTCTTTTTTTTACAATTTTTTTAGTAGCTCCATTGGGAGGCTTTGGTAAAATATCAGGGGGCTAAATAGACCTCTGGTGTTCCACCTTTGAGACAGGGAAAGGAGATTGAGGACACGGACTTCCATCTCTATCTGTGGAGCCTCAGCTTCACGAATGAATGGACAGGAATAGCTCTGTACGGACCTTCCTGTTCGTTCACAAACACGGTTTACTATGCTTCAGTTATGAATGGACAGAGTCAGTGATCGTTACTGATTACTGACTCTGTCCATTCAGAAAAGGAATAACATATTTACTGATCCCTTCCCTGCTCTCCAACCTGACACTTCCCCCCACAGCAGCCGGGGGGAGAGGGGAGGAGGGAAGCCAGAAAAGCTGTTGGGGGGGGGGGGGGGCGAGGGGAGGCCATGGGAGCACACAGGGGCCGGGGGGCAGCAGAAAGAAGAGGAAGCTGGATAGGTGGGGTGGCATATAGAGGAACCAATCCCCTCCATTTTCCACCTGCAGCTGATAAATGCTGGTGGGATGGAGAGGAAGAAAGCCAGGCTTTCAGTGGCTGCTGGAGGAAAATGGAGGGGATCGGCTCCTCTATATGCCATCCCCACCACCCCTTTTATCCAGGTGTACAGGGAAGCCACATGGACCCCCTGGAGCATGAGACCGGGTCACAATTGCGACCCCTGCAACCCCTGTAGTTACGCCCCTGATTATAGCATTATCTGTGTTGAACACACATGCAGTGTGCAGGAAGTGCATATTGTGGATCAGTGGCAGGATCCAATAAATGATCCCTCTCTGTTATAAGTCACAGTTTGTGTGGTTGCATATATACAGTAACTATAAAGAGGGGACAAATGTATAGGTGCTGTTAATGTACATTCAACAAAAATGCAAAGCCCAAAATCCAGTTGCTACATTGCTGATCCGTGGCTGCTGGGGACACTGACATTGGAGACAACTTCCTAATAGGTAGTGGAATGTATTTTATGAGAACATTTCAGAGATAGAATCTGGCATTGAGGTATTTGCATTAGAAACCATTTAGTAAACATGTTAGAACACTGAGAAAAGCACGGGGACAGGTTCTCTTTAAGCTATTTAACATAATTACCTGCTAGCCATCACCCCACGTCTCTCGCTTCTACCATTTTGTTCTCCGAAGGCAAATCCAAGCTTCCTTTGGAACCAACAAGCACTGTATGCAGATCAAACTTGAAAGACAACAGGAGACTCTGGGGTCTTCCCCCTCCACTTGGGGTCTTCCCCCTCCACTTGGGGTCTTCCCCCTCCACCAAATACAAAGCGCACATCACTCTATAAGCATGTTGTATGGGTGGAGGTGTCCACGCAGTGCCCTGGCCTCCAAGTCACAATCTGCATACATGGCTCACCTGTGGGGGCTTCAGGGCACACAGGACCCACTTTCAGAGGGTAATAAGGCAATGGCAAAGCATCTTGGGGGGTGACGGCAATTAGCCAGCTGAGTTAGATGGCTCACTTTTTGTAGGTGGCAGGTCTGTTTTAAAGTGAACCTGTCATTGCATTTTATCTTATTAATTTGCTTTCATCTTCTTATAGCAAGAACATTAAGATGCCCCCACATACCTTTACATGCCAATGAAACCTTTTTTAGACACGCATGGTCTGCTGTTCTTGGCCTAAGTGATTTCTCCTTTAATGCCTATGGAGAGTCCATTACAGGGCACAATACACAGAAATCCTATCTTCATCTTCCTTCTAGTGCAGTGGTCTCCAAACTGCAGCTGGGGGGGGGGGGGGGGTATCCCTTTGCAGGCCTTTATCCAGCTCTTGGGGCACTATTTCTCCCACTGACACCAACAAGGCATAATTCCTGTTACTGGCATCAACAATGGGGCACTATTACTCCTATTGACACCAATGATGGGGCACCATTCCTCCCACTGACACCAGGGATGGGGCACTATTCCTCCCACTGACACCAAGGATAGGGCACTATTCCTCCCACTGACATCAATGATGGGGAACTATTCCTCCCACTGACACCAAGGATAAGGCACTATTCCTCCCACTGACATCAATGATGGGGAACTATTCCTCCCACTGACACCAGGGATGGGGCACTATTCCTCCCACTAACACCAAGGATGGGGCACTATTCCTCACACTGACACCAACAATGGGGCACCATTCCTTCCACTGACACCAGCAGTGGGACACTAATCTTCCCACTGACACCAACAATGGGGCACAATTCTTCCCCCTGACACCAACAATGGGGCACAATTCTTCCCCCTGACACCAACAATGGGGCACAATTCTTCCCCCTGACACCAACAATGGGGCACTATTCCTTATACAGACACCAATGATGGGGCACTATTCCTCCCCCTAATGCCAAAAATGCACTGTTCACTCCTACTGATGCCAGGACAATTTCTACCCCCAATAGCCACTATCTGCCCCCCCCCCCCCCCCCAAAAAAAAAAGCTGAATTACAGTAAACTGGCCCTTTGTTTAAAAAGTGTGGAGACCCCTGTTCTAGTGGGTTCTGCAGAGCAATGCAGGAGGAAATTCCTTAGGCCTGTGACCGCAGAAGGAAAAGCCAAGCATAGTATCTTATAACTTTAGAGTCCTGACCAGCAAGACTGAGAATTTAACCCAGACCCACATTACTTTAGATCAACCTATTGAGTGTGGACATGCCACTTAAAGGAAACCAGGCATGAAAGAAACATGGGGGCTGCCATTACTGACCTCCTTTTGAAAAACCTAATACTTGGCTGTGTCAAGCTTCAGCACTCTCTAAATCTCAGATGTATGCAGCTTGTGAAGTCGGAGCACAGCCAGGCAGCTAGCATTTTCAAAAAGGAGGTCATGCACACAAGCCTCATAGGAGCTTCGGGGCACTTCTTATTGCATCAAATTATCCAAAAATATATGTCTTTAGAAGTTCCTCTGTGTTTTGCTGGCTCCAGTCTGAAAACGTCCATTCCCCCGCCCATTTAGTCAGTTTTATAATCATTATGAAATGTTCTTAGCGATCTAGGCAGGATAGTACGGTGATTGAGGAACATTAGTTTTGCAATGGTATCATAAACCCAAAGAGGGAAGCAACGGAATATCAAAGGAATGAGGTAGGCAAAGGTCCCGGGGGTGTAGGTGGAATATGGGCGTTGGGCCAAGAGAGCGTGGTAGGCATCCTCCAAGACGGGGGAGATGTTGGAAGATGAAGTTGTCAACATTTCATGGTGCAGTTCCTTCAGAGTGTTGAGGTAGTCTTCTCCATAGTCGTCTCTGACATCTGGCTTGATGTTCTCCAGCAGGTTCTGTGCTTGGATTGAGCAAAGCTCTCGAGAGCCAAAAATATCTGAAAAACAGGATAGACCATCAGGTGACCAACTGGCATCATACTAAGTTTGGAATTTTCCAATGTTAGGGGAAAAAAAGGAAGATAAACTTTCCAACATATTATTCTTCAGGAAAGCTTAGTTATCCATGCACAAGGCCATGGTCCATAGTACATGGTCATACTTTATAAATATCCATTGTGACTACCACAACCCATGCAATATTTACTTTGAATGATTCCTTATTTTTAGACATCATCAAGAGCCTATACAAGAAGCTGCCCTAATTGTACCTAAGAGACCCTGACACCTTGACCATCCAAGGCACTTGTGTAAAGCACACCCCTCAACCACTTTATACTCATTATTACAGCTTTCCCCCACCGTTTCTGTTGTTGGGGGTGATGATGGCCACTCTTTCCGTCATTTGACAACACCCCCCCCCCCAAGGAAAAAGTCAGTGCTTCCAGGTTTAAAAATGTCCAAAAAAATAACAGTAACTAATTTTGGCCTGAGATTTTCAATTAGGTATAGGTTATAGATCCTCAAGCAAAAAATGGTTACCGCTAATAGCTTCTCACTCATTAGCTTGTAGGTGGGGTGCAGACAGTCTGGTGCGACGGCACAATAATTCACACAGTCAGGTGCAATAGAGGGATGGCCACCCACTCACGGTATCCAGCAAGGTGAATAGAGCGATACTCAGCTGGACTGACAGCGCCTGTAAAGAGGGATGCGGCCTGGCCGTCTCATGCCCGATCGCGAAGATGTCCAGGAGTTGCAGACCCTGCGCTTTCCCTCGCTGTCAGGGTCTTTTTCCTACCGCTAGTACTGTCCATAACAGGCGGGGTACCTTTCCCTACACTGCCCACTCTCCAAAACAGTAGCCAGAGTCTTAAATAGGCTCTGCCTGACCCAAGATGGCCACCGAGGTCACATGGGGCAGCAGCATCCAATAGTACAGGGATATGCAATTAGCGGACCTCCAGCTGTTGCAAAACTACAAGTCCCATCACGCCTCTGCCTCTGGTTGACATGCTTGTGGCTGTCAGAGTCTTGCTATGCCTCATGGGACTTGTAGTTCTGCAACAGCTGGAGGTCCGCTAATTGCCTATCCCTGCAATAGGATATCTTCCCCAGGGACTGAGGAACCCTGGTCCTCTTGACTGCCTCTCCAACAACAGCGCCACTGCGGAAGAGCGCTACCTGCAGTGGAGAAAGACCGCACCTGCCAGCTTTTCCCAAATATGAACAAAATAAAATACTACAAAGGACCAGGATGCCTATTATATGGATACCTGAAATGTCCTCCAGACTTACTTGTTTTGAAGCCGCTTGGATGGATAGATGATACCTTCACCCCCCACTTCAAGAGGTCTTGACGCATTACAGCGCAAAACATGGTCACAGCTGCTTTGGATGCAGCGTAAGCTGCAAATCCAGGGATAGGATTAAGACCTGGGAAAAAGGAGAATAAATTCAGCAGTCTTTTAGTAGGGATCAAGTTTGGGTTTGCAGTGAATCCTATGTGTTCGAGGTTCCTGGAAAAATAATGCTGATATGCACCATAGTAACCCTAACGCCTTGCCTTTGAACCTAGGTCAGTTGGCTTAGAAGGGCCAATAAAGGGGGCTTCTGAATCCGTCTTCCCTCACTACAAACCAGTGGCGGCTGGTGCTCCATCGGTCGGGGGTGGCAGATGGATCTGATACACCCCCCGCACCGCACACCAAGAACCACTACCCTCCCCCGTCGCCAGCTCACTCATCGTGTGCTGACAGGTGGTGGCTTTCCCCCTCTGTCCCCTTAGTGTCCTGCTCCGTCGATTGGGCTTCCCATTCTCCTTGGCCGTACGTCTCCTCCCTCCTCCTCCTCCTTGGCCAATAGGATGGCTTCCCAATTGGCTGGGAGAAGGATCAGTGTGAAAATAGCAAATATTCACTCGCCTTTCCCACACAACTGGGTTGGCTTGGAGTGCAGTGCTCTGCACCCTGAGCTCACCCTTTTTTGAACCCTTTTAGAACCTCCTCAAAACCCCCGCCCCCATTGGAATCCATGCATCCGGCACCCCGCATGTAGATTATGCCGCCCATGCGCCCCTAATAGACAGGCCGCCACTGCTATAAACGGGTGGGTTCCCAGAAGCCTTATTGACAATATGCTTTAGCTATGGTAGGGAAAGCATAGGGAGTGCTGCTGACAAAGTGCATAGGGAGAGATTAGTGTAGGGATTGTAAGGATTAGCAGGTCTGGTTAAGGAGATGTAAACCTGAATGTATGAATTAAGGGGGGAAAGGGGTTTACGCGTTTCATCCTTTGCCACATCCTAACACTGCTGATGTCCCGCAGCCTCTTTGCAGCCTGTCTCTGTCTACATGCCCTACACATTTAATGTGCTGCATGTGTTTTTTCACAGGGCATAGATCCTAATTGTTGCTGGGCTGCTATGGATTTTTCCACAAGCCTTTTTTTAACTGGTGACAATAATAAGATATGCCTGGGCAGCATGAATCAGATTGCATCCTTTGGGCGAGAATGTGACAGGGTGATCTACAGGTAGGAGGTTGTGGGAAACAGAGGCAGAACATTGTCACCCCATAACAAAAAGTGCCCACACAAGGTCCTTTATATAAGCTAGTACCCTCCAGCACATATTGGGCCACCTAAAGCTAATCCTTGGACACCCAGTACTCTATGGACACGATTGGTTGTAAGTGTTTTATCTATAGCCTTGCCGTCGCTTTCCCTGTTTGCTTGACTAGGGCAAGGGCAGCCATATGCAAAAAAATAAAAAAAAAAAAAGGAGGAAAAGTAACACCGTGAAAAATGTTTAACAAAAAAATACATACATGATTGTGATGGTGGATGGGTGAATGTTCATGTGGGATTGCTCAGGCTATGAACTAGAGGAAGGGGACCCTTTTCACCAGCAGGTATGGAGACAATTGAAGTTCCAGGCTAGCATTCAGGGACTGAATTTCTGAGAGGTTTGAGGACATTTGTTTTCTTCCACTCCAGCAAAAACCTGACATGGGAAGGTTGCTACTGAGAATAGTGGGGTGGGTGTTAGTATGTACTGCTTTGACTTTCAAGGCTTCAATCTGGAAAAAAAAGGCAAGCAGCCTACAGCCTTAGGATTGTAGGTTTACTTTTTGTTGCTGGTCACCCTTCATCTTGTCCACAAAGAAAGACTCAAAGGCATAGTCTATACCAAGAAATGAACGGGGATTGAAAAAAAAAAAAAGTCTATGAATATGGTGCTGTGGGGATTCTATTTCCATTGGTTGGTTATGTTGGGTATGTAATGTCCCATGTAATGCACAGATCAGGGTTTTTTCAACCAGGGTTCCATGAAAACCTAGGGTTACCTCCAGAGGTTGCCAGGGGTTCCTTGAGCAATGAGCAAGTTCTTCCTCTCAGATAAGTTCCCACTGACACCATTGATCGTTTTAGCTATCTATAAGGGGATGATTCTTCCCAATGACCACAAGTGTAAGGAGAATTCTTCCCACTGATCATCACACTGTGTCATGCGTTGTAGATATAGATTTTTTTACTAGAAGTTCCCTGAGCCCGGAAAGTTATTTCAAGGGTTCCTCTGTATTGAAAAGGTTGAGAAAGGCCGGTACAGAGTATGAGTGAAGCATGTTATGACCATGTCCTGTGGGTGGCTCACATGGGAAATGTAATGTTCTATGTACTATATGTCAAAGGAGTATATTATGATCGTGTCCAGTGGTCAGTCATGTTGGAGATATAATGTTCTATCTACTATATAGAGCCGTGTTCTTCAAACTTCCAAACTTCCCAATGATGGGGGCACTATTCCGCCCTCTAATACCAAATGTGGCATTGTTTACGCCCACTGATGCCAGGAAATTTTTCACTCCCGCTGGCCATAGTCCGGCCCCCCTAAAGTCTGAAGGACAATATATTGGCCCCTTGTTTACAAAGTTTGGAGACCCCTATTATAGAGTATGAAATGACTGCATTATGATCATGTCTAGTGCTCGAGTCATGTTGGAGTTGTTATATTCCAGGTATTCTATAGGGCAGTGATGGGGAACCTTGGCACCCCAGATGTTTTGGAACTACATTTCCCATGATGCTCATGCACTCTGCAGTGTAGTTGAGCATCATGGGAAATGTAGTTCCAAAACATCTGGGGTGCCAAGGTTCACCGTCACTGCTATAGAGTCTGATGGAAGTTTATTGTGGTTGTGTCCAGTGATGTTGGAGATGTAATGTTTGTACAGTATAGTGTATAGTGGGTTATAATGTCCAGTGGTTGGGTCATGTTGGTGATGTAGTGTTCTATGCCTATACAGAATGTAATGAAATCTATTATGATCATATTTAATGGTCAGGTCAAAGTGGAGTTTCAAAGCCATGGGTGTGTATAGAACAGGGGTCTCCAAACTTTCTAAAGAAAGGGCCAATTTACGATCCTTCAGACTTTAGGGGGGCCAGGTTGTGCCCAGTTGGAGTAAACAATGCCGATCTTTGGTATTAGGGGGAGAAATAGTTGGTATCTGTGGGAGGAATAGTGTCCCATTGTTGGTGTCAGTGGCAGGAATAATGCCCCATCATTGGTGTTAGTGGAAGGAATAGTGTCCCATCATTGGTTTAAGTGGAAAGAATAGTGCCCCATCATTGGGGTCAGTGGAAGGAATAGTGCCCCACCATTGGGGTCAGTGAAAGGAATAGTGTCCCATCGTTGGTGTCAATGGGAGAAATAGTGTCCCATTGTTGGTGTCAATGGGAGGAATAGTGTCCCATGAGCAAATAGATTGGTAAAATACCGCGCCTATCTAGTAAGTGGAAACAGCTGCCAACACTACAGAACGACTGGGATTGTGTAAACAATATAAATAAAAAGTGTAGCGCTAAAGTGAAAATAATGAAGAGGAGGTTTTGAAGTAAGGGGAGGTGGAGCCACAATCTCAAGTGGCCTGTAACCCCAACTTAGTCAAAAACCCAAATAAGTGTGTACACAAACAATGTGATATTATCACAGGAATACAAACAAATTGCAGTGCTCCTTTTTTTGTAAAAAGATGTGAATAGATAAAATTAAAAACAAAGTGAAAATATATCAATAAGTGAAAATCTCAATAGTCCACATTTGACTGGTGAAGTAATACGAAAAGACTGTCCCAAATAGTGATAAGGAAGCATTAGGCCCATACAAATAATAAAGACTTGATAATATAGTCCATATGTTGCATGGTGTAGTTGAAACACAGGGACCCAAGGCAGGTGACTTTACAACACAAAGACTTGAGAGCCAAGGCAGATATCCTTACAGAGACTCCGATTCATGGGGGGGGCCCAGGACAGATATCTCTATAACAGAAAGGCCCAGAAAAAAGTAAGGTAGAATACTCTTACCAACTTCGGTGGACTCACGAGCCGTGGGCGGTGAGTCAAACGAGCTTGTACTGTCAAATCCGTGACAGTGTGTGGATGGATTAAACACCAGAAGACGTCCTCCTTAAATGGGGAGCCCGGAACCTGTCTTGAAGGTCAGGGATGTAGTCTCACACAGGGCAGACAGCTTTTCAGACACAGGTCTGTCTTGATGCAGCAGCAAGCTGCACACACTCCACCTTCTTCTGGTGTTTAATCCATCCACACACTGTCACGGATTTGACAGTACAAGCTCGTTTGACTCACCGCCCACGGCTCGTGAGTCCACCGAAGTTGGTAAGAGTATTCTACCTTACTTTTTTCTGGGCCTTTCTGTTATAGAGATATCTGGCCTGGGCCCCCCCCATGAATCGGAGTCTCTGTAAGGATATCTGCCTTGGCTCTCAAGTCTTTGTGTTGTAAAGTCACCTGCCTTGGGTCCCTGTGTTTCAACTACACCATGCAACATATGGACTATATTATCAAGTCTTTATTATTTGTATGGGCCTAATGCTTCCTTATCACTATTTGGGACAGTCTTTTCGTATTACTTCACCAGTCAAATGTGGACTATTGAGATTTTCACTTATTGATATATTTTCACTTTGTTTTTAATTTTATCTATTCACATCTTTTTACAAAAAAAGGAGCACTGCAATTTGTTTGTATTCCTGTGATAATATCACATTGTTTGTGTACACACTTATTTGGGTTTTTGACTAAGTTGGGGTTACAGGCCACTTGAGATTGTGGCTCCACCTCCCCTTACTTCAAAACCTCCTCTTCATTATTTTCACTTTAGCGCTACACTTTTTATTTATAATAGTGTCCCATGGTTGGTGTCAATGGGAGGAATAGTGCCCCATTGTTGGTGTCAGTGGGAGGAATAGTGCCCCATTGTTGGTGTCAGTGGGAGGAATAGTGCCCCATCATTGGGGTCATTGGAGGGAGTAGTGCCCCATCATTGGGGTCAGTGGAAGGAATAGTGTCTCATTGTTGGTGTCAATGGGAGAAATAGTGTCCCATTGTTGGTGTCAATGGGAGGAATAGTGTCCCATTGTTGGTGTCAATGGGAGAAATAGTGTCCCATTGTTGGTTTCAGTGGCAGGAATTATGCCCCATTGTTGGTGTCAGTGGCAGGAATTATGCCCCATTGTTGGTGTCAGTGGCAGGAATTATGCCCCATTGTTGGTGGCAGTGGCAGGAATTATGCCCCATTGTTGGTGTCAGTGGCAGGAATAATGCCTCAAGGGCCGATAAAGGAAAGCCAAGGGGCGCAATTTGGAGACCACGGGTATAGTACATAACAGAATTTTCTGAAGACAATATCGGGGTGTTTAGATCATGGTACGGGTCTTGTATTCAGTATCTGTACAGAGTGTGATAAAGTCTCATTGTGCGTATGCCCATTAGCCCGGCATGCAGTGTTCTATGGACTGTACAGAGTCTTCTATAATTGCATTGTGATTATGTCGAGCGGTCGGGTCATGATGGAGGTCGCAGTGTAACGGGATGAATCAAACTTCCTCCAGACTGCATACGGCAATAAATCCAGCACGGTATAAACAGTTGTCAAGCTTGAAAACGGAATCATTGTATTTGCATTTGTGATGTTTGTCTGAACCTTTTTGGAAGATTCCGCCGGTGATAAATACTTTAAGGCTCCTTCTCGCTAAAACGTAATCCCCATTGAAATGAATAGTTCGGTGGGAGGTCAGGGTGACCTCAGCTCTCGTTTTTTTTTTTTACACGGCACTCGGCAGAACATGCGGTCAGAGAATAGAAGCACACGTTCAGTTCACCGCGCAGGGAAAAAAAAAAGGCTTTAATCTGCTAACAAGCTGAAACTTGCACACTCTGTATTGCTTCATAATGACTAAAGACGTGCAAATTATTCCTGAACAAGCACATTGCCTAATTGCACGCCTTTAAGTGGTTCCGTTTTTGAAAATGTCCGCTCTTAATGAGACGCGCAAAGGGAAATACCGAGCGTTCCGCCAGTGCGTATTCATCGTCCATCTGACGCTTCCTCACCAAATGTAAAAATAATTATTTTACTTGCAGCACTTTAAAAGGGGTTTTCAAACTTCCAAATATATTTTATAAACCTTTATGACGGTTTGCCGTTTAATTCTGGTTGGCCTTTTTGTAACACTTGAAACCTGTCCAAAATATTCCCAATGTATACATTCCTATGTCCTTGCATATGGGAAACATTAGGCCCTCACGCCGAGCATTGCATGAGCAAGCCATGCCTTCCTGATTCACAAGGGACCCCATAGTTTAAAATGCAGCTGGAGCAAGCCCGCCGCACGTGCACAGTGCACTTCTCTCTCCAACCCGGCAGCAGATGAGCTGCTGGGATAGGGAAAGGGAGAGCACACTGCTCCTGTTCTGCTTTTAAATCTCTGCCTTCTATGGCACTCCCAGAATCTCTGCCAGGACTTCTAGAACCCTTTTCCAGGACTTCCAATGGTACTTCCAGAATCTCTGCCAGGACTTCTAGAATCTCTGCCAGTATTTTCAATGACACTCATAGAATCTCTGCCAGTATTTCCAATGACACTCGTAGAATCTCTGCCAGTATTTCCAATGACACTCGTAGAATCTCTGCCAGTATTTCCAATGACACTCGTAGAATCTCTGCCAGTATTTCCAATGACACTCGTAGAATCTCTGCCAGTATTTCCAATGACACTCGTAGATTCTCTGCCAGTACTTTCAATGGTACTCACAGAATTCCTGCCAGGACTTCCAGAATCTCTGCCAGTATTTCCAATGACACTCATAGAATCTCTGCCAGTATTTCCAATGACACTCGTAGAATCTCTGCCAGTATTTCCAATGACACTCGTAGAATCTCTGCCAGTATTTCCAATGACACTCGTAGAATCTCTGCCAGTATTTCCAATGACACTCGTAGAATCTCTGCTAGTATTTCCAATGACACTCGTAGAATCTCTGCCAGTACTTTCAATGGTACTCACAGAATTCCTGCCAGGACTTCCAGAATCTCTGCCAGTATTTCCAATGACACTCATAGAATCTCTGCCAGTATTTCCAATGACACTCGTAGAATCTCTGCCAATATTTCCAATGACACTCGTAGAATCTCTGCCAGTAATTCCAATGACACTCGTAGAATCTCTACCAGTACTGTACTTTCAGTGATACTCGCAGAATTCCTGGCAGGACTTCCAGAGTTCCCTGAAATTACATAGTTAGTCTGGTTGAAAAAAGACACAAGTCCAACTAGTTCAACCAATAAAAAGGGAAATAAAATAAAAAATTACACAATCAGTTGATCCAGAGGAAGACAAAAACCCCAGCAAAACATGAACCAATTTGCTCCAGCAGGGGAAAAAATATTCCTTCCTGATCCCCCCGGGAGGCAATTGGATTTTCCCTGGATCCACTTTACCTATAAATGTCAGTACCCATTTATATTATGTACATTTAGGAAAGTATCCAGGCCTTTCTTAAAGCAATCCACTAAGCTGGCCAGAACCACCTCTGGAGGGAGTCTATTCCACATTTTCACAGCTCTTACTGTGAAGAAACCTTTCCGTATTTGGAGATGAAATCTCTTTTCCTCCAGATGTAAACAGTGCCCTCTTGTCCTCTGTGATGACCTTAAAGTGAATAACTCAACACCAAGTTCACTATATGGACCCCTTATGTATTTATACATGGAGATCATATCCCTCCTTATGTATTTATACATGAAGATCATATCCCCCTTATATTTTTATACATGGCCCCCTATTCTCCTCTTCTCCAGAGAGAATAAATTCAGTTCCTCTAATCTCTCCTCATAGCTGAGCTCCTCCATGCCTCTTATCAGTTTGGTTGCCCTTTGCACTTTCTCCAGTTCCCCGATATCCTTTTTGAGAACTGGAGCCCAAAACTGAATATTCCAGATGAGGTCCTACTAATGATTTGTACAGATGATATCCCTCTCTCTGGAGTCCATACCTCTCTTATACAAGAACAGTTTTTGCTTGCTTTGGAAACCGCAGCTTGGCATTGCATGCTATTATTAAGCTTATGATCTACCAGAACCCCCAGATCCTTCTCCACCATTGAACTAACACTTGGCAAGTCCCCTGACCAAAAGAGGACTACTCTCTGCTCACTGCCTGCCAAGACCATCACTTGATCCTGACTATACTTTGGTCTCTTGTCTCTGCATTGTAACCAACCTGCTCCTGTGTCCCTCTGGTGGGGGCAAACCTGGTGTTAGGTTGCAGTAAAGGAGTCCAGGGGCAACTAGGGATCCCAGCCCATTTCCACCATCAGAAGCACTGGTAAAGACCAGGCTCCAGACCTTGTCAACCTTTTCAACACAGAGGAACCCCTGAAATAACTTTGCGGGCTCAGGGAACCCCTGCTAAAAAATCTACAACTCATGATACATTAGTATGATGGTCAGTGGGAAGAATGTGGTCATTGGGAAGATTTACCCCCTTACACTAAAAAGAACAATGGTGTTAGTGAGAACTTATCTGAGAGGCAAAACATTGGTCATTTCTCAGGGAACCCATAGCAACCTCTGGAGGAACCCTAGATTTCCACAGAACCCTGGTTGGGAAACCCTGCTCCAGACCAAGACTCTGTGGGGGTGTCCATATCACCTGTCGGGGGTAACACCTGTAACCAGAGCACCTCATCCTTGGATGAGGGAGAGAAGAACTTAATGCTCCCCCATACTTAAAAGGCAGGTCTGGGACAAGGGATGGCTGCTCTAGGCACTGTGGTGTCATGTGTGGTTGGGGGGGGGGGGAGACACCACAAGGAGATTGGGGAGAGGGGATTTGTGTTGGGAAGCAGCAGGGGGTAAGAATGATTCTAGGAGGGGAGATTTGGGAAGGTCTGCTTGTAGTGGTGATTTGGGGGGCTTTATGCTGGGACGGGGGGGATTTGGGGGTTTTGTGCTAGAAAACATGATATTGTGGGGGGGGGGGGGATTTGTGCTAGGAGGGGAAATGTTCTTTGTTTGGGGGGGATTTGTGCTATTATGGATGATTGGGGGGTATTCTTGCTAGGAGGGGAACTTTGGGAGGGAGGGATTTGTTCTAGGGTGGGGGGTGGGGAATTGGGGGAGGAAAATTTGTGCTGGGGGGAGGGCAATTGTGTTCAGAGAGGTCATTTTAGGAGTTTTACATCTCGGGGGGGGGGGGGGAGATTTGTGCTTGGGAATATGGGGCGAGTCGGCGAGAGGATTTTAGCTGGAGGAATGGAGGGACAAAGATTTGTGCTGGGAAGGAGGGAATTTATGATTGGGGGCAAGCATGCAGATTAGTGCATCTGGTGGGGGTTCAATTTTCCACATTCACCCTGGGCTCCAGATGACCTCTTCTCAGTACTGCCCAAGGGCAGAAAGGGGTCAATGGGGGGGGGGGGGTATCAGGGAATGGGAGTCGATTCAGAGTTTCAGTTTGCCAAAAATGAAGCATATTAGATCCAGGGCTGGTGCAAACATTTTTGATACCCTAGGCGACCTAATTTTGCTGCCCCCACGCCTGACCCCACCCCCTTTTTCCTGCCCATGTAAACCCCACCTTTTTAATGAAGCGCCCATCAAATGCAGCCTCACCAGCGCCCTTCAAATGCAGCCTCACAGCGCCCTTCAAATGCAGCCTCACCAGCGCCCATCAATGCAGCCTCACCAGCGCCCATCAATGCAGCCTACCAGCCCATCAGTGCAGCCCACCAGCGCCCATCAATGCAGCCTCACCAGTGCCCACCAATGCAGCCTACCAGCGCCCATCAATGCAGCCTACCAGCCCATCAATGCAGCCTACCAGAGTCCATCAAATGCAGCCTACCAGCACCCATCAATGCAGCCTACCAACGCCCATCAATGCAGACTCACCAGCGCTCATCACACGTAGCCTACCAGCGCCCATCAAATGCATCCTACCAGTGCCCATCAAATGCATCCTACCAGCGCCCATCAATGCAGCCTACCAGCGCCCATCAATGCAGCCTACCAGTGCCCATCACATGCAGCCTACCAGCCCATCAATGCAGCCTACCAGCGCCCATCAATGCAGACTCACCAGCGCCCATCAATACAGCCTGCCAGTGCCCATCAATGCAGACTCACCAGCGCCCATCAATGCAGACTCACCAGCGCCCATCAATGCAGCCTGCCAGTGCCCATCAATGCAGACTCACCAGCGCCCATCACATGTAGCCTCACCAGGACCCATCAAATGCAGCATACCAGCGCCCATCAATGAATGTTTGCTTGCTTCCATTCACTCGGAAGTCGGGACACAGACACAGTCCTCCACCACTGCTGCGCCTCTGACACTATGTGGGAACGTAGCGGCCACTGCCTGCTGATGCTGAGACTTAGTTGCTTGCTGCAGAGAGAAGAAAGTAGGAACACCAGTGGCCGGGCGCCCCCAGGCAGCATGGTGCCCTAGGTGGCTGCCTAGTTTGCCTATTGGTAGCACCGGCCCTGATTAGACCGCCACTCCCACCAAATCCAGACCCCCTTTAATTTGCCCCTGTCTGTGTCTTCACTTGTTCCCAGGAATTGTTTTTTTTTTTTTTTAAACCTGAAATCCTCACTGCTGTGTTACGCCCTTTAGGTCTTCTAAAGCCAGGCGGACGTGAAATTACTACCAGCAGGTCGGAACCGTCAGCAGAAAACTTTCAACTTTCCGACATGCGAGATCAAGCAAAGTAATAATTACACTGTCCTCCTCAGACCCCAAAATTTGTCGCTCCCCATGTAAAACGAGGTCTGTATGCGCGGTGCAATTACAATCGCATAACAAACTAATTAAATAATCAAACAGCCAATTACTTCCCCGTGACAAGCTACTTCTGACAAACTAATGAGCTCATTAATAGTATCTGCGGCTCGGCATCAGAGGTTTTTGATTGATCCGTGCGCTAATCTCTCCCTGTGTAAGTGACTTGTATGATTGCAAGGCTGGGGAGGAGACTTCCAAGGGGGGTGCTGCAGGTGTCACGCGGCGGATCCTGTCAGTTGCTGCCCCGGCTGCACCTCTCCGCATACAGCAATGAGCGGAAACTTCTGCATACAAAGTGCCCAGCACTGAATGTATGATTAGCTTTCAGCCAATTAGTATATTCAGAACAAAAAATAAATAAATAAATAAATACCGGTACAAATGAGGATTTTTGGCTAAGCTTCTTATTTGCGGCTTGGCGAATGTGTGGCTAATAGAGGGAGAGATTGAGCGCTGTGCGACTCCATGGGGAATCAGTGTATGGAAATCTGAAAGTTTTTCAATAAATTAGGCTTCTATTTTTTTTTTTTTTTTTTAACCACTTAATCCCCGGACCATTTGGCTGCCCAAAGACCAGAGCACTTTTTGCGATTCGGCACTGCGTCGCTTTAACTGACAATTGCGCGGTCGTGCGACGCGGCTCCCGAGCAAAATTGACGTCCCTTTTCCCCCACAAATAGAGCTTTCTTTTGGTGGTATTTGATCACCTCTGCGTTTTTTTATTTTTTTGCGCTATAAACAAAAAAAGAGCGACAATTTTGAAAAAAATTTTTTTTTACTTTTTGCTCAAATAAATATCCCCAAAAAATATATCAAAAAAAATATTTTTTTTCCTCATTTTAGGCTGATACGTATTCTTCTACATATTTTTGGTAAAAAAAATCACAATAAGCGTTTATTGATTGGTTTGCGAAAAAGTTATAGCGTCTACAAAATAGGGGATAGTTTTATGGCATTTTTATTAATAATTTTTTTTTTTTACTAGTAATGGCGGCGATCAGCAATTTTTATCGTGACTGCGACATTATGGCGGACAGATCAGACACTTTTGGCGCGATTTTGGGGCCATTCACATTTATACAGTGATCAGTGCAATTAAAAATGCATTGATTACTATGTAAATATGACTGGCAGTGAAGGGGTTAACCAATGGGTGGCGCTGTAGGGGTTAAGTGTGTCCTAGGGAGTGATTCTAACTGTAGGGGGGAGGGGCTATGTGTGACACAACACTGATCACCGCTCCCGATTACAGGGAGCTATGATCAGTGTCCTGTCACTAGGCAGAACGGGGGAAATGCTTGTTTACATTAGCATCTCCCCGTTCTTCCTCTCCGTGAGACGATCGCGGGTATCCCCACGGACATAGAGACTGCAGGACCCACGATCACACTCACAGAGGTCGCGGAGGGCACTCACGCGCCCGCAAACCGCTTCTTAAAGGGCAACGTAGGGGTACATTAATCTGCCTGTACGTACCCTTCTTCCGACGTATATCGGCGCAAGCCGGTTGGCAAGTGGTTAAATAGCAAACAGGTTATACTTTCCTGCTCTGTGCTGTGGTATTGAACAGAGCGGCCCTTCTCCTCCTCTTCAGGGGTTCCCCCCCGACATCGCTCTCTCAGCACCTCCTCTTCTTGTGCGCCACCATAGGAAGCCACTTCTTTTGGGGTGGGGCACACCAGCAGGCTCCCTCCCGGAGTATGAGGCCGGGTTCACACCATTGCCAATTAGATGTGGGTTCCCCTGCTTCCAATTCGCAATAGCAGGAGATTTTGACGGGCTCTCTATGGAAGCCGGTTCACACATCTCCGCTGCGGCTCCGGTGCAAATTTGCACAGGAGCCCTGTGTGCGTCTTTTGGTCCTCATCATGGTCCGAATTCAGCCAAAAATTCGGGCTAAAATCGGACCTGAAACGGTGGAACGGGACGCATTGGACCCCTTGCTGGGAGCCGCATGCGGCGATGGTGTGAACGCAGCCTAAAGGTAGGATAAGTCAGCGGGGAGGTCCCCTGAGGTCTGACAGTTGCTGCCCTTGTAGCTGCCTGACCTCATGCTGACAAATCTCTCTTCCAGCTCCAGAGTTTGATTAACCCTTTGCCTACCGGGCACTTTCACCCCCTTCAATACCGGGCACTTTCGCCCACTTCCTCCCCAGGCCAATTTTCAGCTTTCAGCGCTGTCACACTTTGAGTGACAATTACGCGGTCATGCAACACTGTACCCAGATGACATTTTTATCATTTTTTTGAGACAGATAGAACTTTATTTTGGGGGGATTTAATCACCACTGGGGTTTTTACTTTTTTGCTAAACAAATGAAAAAAAAAAGACGAAAAATTTTGGAAAAAAAAATCTTTTCTTTAGTTTCTGTTTTGCAAATAAGTAATTTTTCTCCTTCACTGATGTGTGCTGATGAGGCTGCACTGATGGGGTGGCACTAATGGGTACTGATGGGCACTCTTAGGCAGCACCGATGGACATTGATAGGCACTGATGGGCAATAATGGACGGCACTGATGAGGAGGCACTGATGGGCACTGGTGAGGCTGCACTGATGGGTGGCACTAATGATGGGCACTGATAGGCGGCACCGATGGGCATTGATAGGCACTGATAGGTGGCACTGATGGGCAATGATAGATGGCACTGATGAGGAGGCACTGATGGGCACTGGTGAGGCTGCACTGATGGGCGGCACTAATGATGGGCACTGATAGGCGGCACCAATGGGCATTGATAGGCACAGACAGGTGGCACTGATGGGCAATGATAGATGGCACTGATGAGGAGGCACTGATGGGTGGCACTGATGGGCGGCATTGATGGGCACTGCTTGGCACTGATGATCAGTGCCCTGATTATCTATGTACATGTCACCTGTCAGAATTGCCGGTCTCTGGATCTTCTCTCCTTACTTTGTGACAGCACGTGAGGAATGTACTTCAACTAACCGGCAAGTCTGTTTATACTGTGATCAGCTGTGATTGGATGTGGTAAAGGACCAATCACAGCGGCCCTTTACAACGAACCGTGATCGGCTGTGTCCAATCATGGGTCGTTGTAAAGGTACTAATTATCCGAAATAACGAATGCCGCATCTAAACAAATGGAACAGAATGAATTATTAATAGTACGTTTTTATTATTGTTATTTATTATTATTAATTTGTTTAGATACGGCATTCGTTATTGTGGAAAATTCGTATTCGTTACGTCACTAACTTTGAAAGGAAATTCCAGTACCTATAATTTAATATAAATATAGAAATATAGTTAGTAATAGTCAAGTTATTAGTTATTATTTCAGATTTTCAAATTTTCATGTTTTCGAATTTTCGGATTCTCGTTATTTTGAATATTCGCTCTTATTTTCGAAATGTCGGATTTTCGAATATCCGAATTTTCAGGTTTAAATGGGTTTTTGTTAATGCGGATATTTCCGAATTAACGAATTCACAGTCATAGACAAACGGGTAGACGTTTGGTGTCTCTTCCTGAATGCAGACGTTGCACCCTCGTACTCTCACCTGCCATGCTGGAAATGGTGACCAGCCTTCCTTTGGCTTTCCGCAGTAAAGGCATGAACATTTTTGTGACTTGCACCACGCCGATGAAGTTGACCTCCATGCATTGCTTGTATACGTTCATGGGAAGCAGTTCACCGTCTGCTACGTAGAGGAGGACGCCGGCATTGTGCACAATGGCCCACAAACCTGGAGTGACAAAAAAAACACCAGTGAATGGATGAGTTGGGACACATTACACCACCCCTGTCTGAGCCACCTGTCTGACCAGATAGAGGTTTTCATGCAAGGACAGCAAGCTGGAGCCCCCAGCTCCCAATGCCAGCCTCCCTCGTGGCATAGCACTCAATGGCTCTATCAAGAGAAGATGTCTGACCCTTCATATTTACCATTTGTATCCAGCAGATGGCGATCAATACAAGCTCTATGCTTTATCCCTTCTACAGCGGATGAGCTAAAAACAGACCTAAAAAAACTCGAAGGAATGACACTTTCCCTCTCGATGCCATTAGTCAAACATGTGGTGCTGGGCTGGCTTACAAGAAAGCCTAGCATCATGGATGGAATCTAATGTAATTGTTTCTTTGTTACATTTTTTTTTTTAATATAATAGTTTTGCAAAATAGATGGTGGGGGCCTGTTCCTGTAACTGATTATAAAGTATGAGCTGGAGTTTGGCTTTAATTTGTTAGTATATCTAAATCTGTTAGTCCATCTAACACTCCCCATCCCCAGACTGACAATGCTGCTGTCTGCTGTGCCCCCTGTGCTCCTTCATGCAGAGTGGGGGGCACTCTAATACAGGAGGTGTGTTACTGGTCAGATCACAGGTGAAAACAGATTGGAAAAAAGCCTAACAAAAAAAAAATTTAACTCTTCAAAAGAGCGAAGATCGGAGTCATTGCCATCTAAACTGGTATATTCATCACGTCATTGATGACGAAACGGATAGGGAGGAGCTGTAACGAGTGACATCCTCGCGCATCGGGACGTGGCTGCCATCTTTTTGGTTGGAAACGCTGATATGGTAATGACATATGGATGTATATCTATATTGAAGTGAGTGCATTACTTTT
Organism: Lithobates septentrionalis; assembly: GCA_037952835.1. Lineage (NCBI taxonomy): Eukaryota > Metazoa > Chordata > Amphibia > Anura > Ranidae > Lithobates > Lithobates septentrionalis. Next base: position 702,585 of record JBBDGP010003635.1, read on the forward strand.
TTTTTCTTTTTTTTTAATACATTTTTAAAAATACTACACGATGAGATGCATTCTATCTTTCCTATAATACTCGGGAGATCCTAGTGGAGCCTATTTGGAGATTGTGCCTGTAGGGGGAGTGTAGTGAATCATCCACATAAAACACCTGTCCAGGAGTATACTGTAACTGTGTTCCTAACCTCCTTCTGTGGGGGTCAGTACCGGGACAAGGCCATCAAGCGCCCAGGGCAAATATGCCAAACTGCACCCCCCTTTTTCCCTCAGGGTTAGGGTGCTCACATCCCTGCAATAAACCATTGCGCCCAGGGCAGCCGTCCTTCCTGCCTACCCCTTGTCCCTGGCCCTGGTGGGGGTCCATGCCAGATGGTAAGAGGCCATGTGATCGTGTGGTGGTGGTGATGGCTTTTTCTTTCCCTCTGAAGCACTGGGCTCTATGGTTTTCCAGCTATCTATCTCTCAAGCTTTGGTTTACTGAATTTGGACGGAATTGGACTCATTTAGGACTTTTTTTATAAACTGGATGTTAAAATCTGGAGATTTTTTTATCTCTGCGCTCGTAATTTATTTGGCATTATTACTCTATTTCTACACATCCTTATCAAATCTACAGCACAAACCAAGATCTGGAGTGTTCTATGTTGGTTGTGTTTCAGTGGGACGTAATATCTGGGGCTGCCCCAAACACTCCCCTGGTAAAATGGAGGAATTAGGACCATCTCGGTACCCAGGGATTAGGCAAGAATTGTAATTAAAACAACATTTTATTCATAGAGGGACATAATTAAAACAGTTTTACAAAAGACACTATGTACGATCAAAAGTTACAGTTAAAGGAGATCATGGGGGGCACTGAAATGTAGATCTGTAGAACTGTGTCAAGATCGACATTTCGGTGCCATCCATGATCTCCGGGGTTCTCCGACCTTCACACAAAGGTTGGACTTGATGGACTTGTGTCTTTGTAACCTTTTAAAACCTCTTGTATGAACAATGCACGGTTGTAACTTTTGATTGTACATAGTGTATGTTGTAAAATTGTTTTAATTATGTCCCTCTATGAGTAAAATGTTATTTTAATTACAATTCTTGCCTAATCCTTGGGTACTGAGATGGTCCTAATTCCTCCATTTTACCAGGGGCATGTTTGGGGCAGCCCCAGATATTTCGTCCCACTGAAACACAACCAACATAGAACACTCCAGCTCTTGGTTTGTGCTGTAGATTTGATAAGGATGTGTAGAAATAGAGTAATAATGCCAAATAAACTACGAGCGCAGAGATAAAAAAATCTCCAGATTTTAAACATCCAGTTTATAAAAAAAAGTCCTAAATGAGTCCAATCCCGTCCAAATTCAGTAAACCAAAGCTTGAGAGATATATAGCTGGAAAACCATAGAGCCCAGTGCTTCAGAGGGAAAGAAAAAGCCATCACCACCACCACACGATCACATGGCCTCTTACCATCAGGCATGGACCCCCACCAGGGCCGGGGACAAGGGGTAGGCAGGAAGGACGGCTGCCCTGGGCGCAATGGTTTATTGCAGGGATGTGGGCACCCTAACCCTGAGGGAAGAAGATTTGATAAGGATGTGTAGAAATAGAGTAATAATGGCAAATAAACTACGAGTGCAGAGCTATAAAAAAATCTCCAGATTTTAATATCCAGTTTCTAAAAAAAAGTCCTAAATGAGTCCAATCCCATCCAAATTCAGTAAACCAGAGCTTGAGCAGCCCCGGGTATTTCGTCCCACTAAACTATTTTGGATGATGGTACAAAGGTAAAGAGATTAATCAGATTGAGGCATTCCTTCGTATATCATTGGTTGTGTTTCAGTTGAGTTATCCCCTCTCCTACCACTGACACCTACAGAAAAGCTGAACATTCCGTACCTGCATCCTTCAGACGGCCGCTGATCTCACTGTGCGCCGCCGCGATTTCCTCGGAGTTGGTGACGTCCAGCTGGATCAAGCAAAGGTTCGGTGAACAATCCCTCCTGAGTTCTTCAGCCCCAGGCCCGTTTCTATCCAGTACGCCGGCGAAAACCAGGAGGCCTTGTTTATCCAAATGTTTGGCTAAAGCGTGTCCAAGTCCGGCATCGCACCCTGAATAATGGAAAGCCATAACAACATTAGCATGATTCCGCCAAAATAAACACCCCCCCCCCTCCGAGTGCGGCCAACAACCTGCCAAGCTCTGCAAAAAAAAAAAAAAACTGCAGAAGCAATCATCAAAAGTAGACTCCTAACCTGAGGATGCGCGGGTGTTAATCTGTAGATGAATTATCCTTTACAGCAGGGGTCTCCAAACTTTACCAGTAAAGGGCCAGTTTACTATGCTTCAGGGACACCACACTGTGGCCAGTGGGGGTAGAAAATGCCCCTATGATCAGTTTTAATGGGAGGAATAGTGCCCCATTGTTGATATCAATGAGATGATGAGTGCCCCAATTGATGGTGTCAGTAGAGGGAATGGTGCCCCATCGTTGGTGTCTGTTGATGGAATAATGCCCCAAGGGCCAGATATAAGCAAGCAAAAGGGCCACATTCTGCAGTTTGGAGACCACTGCTCTAGTGCAGAACTTCAGGTATACAGCTAAAGGCACATAAAGTAAGTGAAGTCTTATCTTATACACCTCTGACAGACAATATAGGCAGGAGGGTGACACCACTTCTGTCCTTTCTACGTATTAGGAGTATTGACAGCAGGATGTCAAACATGAGAGTCAAAGAAAGTGTTTCTGCCACCCAGTGGTTGAAAGATGGGCAATGCAGGCATCGGCCTAAACTCCCCAGAAGGCCCAACTTTAGGGAATTATGTTCTCCTACTGACACTTGGGCATTTTTTATTTCCTCCCACTGTCCACCACTATTGGACGATTTTTTCCTCCCAATGACCACCATGGCCATTGACAGTGAGGCACCTTTTCCTCCTGCTGACCACCGGCAGTGACCATCAACAGTGGGGTACCTTCTTCTTTCACGAATGGCAGATGTTGAGGTATTTTTTCCTCCCACTGACCACCTACGCTGGACCATTATTTTCCTCACATTGACAAGTCAAAATCGGGCCTTTTTGCCTCCCATTGCCCACTAACATTGGAGAATTATTTCCTCCCACCAATCACCAGCACTGGGGCATTTATTCCTCCCACTGACAGCTCATGTACAGGCAATATTACCACTCAATGGCCACCGCTACTTGGCCATTATTTTCTCCCACAAACCACCAAAACTGGGGCATGGCTTACTTTTACTGACCACCAACACCGGGGTACCTTTTTCATTCACCGACTGCAGATGTTGAGGCATTTTTCCTCCCGCTGACCACCCATACTAGAGCATTTGCTCCCCCGCATTGACAACCATTACTGGGGGGCTTTTTGGCCCCCATTGCCCACTAATAACATTAGAGAGTCATTTTCGCTTCAGGGACACCAGACTGTGGCGAGTGGGAGTAGAAAATGCCCCTACGATCGGTTTGGATGGGAGGAATAATGCCCCGTTGTTGATATCAATGAGATGAAGAGTGACTCAATTGATGGTGTCAGTAGAGGGAATGGTGCCCCATCATTGGTGTCTGTTGATAAGGGAATAATGCCCCAAGGGGCCAGATATAAGCAAGCAAAAGGGCCACATTCTGCAGTTTGGAGACCACTGCTCCAGTGCAGAACTTCAGGCATACAGCTAATTGACCACTAACATTAGAGAGTTATTTCCTCTCACTGACCAACACTGGGGTACTTCTTCCTCCTAATGACCACTAACATTAGAGAGTCATTTCCTCTCACTGACCAACACTGGGGTACTTCTTCCTCCTAATGACCACTAACATTAGAGAGTCATTTCCTCTCACTGACCAACACTGGGGTACTTCTTCCTCCTAATGACCACTAACATTAGAGAGTCATTTCCTCTCACTGACCAACACTGGGGTACTTCTTCCTCCTAATGACCACTAACATTAGAGAGTCATTTCCTCTCACTGACCAACACTGGGGTACTTCTTCCTCCTAATGACCACTAACATTAGAGAGTCATTTCCTCTCACTGACCAACACTGGGGTACTTCTTCCTCCTAATGACCACTAACATTAGAGAGTCATTTCCTCTCACTGACCAACACTGGGGTACTTCTTCCTCCTAATGACCACTAACATTAGAGAGTCATTTCCTCTCACTGACCAACACTGGGGTACTTCTTCCTCCTAATGACCACTAACATTAGAGAGTCATTTCCTCTCACTGACCAACACTGGGGTACTTCTTCCTCCTAATGACCACTAACATTAGAGAGTCATTTCCTCTCACTGACCAACACTGGGGTACTTCTTCCTCCTAATGACCACTAACATTAGAGAGTCATTTCCTCTCACTGACCAACACTGGGGTACTTCTTCCTCCTAATGACCACTAACATTAGAGAGTCATTTCCTCTCACTGACCAACACTGGGGTACTTCTTCCTCCTAATGACCACTAACATTAGAGAGTCATTTCCTCTCACTGACCAACACTGGGGTACTTCTTCCTCCTAATGACCACTAACATTAGAGAGTCATTTCCTCTCACTGACCAACACTGGGGTACTTCTTCCTCCTAATGACCACTAACATTAGAGAGTCATTTCCTCTCACTGACTAACACTGGGGTACTTCTTCCTCCTAATGACCACTAACATTAGAGAGTCATTTCCTCTCACTGACTAACACTGGGGTACTTTTTCCTTCTAATGACCACTAACATATGGGCATTTTTTTGCTCCACCCAGTGATGGGGCATTCTTTCCTTCTATTGATCACCAATACTGGGGTATTATTTAAATCCGCTGACCACCAAGACCGGGGCATTATTCCCTCCAACTGACTGCCAACATTTGGGCATTATTTCCTCCCCACTGGCTACCAATGCTGGGGCAAAATGATGCTTATGCCACATTTACTGTAACTGATTCATAAACTCCCCAGTGGTGATCCTGTTAAAAACGTGATCGATTCACTTTTTCATGGAATAATCGCCCCCCCCCCCCCCCAGGATCAAATGAATTAGTTGCAGTGCACCAAGGATGGAGGTGGTTTGGCACCCCTACCGCTGCCCAGTCTTACAGCATTTAACCACTTCAGCCCAGGAAAGATTTATCCCCTTCCTGACCAGGCCATTTTTTATTTTTTTTGTGATACTGCGTTACTTGAACTGACAATTGCGCGGTCACGCAGCGCTGTACCCAAATATAATGGATGTCCTTTTTTTCCCCCACAAATAGACCTTTCTTTGATCACCTCGCGGTTTTAATTTTTTTCCGCTGTAAACAAAGACAATTTCGAAAAAAAAAACCCCACCGTATATTTTTTACTTTCTGCTATAAAACATACCCAATAAAAAAATAAATAAATAAATAAATACATTTCTTCATAAATTTAGACCAATATATATTCTGCTACATATATTTTTGGTAAAAAAAAAAACCCCAATAAGGTATATTGATTGGTTTGCGAAAAAGTTATAGCGTCTACAAAATAGGGGATAGATTTATGGCATTTTTATTATTTATTTATTTTTTTACTAGTAATGGCGGCGATCAGCGATTTTTAGCGGGACTGCAACATTGCGGCGGGCCAGATCGGACACTCTAACTGACATTTTTGACTCTTTTTTTGTAGCCAGTGACATTATTACAGTCATCAGTGCTAAAAATATACACTAACACTGTACTAATGACACCGGCAGGGAAGGAGTTAACATCAGGGGTGATCAAAGGGTTAAATGTGTTCTCTCAGTGTGGGGGGGGGGGGGGGGATGGGCTGCCTGGGACAACACACAGATCAGTCTTCCTGCATAGCAGAAAGACAGGATCTCTGTGTGATCCCGTCAGAACGGAGATCTGCCTTGTTTACTATTACTATTGTATACTATTACTATTACCTTGTCACTACGGGGGGGGGGGGGGACCGTGGGCAGGTCAGCAGACATAGAGTCCGCCGGACCCGCTGATTGGCTCCCCTGCTGGCCAATGGGCCCACAGATTGCCGTGTACGAGCCCGACGTACACCTACGGCAATTTGCGCAGCCGAGCCAACCTGCGGCGGCTGGTCAGCAAGCGGTTAATAGGCTCTCTGACTCCTCCCCCATCTGCGATTTCCTCCCAGATTGGATCCGCTGCACCCCTTTCGCTCATCTGTTCTGAAAAGGACTCCGTACCGGAAGGCCAAGAATCTCAAGCATTTTACAGACCTAATCAACAGATGCAGACTTCTAATCTTCTCCAAAAAGTCTGGAACAAACCAATGCTGCACCATTCTTCCTCCCATTTCCCGAAAAACGGATCCATTATTTACTCCCTCTGAACACCAGCGCCGAACAATCTTTTTTTCCCCTCTGTCCGCTATTGTGAGTATTATTTCTTCATACTGCCAACCAAAGTTGGGCCTTTCTTCTTCCCAATAACTACGAACACTGGAGCTTCTCCTCTTCACAACCTCAACCTAATATGGTCTACTGGATCACCTTTGTGAGTCACATCTGTAGATAGGTGATAGGATTAGGTGAATAGGTGATAGGATTAGGTGAATAGGTGATAGGATTAGGTGAATAGGTGATAGGAGTAGGTGAATAGGTGCTAGGATTAGGTGAATAGGTGCTAGGATTAGGTGAATAGGTGATAGGATTAGGTGAATAGGTGATAGGATTAGGTGAATAGGTGATAGGATTAGGTGAATAGGTGATAGGATTAGGTGAATAGGTGAAAGGATTAGGTGAATAGGTGATAGGATTAGGTGAATAGGTGAAAGGATTAGGTGAATAGGTGATAGGATTAGGTGAATAGGTGATAGGATTCGGTGAATAGGTGATAGGATTAGGTGAGTAGGTGATAGGATTAGGTGAGTAGGTGATAGGATTAGGTGAATAGGTGATAGGATTAGGTGAATAGGTGAAAGGATTAGGTGAATAGGTGATAGGATTAGGTGAATAGGTGATAGGATTAGGTGAATAGGTGATAGGATTAGGTGAATAGGTGATAGGATTAGGTGAATAGGTGATAGGATTAGGTGAATAGGTGATAGGATTAGGTGAGTAGGTGAATAGGTGATAGGATTAGGTGAATAGGTGATAGGATTAGGTGAATAGGTGATAGGAATAGGTGAATAGGTGCTAGGATTAGGTGAATTTACTTCTGGCTCACTGTACCCAGAGGAGATGCAGTTTGTTAGGAAAATTTGGTTTGCGTTTTTTTTTTGTCCTCCCTCCTTCCTTTTGTTTTTGCTTTTGTTGTTTTGGCAAAATTAAAAAAAAATTGCTCTATAAGCAGAGATAATAATATTTATATAACATATTTGTTGTTTGAATTGTTCCCTTTCTGTAAGAGCTAAAATGCCTGACTATAGTTTTCTGTTCTTTTTGTATTTGAAATGGCAATAAAAAGTAATTACATTTTTAAAAAATGCCCACTGAGCAAAAGAGTGACGATGACCGAGCCCCTGGCTGCGGGGCAACTATTGGGGAGAGGTCTCCAGGCAATCTACTCAGCGGCTCCTTCGGAGGTAGAGCTACATAGACATGTGCAATTTGTTTTGTTACGAATTTGTTTGAAGAATTGCAACAAATTCGGAAGCATTCGAATTAACGAAAACCCGTTTAACAAATTTTTCTGAATATTCGGAAATTCGAAAAGAAGAAGAAGAACGAAAATTCAAATGACTGAAAATCCAAAAGACTAAAAAATCCAAAAGAACGAAAATTCAAAAAAGACTGAAGATCCAAAAGAACGAAAATCTGAAAAAATTCAAAAACCCGAAAATTTGAAAATCTGAAATAACTTAACTATTACTAAACTATTACATTATAGGTATTGGAATTTCATTTCAAATTTGGCTGTTAGTGAACGCAATGAATACGAATTTATCCAAAGTTACGAATTATCCGAAATAACGAATGCAGCATCTAAACGAAAGGAACGTAACGAATTACTTTTAATTATTAATTATTAATTCATTCCGTTCCATTTGTTTAGGTGCGGCATTCGCTATTTCGGATAATTGGTAACTTCGGATAAATTCGTATTCGTTGCGTTCGCTAACATGCAAATTTGAAAGGAAATTCTAATACCTATAATTTAATAGTTAATTATTTCAAATTTTCTAATTTTTTTCTAACTATTAAATTATAGGTATTGGAATCTCCTTTCAAGTTTGGCTGTTAGTGAACGTAACGAATACGACTTTATCCGAAGTTACGAATTATCCGAAATAACGAATGCCGCATCTAAACGAATGGAACGTAACAAAATACTTTTTATTATTAATTTGTTCCATTTCCATTTGTTTAGATGCAGCATTCGTTATTTCGGATAATTCGTAACTTCGGATAAATTCGTATTCGTTACGTTCACTAACAGCCAAATTTAAAAGGAAATTCCAATACCTATAATTTAATAGTTAGAAAAAAATTCGAAAATTTGAAATAATTAACTATTAAATTATAGGTATTAGAATTTCCTTTCAAATTTGTCTGTTAGTGAACGTAAGGAATACGAATTTATCCGAAGTTACCATTTATCCGAAATAGCGAATGCCTCATCTAAACAAATAGAAAAAGAACAAATTAATAATTATTAATAAAAAGACATTTGTTAGCGTTCCATTTGTTTAGATACGGCGTTCGATATTTCGGATAATTTGTAACTTCGGATAAATTCGTATTCGTTACATTCACTAACAGCCAAATTTGAAAGGAAATTCCGATACCTATAATTTAATAGTTTAGTAATAGTTATTAGTTAGTTATTATTTCAGATTTTCGAATTTTCGTTCTTTTTTTTGGATTTTCGTTTTTTTGAATTTTCGGGTTTTCATTCTTATTTATTTACGGATTTTCAAATTTCCGAAAAAAAATCCAAAAAGACGAATGAAATGAAAAATGAACACATTTTTCGTCAGTGCACATGTCTAGAGCTACACGTCTTAGAAAGACATTCATAAGATTATTCACATAATACATTTCCATCATATGGTTATGATTTTAGATCTAAAACACGCATTTGAGCGATCGGTTTCCCTTTAACGTAAACAAGGAACAGAATCTAGATATTAGATATATATATATATATATATATATATATATATATATATATATATATATATATATATATAGTTGCACGAAAATGAAAGTGTCCCCGCGGCCCGTCTACTGAGCACCGCAACTGAATGAGGATAAACAAAGCGCCCAGATGTCGTAGAAAGTCGATCAGCTTCGGAAATTTCATCTGCATGTAATATTCCCACAGAGACCGTCCCTTGAAGGAGTTTTATATGAAGTCATACAGGAGGCTGTTAACTGATGCACAACCCCTCCCCCGATCCAGCGACCACTTTGAGTGTGAGAAGATGAAGCCACATTTCTACACGCCATTAAACTGTCCAACTCCCTTTCTTCAAATTTACTAACACAGTTACAAAGTTAATAAGCTTCAAAAAAAAAAAAAAAAGAAAGAAAGAAAAGTGATGACTGTCCAGTTAACCCTTCAAGTTGCGGCAGGACAGAACCCTCAACTTTGATCAATTTTGCCACATGGGAAGTAAAAAAATAATAAAAATAAATTAAATAAATATCTTCCTGACCCCCCCCCCCCCCAATAGGGGTTGTAAAGAATTGTGAATACCTCTAAATGGGGTTTTTAAAAATAAAAATAAAAAATAAATATCTTCCTGGCCCCCCCATAGGGAATGTATAGAATTGTGAATACCTCTAAATGCGATTTTTTTTTTAGGCAATTTTAGAGACTATAATTATATTGAAAAAATAGAAATTTATTGATAAAAAAAACTTTTTTTTTACATGATTAAAAACTTCCCAAAAGGGAAACCCAGACAGAAAAAAAAACACATGTACATGTATCATAATACAATTTATATCACAAGTGGTATCGCCCCACTACACGTAAAAATATACCATCCACACAAATTACAGATGATGATGCGTAGTGGGAGTGCCCAACGCGTTTCGATATATGTATGAATTATATTCTTCTTCAGGGACTGATACCACTTCTGAAAAGTAAAGTATAAATACATTTTAGAATCCACTTTACTTTGTATTTTCAGAGGTGTTTTTTCATTGGTGTTTTTTATTATATGTGCCTGGAGTTCAGCTTTAATTGCAGTACTAAGGCTATTTATAAAGGGAAGGCGACCAGTGCCCCCAATCACAGGCAAGCAACCAACCAAGGAAAGTGACAGTACACACGCACAATCATGGATGTGTACCCGATTAAGGGAAGTGACCAGTGCACCCAATTACAGGTGTGAACCCAATCAAGGGAGGTTACCAGTGCACCCAATCACAGGTGTGAACCCAATCAAGGGAGGTTACCAATGCACCCAATCACAGATGGGAACCCAAGCAAGGTAGTTGACTAAGGCTACTAGTCATGGGCATGCACTCAATCAAGAAAGGTGAGCAGTGCACTCAATCATGGGTGTGTACCCAATCAAGATAGTGGACGAGGGCACCCAATCATGGGTATGTACCCAACTAAGGAAGGTGGCCAATGCACCCAATCAAGGGTGGAGGTGACCAGTGCACCCAATCACAGGTGTGAACCCAATCAAGGGTGGTGACCAATCCACCCAATAACAGGTGTGAACCCAATCAAGGGAGGTGACCAGGGCAACTAGTCACGGGCATGCACCCAATCAAAGGGAAGGTGACCTACACACCCAATCATGGGTGTGCACCCGATCAAGGGTGAGCACACAATCAAGATAGTGGACCAGGGCACCCAATCATGGATATATACGCAACCAAGGGAGGTGACCAGCACAAGCACAGCCAGGCATGCACCCAATTAGGGGACGTGACCAGTGCCCCCAATCACAGACAAGCAACCAACCAAGGAAAGCGACAGCACACACACACACACACACACACACAATCATGGATGTGTACCCAATTAAGAGAAGTGACCAGTGCACCCAATCACAGGTGTGAACCCAATCAAGGGAGGTTACCAGTGCACCCAATCACAGGTGGGAACCCAAGCAAGGTAGTCGACTAAGGCTACTAGTCATGGGCATGCACTCAATCAAGAAAGGTGAGCAGTGCACATAATCATGGGTGTGCACCCAATCAAGATAATGGACCAGGGCACCCAATCATGCGTATGTACCCAACTAAGGGAGGTGACCAGTGCACCCAATCACAGGTGTGAACCCAATCAAGGGTGTTGACCAAGGTACCCAATCACAGGTGTGAACCCAATCAAGGGAGGTGACAAGGGCAACTAGACATTGGCATGCACCCAATCAAGGGAGGTGACCTACATACCCAATCATGGGTGCGCACCTGATCAAGGGAGGTGACCAGTGCACCCAATCGTGAGTGTGCACCCAATCAAAATAGTGGACCAGGACACCCAATCATGGGTATGTACCCAACCAAGGGAGGTGAACAGTGCACCCAATCACAGGCAACCAACCAAGGAAAGCGACAGTACACACAATCATGGACATGCACCCAATTAAGGGAGATGACCAGTGTACCCAATCACAGGCAATCACAGATGTGCACCCAATGGAGGGAGCATGAGCAGTGCCCCTAATCATGGTGCAATACTAAAACAAAAAAAATCAGTTTTGGAGCCGGGCTTTAAGACTTATTCCACCACCCCTGTTTAGGTCTTTTAGCTCAGTACAAAGTGAAAAATAGCTTTACTCACACAATTGTGCAGTTCAAAATGATATCCTTGGTGGCCAGCAGTCTCCTGACCTCAAAGCTTCCTTATCTTTTGTCCTTTTATTATTTTTAAATCTCAAAATCTTAACGCCTTTATAAATAATAGATCAATAAACCAGACGGCTCAGGCTACAGGAAAGCCGTTATAGCAAAGGAGTACATATTCAAATAGCAAAGGACAATTTTATGTAATGGTTTCGCAGGTGGAACTTTTGGAAAGTACATTAGAGAGAAATACAATTTCCTTTGGTTATGGCGTACGGGAACATTGGTTTTTATGAACATGGCTTGGGATTTATAGACAATCGCTGTATTTGGGAGTCAATGACGGCCGGTGGCAAGGAGGATGAGGTGGAGCGGGACTGCTGAGGCATGTAAAACACACTCCGTACAAAATATATATATATAATATTTTGTACTGTGTAGCCAGCAAAGTGCCACAGCCATTTCTATAGCTTCTCGTTTCCCTTGGGGGACGCTCCATCCAAACATAAACAAGGGAAAGAAGAAGGATTTTGGGTCAATTTTATTTTACATTTAATTTGAAAGTTTACAAGTGTATAAACTGATGTTTTTTTTCTTTTATTTCCCCTAGGTTCACACCTATGTGTTTTTTGGTGTTTTTTGGAGAAACGCACTGCAGTCCATTTAACCACTTTGCTAACTGGGCACTTAAACCCCCTTCCTGCCCGGATCAATTTTCAGCTTTTAGCGCTGTCACACTTTGAATGACAATTGCGCGGTCATACAACACTGTACCCAAATTAACTTTTTATCATTTTTTTCACACAAATAGAGCTTTCTTCTGGTGGTATTTATTCACAGCTGGGATTTTTATTCTTTGCTAAACAAACAAAAAAAGATGGAAAATTTTGAAAAAAAAAAAATCATGTTTCATAGTTTGTTATAAAATTTTGCAAACAGGTAATTTTTCTCCTTCATTGATATGCGCTGATGAGGCAGCACTGGTGGGCACTGATAGGCTGCACTGATGGGCACGGATAGGCACAGTTAAGGCGGCACTGATAAGCACAGTTAAGGCGGCACTGATAGGCACAGTTAAGGCGGCGCTGATAGGCACAGTTAAGGCGGCACTGATGGCCACTGATGGGCCCTGATGGGTGGCACGGATGGGTGGCACTGATGGGCACTGATAGGTACCACTGATAGGTGGCACTGATGGACACTGATGGGTGGCACTGATGGGCACTGGTAGGTGACACTGATGGGCACTGATAGGTGGCACTGATGTTCAACACTGTTGTTGAGGCACTGATTGTGGGCACTGATAGGTGGCACTGTGGGTGGCACTGATGGGTGGCACTGGTGGGCACTGGTAGGCGGCACTGCTGCCTATTGCTAGGTGGCACTGACAGGGGGCCCAGGTGGGCACTGAGGATCTGCAGCAGCTCGCCGTGATCGGGACTGATGTCCCTCTCACGGCCGCCGGTGATCGGCTTTTTTTCCTCCTCACGCTGTCAGGGCGAGGAGAAAAATAGCCGATTACCGGCTCTGTTGACATCACATAATCAGCTGTCATTGGCTGACAGCTGATCACGTGGTAAGGGGTCGGGATCGACCCCTTAATTGGATCTGTGATCAGGCGAATCTCATAGACTTGCTGATCACAGAGCGCGTTATGCGTCCTGCAGGGGGCGCGCAGGCCGCTCGTGCACGGGACGACGTCAATGGACGTCGTCCCGGCAAAGCAGATTCGCGCTGTAGTCGTCATTCGGCTATAGCACGGATCTGAAGTGGTTAACATGGTTTCCTCTGGATGTAGTTCACATCTGCTGCGTTTTTTGGAAAGGGTCAGGGACTTTTTTCCCGCAGCAGATTGTGTTTTGCATGTAATAGACATCAATGGAGCCACACCAAAAACGCAGGTGTTTTGATGCATTTTTCATGCATTTTTTATCTTGTCTTTAAACACGCTGTGTATAGCTGGTTGATAAGGAGTGGGTCAAGAAGCCGGCCTGATCAGGGTTTTTTTTTTTTTACACTATTATTGCTTAGAACAGTGCTGATCACTGTTCTTAGCAATAGTTAACTGTCATATATGGCTTTCCATTCATGACAGCTTGCTTACTGTTAACATGCTGTGATTTGATACAGCTAATCACATGGTACAAGGTGATGTGAAAAGGGTCCCATTAAAAGTCCTGAAAACAAGAAGATAGGTAAACACAGCCATTTTCAACCAGGGTTCTGTGGAATACCAGCGTTCCTCCCATAGTATGCTAGGGGTTCCTTGAGCTGTGGTTGATTGACCATTTCTCCTATCGGTCACCAGTGTAAGGAGAACATTCCTCCTACTGGTCACCAGTGTAAGGAGAACATTTCTCCTACTGATCACCAGTGTAAGGAGAACATTCCTCCTACTGGCCACCAGTGTAAGGAGAACATTCCTCCTACTGGTCATCAGTGTAAGGAGAACATTCCTCCTACTGGATACCAGGGTAAGGAGAACATTCCTCCTACTGGCCACCAGTGTAAGGAGAACATTCCTCCTACTGGATACCAGGGTAAGGAGAACATTCCTCCTACTGGTCACCAGTGTAAGGAGAACATTCCTCCTTACTCTAGTTACTCTTAGTAGGAGAACATTCCTCCTACTGGTCACCAGTGTAAGGAGAACATTCCTCCTACTGGCCACCAGTGTAAGGAGAACATTCCTCCTTACTCTAGTTACTCTCAGTAGGAGAACATTCCTCCTACTGGTCACCAGTGTAAGGAGAACATTCCTCCTACTGGTCACCAGTGTAAGGAGAACATTCCTCCTACTGGTCACCAGTGTAAGGAGAACATTCCTCCTACTGGTCACCAGAGTAAGGAGAACATTCCTCCTACTGGCCACCAGTGTAAGGAGGACATTCCTCTTACTGGCCACTAATGTAAGGAGGACATTCCTCCTACTGGCCACCAATGTAAGGAGGACATTCCTCCTACTGGCCACCAATGTAAGGAGGACATTCCTCCTACTGGCCACCAATGTAAAGAGGACATTCCTTCTACTTACCACAGATGTAAGGAGGACATTCCACCTACTGGCCACAAATGTAAAGGGGGCATTCCTCCTACTGGCCACCAGTGTAAGGAGGACATTCCTCCTACTGGCCACCAATGTAAAGAGGACATTCCTTCTACTGACCATGAATGTAAAGGGAGCATTCCTACTACTAGCCACGAATGTAAAGGGGGCATTCCTCCTACTGGCCACCAATGTAAGGAGAACATTCCTCCTGTTGACTACCAGTCTAAGAAGGGCATTGTTCCTACTAACCACCAATGTAAGGAGGACATTCCTCCTACTGGCCACCAATGTAAGGAGGACATTCCTCCTACTGGCCACCAATGTAAGGAGGACATTCCTCCTACTGGCCACCAATGTAAGGAGGGCATTCACCCCACTGGCAACCAATGTCAGGGAAATGCCAGGGATTCACCACCTATGAATTGGATGCTGCAAGCCTTCCCAAGACCTTTAATTTAGGAGTTCTTTTGGGATAAAAAAAGGTGGAGAAAGGCTGGGTACAGAGATGGTTATGTTCTAAATGTCGAAAAGCACTGAACAGTAAACATTGGAAGTGTCTCTTAGAAACGATACAATACATTGTAGACTTTTAACCCGTATACAGTACATAGGCTTATTCTGCACTTTGCACATGTAAAACATTTTTCTTGTTTAGACTACGGCTCTAAGGATTGCCACAGTCCTGGAATTGTAGATAACAGAGTTGTATTAAATAAGGAGTGCCGGGGATTGAACTCTTATGCCGCGTACACACGAGCGGAATGTCCGATAGAAAAAGTCCGACGGAGTCTTTTCATCGTATAATCCGGTTGCGTGTAGGCCTCATCGGATCTTCATTTTCGAAAATTCTGATGGACCTAGAAATAGAACATGTTCCAAATCTTTCCGACGGAACCCATTCCTATCGGGAAAACCGCTCGTCTCTGTGCCATCTGTATGCTGTTCCGACGGACCAAAAACTACGCATGTTCTGAAGTAAGTACGAGACGTAAGCTATTGGCTACTGGCTATTGAACATCCTTTTTCTAGTCCCGTAGTACGTGTTGTACATCACCGTGTTCTGGACGGTCGGACTTTGGTGTGACCGTTTGTAGGCAAGACCGCTTGAATGGAATTCCGTCGGAGTTCCATTGGAGAAACCTTCGGAGTTTAGTCGCCCCGGCAAAGCAGGTCCACGCTCTAGCCATCATTCGGCTATAGCGCGGATCTGAAGTGGTTAACATGGTTTCCTCTGGATGTAGTTCACATCTGCTGCATTTTTTGGAAGGGTCAGGGACTTTTTTCCTGCAGCAGATTGTGTTTTGCATGTAATAGACATCAATGGAGCCACACCAAAAACGCAAGTGTTTTGATGCATTTTTCATGCATTTTTTTATTTGTCTTTAAACACGCTGTGTATAGCTGGTTGATAAGGAGTGGGTCAAGAAGCCGGGCCTGATCACGTTTTTTTTTTTACACTATTATTGCTTAGAACAGTGCTGATCACTGTTATAAGCAATAGTTAACTGTCATATATGGCTTTCCATTCATGACAGCTTGCTTACTGTTAACATGCTGTGATTTGATACAGCTAATCACATGGTACAGGGTGATGTGAAAAGGGTCCCATTAAAAGTCCTGAAAATAAGAAGATAGGTAAACACAGCCATTTTCAACCAGGGTTCTGTGGAATACCAACGTTCCTCCCAATGTATGCTAGGGGTTCCTTGAGCTGTGGTTGATTGACCATTTCTCCTATCAGTCACCAGTGTAAGGAGAACATTCCTCCTACTATTTTCCCTTCATCACTTTCCTGGCTTTCAGTTTTTCCCCTTTCCTCTTCCCACTCCCGCTTTCCCTTCTCTCCCTTTCTCCTCTATTCTGTTCCTCATCTATTGCTCTTCTTGAATCACCCTGCCTACTCTATCCTCTCTCTCTTCCCTCTCCTAGTTCCCCTACTCCCTTCACTCTTTTCATGTCCTCACACCCTTTTTTCCATTCACACTAATTTTCTTCACCCCTTTTTATTCCCTCTCTTGCCCTACATCTTTCTTCCTCTACTTTTTCTTTTCACTTTTGCTCCACATCCACTCCACAGTCACATAATTTTCTTTTCCTTTACAGATTTGGCTTTCTTGTTCCCATACTATTCACATTGTTTTTCCTGCGGGACGTCGTCCATTCCTGTGTTTTGCCCGTTGCAGCATGTCACCTCAGCTCCCGTGCGTGGCATATTTGGTTTGGCCTGTGTGATTCATGGCCGCACCACCACTGTGTGGACCACACATGTAAGTGTACGGGCAGTTCGGGTCCATCAGGGAGGACCCTCCCTGCCTGTTCTGAGCTTTTTTCTTTCTTTTTTCCCCCTTTTCTTCTTTTTTCTTTTTCCTTTCTCCTTTTTCCTCTCAATTAAATATTTTTCCTTCATTTTTTAGATTATCACTATGATTCCTTGCTCCTGATGATAGGTCAAATACCTTGAAACGCGTAGAGCCAACAACAACCTAGTGTACACATTGATGCATCTGACTAGGCCGTTCCATATTAATTGGTTTTTTTCCCCCTACAATAACCCCTTTTCCCATCCTTTTCTTTGTTTTCTATTTTTTTCATTGAATCATGTAATCATGCTCTAAATGTTTTTACAATATGTATTATGTATTGATTCCTTGTTGGAACATGTATGTATGTATATCTCTTTTGGCTTCAATGAATTGTAGCAGTTGTACGAATAGTTTTATATATAGCATCATGCATTGAATTATTCGAATACAGAAACTCTATAACCATTTGATTCTATTCAAAGCCATTAATTTTATTCCTGCTCCCGTGTGTTTATATAAAAAGTCCCGCCACCTCTTTATTTTTAATTTTTTACCATTTTCATCAAACCGGGATGGAGGGGGGGACCTGAGCGGCACCCCTATACCTCATATAAAGTCCCACTAATTCCCTCATTTTTCTCCCTACTAATATTCCTCCTACTGGTCATCAGTGTAAGGAGAACATTCCACCTACTGGCCACCAGTGTAAGGAGAACATTCCTCCTACTGGATACCAGGGTAAGGAGAACATTCCTCCTACTGGTTTCCAGTGTAATGAGAACATTCCTTCTACTGGTCACCAGTGTAAGGAGAACATTCCTCCTACTGGCCACCAGTGTAAGGAGAACATTCCTCCTACTGGTCACCAGTGTCAGGAGAACATTCCTCCTACTGGTCATCAGTGTAAGGAGAACATTCCTCCTTACTCTAGTTACTCTTAGTAGGAGAACATTCCTCCTACTGGTCACCAGTGTAAGGAGAACATTCCTCCTTACTCTGGTTACTCTCAGTAGGAGAACATTCCTCCTACTGGTCACCAGTGTAAGGAGAACATTCCTCCTTACTCTAGTTACTCTCAGTAGGAGAACATTCCTCCTACTGGTCACCAGTGTACGGAGAACATTCCTCCTACTGGTCACCAGTGTAAGGAGAACATTCCTCCTACTGGCCACCAGTGTAAGGAGAACATTCCTCCTACTGGCCACCAGTGTAAGGAGAACATTCCTCCTACTGGCCGCCAGTGTAAGCAGAACATTCCTCCTACTGGCCACCAGTGTAAGGAGGACATTCCTCCTACTGGCCACCAGTGTAAGGAGGACATTCCTCTTACTGGCCACTAATGTAAGGAGGACATTCTTCCTACTGGCCACCAATGTAAGGAGGACATTCCTCCTACTGGCCACCAATGTAAAGAGGACATTCCTTCTACTTACCACCAATGTAAGGAGGACATTCCACCTACTGGCCACAAATGTAAAGGGGGCATTCCTCCTACTGGCCACCGATGTAGGGAGAACATTCCTCCTACTGGCCACCAGTGTAAGGAGGACATTCCTCCTACTGGCCACCAGTGTAAGGAGGACATTCCTCCTACTGGCCACCAATGTAAGGGAAATGCCAGGGATTGACCACCTATGAATTGGATGCTGCAAGCCTTCCCAAGACCTTTAATTTAGGAGTTCTTTTGGGATAAAAAAAGGTGGAGAAAGGCTGGGTACAGAGATGGTTATGTTCTAAATGTCGAAAAGCACTGAACAGTAAACATTGGAAGTGTCTCTTAGAAACGATACAATACATTGTAGACTTTTAACCCGTATACAGTACATAGGCTTATTCTGCACTTTGCACATGTAAAACATTTTTCTTGTTTAGATTACGGCTCTAAGGATTGCCACAGTCCTGGAATTGTAGATAACAGAGTTGTATTAAATAAGGAGCGCCGGGGATTGAACTCTAATGCCGCGTACACACGAGCGGAATGTCCGATGGAGTCTTTTCATCGTATAATCCGGTCGCGTGTAGGCCTCATCGGATCTTCATTTTTGAAAATTCTGATGGACCTAGAAATAGAACATGTTCCAAATCTTTCCGACGGAACCCATTCCTATCGGGAAAACCGCTCGTCTCTGTGCCATCTGTATGCTGTTCTGACGGATCAAAAACTATGCATGTTCTGAAGTAAGTACGAGACGTAAGCTATTGGCTACTGGCTATTGAACATCCTTTTTCTAGTCCCGTAGTACGTGTTGTACATCACCGTGTTCTGGACGGTCGGACTTTGGTGTGACCGTTTGTAGGCAAAACCGCTTGAATGGAATTCCGTCGGAGTTCCATTGGAGAAACCTTCGGAGTTTAGTCGCCCCGGCAAAGCAGGTCCACGCTCTAGCCGTCATTCGGCTATAGCGCGGATCTGAAGTGGTTAACATGGTTTCCTCTGGATGTAGTTCACATCTGCTGCGTTTTTTGGAAGGGTCAGGGACTTTTTTCCTGCAGCAGATTGTGTTTTGCATGTAATAGACATCAATGGAGCCACACCAAAAACGCAAGTGTTTTGATGCATTTTTTATGCATTTTTTTATTTTGTCTTTAAACACGCTGTGTATAGCTGGTTGATAAGGAGTGGGTCAAGAAGCCGGGCCTGATCACGTTTTTTTTTTTTTACACTATTATTGCTTAGAACAGTGCTGATCACTGGTATAAGCAATAGTTAACTGTCATATATGGCTTTCCATTCATGACAGCTTGCTTACTGTTAACATGCTGTGATTTGATACAGCTAATCACATAGTACAGGGTGATGTGAAAAGGGGTCCCATTAAAAGTCCTGAAAACAAGAAGATAGGTAAACACAGCCATTTTCAACCAGGGTTCTGTGGAATACCAACGTTCCTCCCAATGTATGCTAGGGGTTCCTTGAGCTGTGGTTGATTGACCACTTGACAAAGCCAGTCGGCAATAATCTATTTAGCTGTAATGGGGACATTCCTCCTACTGGTCACCAGTGTAAGGAGGGCATTCCTCCTACTGATCGCCATTGTAAGGAGGAGAACATTTCTCCTACTGTTCACCAGTGTAAGGAGAACATTTCTCCTACTGGTCACCAGTGTAAGGAGAACATTCCTCCTACTGGTTACCAGTGTAAGGAGAGCATTCCTCCTACTGGTTACCAGTGTAAGGAGAACATTCCTCCTACTGGTCACCAGTGTAAGGAGAACATTTCTCCTACTGATCACCAGTGTAAGGAGAACATTCCTCCTACTGGTTACCAGTGTAAGGAGAGCATTCCTCCTACTGGTTACCAGTGTAAGGAGAACATTCCTCCTACTGGTCACCAGTGTAAGGAGAACATTCCTCCTTACCCTAGTTACTCTCAGTAGGAGAACATTCCTCCTACTGGCCACCAGTGTAAGGAGGACAGTCCTCCTACTGGCCACTAATGTAAGGAGGACATTCCTCCTACTGACCACCAATATAAAGAGGACATTCCTTCTACTTACCACCAATGTAAGGAGAACATTCCTCCTACTGGCCACCAATGTAGGGAGAACATTCCTCCTACTGGCCACCAGTGTAAGGAGGACATTCCTCCTACTGGCCACCAATGTAAAGAGGACATTCCTTCTACTGACCACCAATGTAAGGAGGACATTCCTCCTACTGGCCACCAATGTAAGGAGGGCATTCACCCCACTGGCCACCAATGTCAGGGAAATGCCAGGGATTGACCACCTATGAATTGGTTGCTGCAAGCCTTCCCAAGACCTTTAATTTAGGGGTTCCTTTGGGGTAAAAAAAAGGTGGAGAAAGGCTGGCTACAGAGAAGGTCAAGTTCTAAATGTGGAAAAGCACTGAACAGTAAACATTGGAAGCGTCTCTTAGAAACTATACAGTACATTGTAGACTTTTCACCCGTATACAGTACATAGGCTTATTCTGCACTTTGCACATGTAAAACATTTATCTTGTTTAGATTATGGCTCTAAGGATTGCCACAGTCCTGGAATTGTAGATAACAGAGTTGTATTAAATAAGGAGCACCGGGCATTGAACTCTTATGCCGCGTACACATGAGCGGAATGTCCGATAGAAAAAGTCCGACGGAGTCTTTTTATCGTATAATCCGGTCGCGTGTAGGCCTCATCGGATCTTCATTTTCGAAAATTCTGATGGACCTAGAAATAGAACATGTTCTAAATCTTTCTGACGGAACCCATTCCTATCGGGAAAACCGCTCGTCTGTGTGCCATCTGTATGCTGTTCCGACGGACCAAAACCGACGCATTCTCTGAAGTAAGTACGAGACGTAAGCTATTGGCTACTGGCTATTGAACATCCTTTTTCTAGTCCCGCAGTACGTGTTGTACGTCACCGCGTTCTGGGCGGTCGGACTTTGGTGTGACCGTGTGTAGGCAAGACCGCTTGAATGGAATTCCGTCGGAGTTCCATTGGAGAAACCTTCGGAGTTTAGTCTGACGGAAAAAACGGTCGTGTGTACGCGGCATTAAACAATACAGTTTGGAGTGTACAAGTTAAAAGTTTATTGTCTAACTTAAAGTGGATGGACCATCAGATACATGCATGCCAAGTAATGTGTAAATGTAATATTTCTTGGTATTTACTGCCGAAAATACAGGCAGTATTTCTATATCTACTTCTGCCCGCATGCCATATATACGATAGTTCAAATCAACAACAAATTATAGCAAGGGGCTTTCCAGGACATATATCTAAAAGATGGCAAAAATTTACACATTGATAAAAAATAAAGGGGTTCCTTGAGCTGTGGTTGATTGAGCACTTGGCAAAGCCATTAGGCAATAATATATTCAACTGTAATGGGGACATTCCTCCCACTGGTCACCAGTGTAAGGAGGGCATTCCTCCTGCTGGTCGCCATTGTAAGGAGGAGAACATTCCTCCTACTGTTCACCAGTGCAAGGAGAACATTCCTCCTACTGGTCACCAGTGTATGGAGAACATTCCTCCTACTGGCCAGCAGTGTAAGGAGGACATTCCTCCTATTGGCCACCAATGTAGGGAGGACATTCCTCCTACTGGCCACCAATATAAGGAGGACATTCCTCCTACTGGCCACCAATGTAAGGAGGACATTCCTCCTACTGACCACCAATGTAAGGAGGACATTCGTCCTATTGACTACCAGTTTAAGAAGGGCATTCTTCCTACTAACCACCAATGTAAGGAGGACATTCCCTCCTACTGGCCACCAATGTAAGGAGGGCATTCACCCTACTGGCCACCAATGCCAGGGAAATGCCAGGGATTTACCACCTATGAATTGGTTGCTGCAAGCCTTCCCAAGACCTTTAATTTAGGGGTTCCTTTGGGGTAAAAAAAAGGTGGAGAAAGGCTGGCTACAGAGAAGGTCAAGTTCTAAATGTGGAAAAGTACTGAACAGTAAACACTGGAAGCATCTCTTAGAAACAGTACAATACATTGTAGACTTTTCACCCGTATACAGTACATAGGCTTATTCTGCACTTTGCACACGTAAAACATTTATCTTGTTTAGATTATGGCTCTAAGGATCGCCACAATCCTGGAATTGTAGATAACAGAGTTGTTTTAAATAAGGAGCGACGGGGATTTATCCCTTAAACAATACAGTTTGGAGTGTCCAAGCGATACGTTTATTGTCTAACTTAAAGTGGATGGACCATCAGATACATGCATGCCAAGTAATGTGTAAATGTAATATTTCTGGGTATTTACTGTCGAAAATACAGGCAATAGTTCTATATCTACTTCTGCCCGCATGCCATATACGATAGTTCAAATCAACAACAAATTATAGCAATGGGCTTTCCAGGGCATAATTCTAAAAGATGGCAAAAATTTACACATTGATAAAAAGTAAATAAAGGGGTTCCTTGAGCTGTGGTTGATTGAGCACTTGGCAAAGCCATTAGGCAATAATCTATTTAACTGTAATGGGGACATTCCTCCCACTGGTCACCAGTGTAAGGAGGGCATTTCTCCTACTGGTCGCCATTGTAAGGAGGAGAACATTCCTCCTACTGTTCACCAGTGCAAGGAGAACATTCCTCCTACTGGTCACCAGTGTAAGGAGAACATTCCTCCTACTGGTCACCAGTGCAAGGAGAACATTCCTCCTACTGGTCACCAGTGTAAGGAGAACATTCCTCCTACTGGTCACCAGTGTAAGGAGAACATTCCACCTACTGGTCACCAGTGTAAGGAGAACATTCCTCCTACTGGTCACCAGTGTAAGGAGAACATTCCTCCTTACTCTAGTTACTCTCAGAAGGAGAACATTCCTCCTACTTGTCACCAGTGTACGGAGAACATTCCTCCTACTGGTCACCAGTGTACAGAGAACATTCCTTCTACTGGTCACCAGTGTAAGGAGAACATTTCTCCTACTGGCCACCAATGTAAGGAGAACATTCCTCCTACTGGCCACCAGTGTAAGGAGAACATTCCTCCTACTGACCACCAGTGTAAGGAGAACATTCCTCCTACTGACCACCAGTGTAAGGAGGACATTCCTCCTACTGGCCACCAGTGTAAGGAGGACATTCCTCCCACTGGCCACCAATGTAAGGAGGACATTCCTCCTACTGGCCACCAATATAAGGAGGACATTCCTTCTACTGGCCACCAATGTAAGGAGGACATTCCTCCTACTGACCACCAATGTAAGGAGGACATTCGTCCTATTGACTACCAGTTTAAGAAGGGCATTCTTCCTACTAACCACCAATGTAAGGAGGACATTCCTCCTACTGGCCACCAATGTAAGGAGGGCATTCACCCCACTGGCCACCAATGTCAGGGAAATGCCAGGGATTGACCACCTATGAATTGGATGCTGCAAGCCTTCCCAAGACCTTTAATTTAGGGGTTCTTTTGGGATAAAAAAAGGTGGAGAAAGGCTGGCTACAGAGAAGGTCATGTTCTAAATGTGGAAAAGTACTGAACAGTAAACATTGGGAGCATCTCTTAGAAACAGTACAATACATTGTAGACTTTTCACCTGTATACAGTACATAGGCTTATTCTGCACTTTGCACATGTAAAACATTTATCTTGTTTAGATTATGGCTCTAAGGATCGCCACAGTCCTGGAATTGTAGGTAACAGAGTTGTATTAAATAAGGAGCGCCGGGGTTGAACTCTTATGCCGCGTACACATGAGCGGAATGTCCGATAGAAAAAGTCAGACGGAGTCTTTTCATCGTATAATCCGGTCGCGTGTAGGCCTCATCGGATCTTCATTTTCGAAAATTCTGATGGACCTAGAAATAGAACATGTTCTAAATCTTTCTGACGGAACCCATTCCTATCGGGAAAAACGCTCGTCTGTATGCCATCTGTATGCTTTTCCGACGGACCAAAAACTGCGCATGCTCTGAAATAAATACGAGACGTAAGCTATAGGCTACTGGCTATTGAACATCCTTTTTCTAGTCCCGTAGTACCTGTTGTACCTCAGCGCGTTCTGGATGGTCGGACTTTGGTGTGACCGTGTGCAGGCAAGACCGCTTGAATGGAATTCCGTCGGAGTTCCATTGGAGAAACCTTCGGAGTTTAGTCCGACGGAAAAACCGGTCGTGTGTACGTGGCATTAAACAACACAGTTTGGAGTGTACAAGTGATACGTTTATTGTCTAACTTAAAGTGGATGGACCATCAGATACATGCATGCCAAGTAATGTGTAAATGTAATATTTCTGGGAAAATACAGGCAATAGTTCTATATCTACTTCTGCCCGCATGCCATACACGATAGTTCAAATCAACAACAAATTATAGCAAGGGGCTTTCCAGGGCATAGTTCTAAAAGATGGCAAAAATTTACACATTGATAAAAAGTAAATAAAGGGGTTCCTTGAGCTGTGGTAGATTGACCACTTGGCAAAGCCATTAGGCAATAATCTATTTAACTGTAATGGGGACATTCCTCCCACTGGTCACCAGTGTAAGGAGGGCATTCCTCCTACTGGTTGCCATTTTAAGGAGGAGAACATTCCTCCTTCTGTTCAGCAGTGTAAGGAGAACATTCCTCCTACTGGTCACCAGTGTAAGGAGAACATTCCTCCTACTGGTCACCAGTGTAAGAAGAACATTCCTCCTACTGGCCACCAGTGTAAGGAGAACATTCCTCCTACTGGCCACCAGTGTAAGGAGAACATTCCTCCTACTGGTCACCAGTGTAAGGAGAACATTCCTCCTACTGGTCACCAGTGTAAGAAGAACATTCCTCCTACTGGTCACCAGTGTAAGGAGAACATTCCTCCTACTGTCACCAGTGTAAGGAGAACATTCCTCCTACTGGTCACCAGTGTAAGGAGAACATTCCTCCTTACTCTAGTTACTCTCAGTAGGAGAACATTCCTCCTACTGGTCACCAGTGTACGGAGAACATTCCTCCTACTGGTCACCAGTGTACGGAGAACATTCCTCCTACTGGTCACCAGTGTAAGGAGAACATTCCTCCTACTGGCCACCAGTGTAAGGAGAATTCCTATATTGAGAGGGCAGGGACAGTGAACCCTTAGCACCACATCCCTAGTAGATAAAAATATGAATAGGAGGGATTGGGGTAAAATTACCCCTGGGACTTTTAAGGTGCTTACAGTATCAGATCAAGCCAAATAAATAATGTATGCAAAATATAAACTATATAAAAATGGATCTTTTATTCAAAATTTTATTACAAAATATCACCAAGACATTTAAAAAACAAGCAATCTTTCAATTTGGATCAATCAATTGTGACATAAGATTGAAAAACCACTTCATGAATACCACTCAACATGTTTCGCTCAATTCGTGAGCTTCATCAGGAGTTTTGGTACATATGTGGCATACCAAGCATATCAAAAATTGAAGAGAAGTAGCATGCAGATTGTAGATGTGAAAAAAAAAAAACCACGTGGTTCACATTCATAGGTAACTGGATACGTCTCAGCCGCTTAGGACCTCCCAATCATTATGGTCAACAGAGTGGCTAATATGTAGAATACATCAGCCAAAAGCTTTAAATTAAATCAAAGTGTATTGGTGAAGGCTAATAAAGCCTTGTAAACAAAATTGGAAGGAGAGCACAGCTGCTCCAAAGTCTCCACTAGGTGGTACTCCAAATAGCAGCCCTAGTATGTCAGAGCGGAAGATCCATATTTAAGCAGCCCCAATATGCTGGATGGTGGAGTGGATGCACACGGAAGGGGAGAATGGCATATACCTCCCCTTAGAGCCTCAGAGCCACTGTCCTCCTACTGGCCACTAGTGTAAGAAGAACATTCCTCCTACTGGCCACCAGTGTAAGGAGAACATTCCTCCTATTGACTACCAGTTTAAGAAGGGCATTCTTTTTTACTAACCACCAATGTAAGGAGGACATTCCTCCTACTGGCTACCAATGTAAGGAGGGCATTCACCCCACTGGCCACCAATGCCAGGGAAATGCCAGGGATTGACCACCTATGAATTGGTTGCTGCAAGCCTTCCCAAGACCTTTAATTTAGGGCAGTGGTTCTCAACTCCTGTCCTCAGAGACCAGTAACAGGCCAGGTTTTATGTATTACCTTGGGGGAGATGCAGACTAGAATACTGCAATCACTGAGCAGCAAATGATATCACCTGTGATGGATTTCAGTTATCTTGCAAACCTGGCCTGTTAGTGGGCCCTGAGGACAGGAGTTGAGAACCACTGATTTAGGGGTTCCTTTGGGGTAAAAAAAAGGTGGAGAAAGGCTGCGTACAGAGAAGGTCATGTTCTAAATGTGGAAAAGTACTGAACAGTAAACATTGGAAGTGTCTCTTAGAAACGGTACAATACATTGTAGACTTTTCCCCCGTATACAGTACATAGGCTTATTCTGCATGGCTTAATTTTCTTGTCATTCCACTTTGCACACGTAAAACATAAAACATTTATCTTTTAAATTCTGTTTAGCTTAAGGCTCTAAGGATTGCCACAGTCCTGGAATTGTAGATAACAGAGTTGTATTAAATAAGGAGCGCCGGGGATTTAACTCTTAAACAATAGAGTTTGGAGTGTCCAAATGATACGTTTATCGTCTAACTTAAAGTGGATGGACCATCAGATACATGCATGCCAAGTAATGTGTAAATGTAATATTTCTGGGTATTTACTGCCGAAGTAAATTCATACCATCAATAATATACATCTTATTCGATTTTTACTCCAGGAGTATATAAGGTTTGGTAGTTCTAAAGAAATAATGCATTCAAATTTAACTAAACTCATCAGATTTTAGTTGACTAAAATGTACTGGGGATTTTAGTCGACTAAAACAATTCAGATGACTAAAATACGACTAAAAACAATACAGATGACTAAAATACAACTTAAACAATTCAGATGACTAAAATACGACTAAAACAATTCAGATGACTAAAATACAACTAAAAACAATTCCGATGACTAAAACAATTCAGATGACTAAAATACGACTAAAACAATTCAGATAACTAAAATACGACTAAAAACAATTCAGATGACTAAAATACGACTAAAACTACAATGGCATTTTTGTCAAAAGACTATGACTAAAACCAAATTGAGTATATATCACAAAGGCTAAATCTGTGTCTGTAGTGCATGTTCAAAGCTTCATACCATCAATAATATACATCTTATTTGATTTTTGCTCCTGGCGTATATAATGTTTGGCAGTTCTAAAGAAATAATGCATTCAAATTTAACTAAACCCATCAGATTTTAGTCGACTAAAACAATTCAGAGGACTAAAATATGACTAAAACTAACAATTCAGATGACTAAAATAAAACTATAACTAATACTAAATTAAAATCTGATGTCAAAATTAGCACTGCTGAACAGTAAACAAGTTCAGGCACTGTGCTATTCCTCTGGATAGTGGAAAATACACAAGTGGTATAGACATGTTTGGATCTAGGAGGAGGTGTTGGGGACAGATGCGCCCCCCCCCCCCCCAGATTTCAGTTGTGCCCCCCCCTCCCCATTCTCCATGGAAGCTGTGCTTGTTGCGCTCCTTCTTTCATCCCCGGACTGCAGTCTGAGCACAGGCAGCACAGCTCCTCTCCCCTACACTGTGTAGCTGCCTGCTATGCTGCACTGCCGTCTTTATCAGGGGACTTCACAGGTCAGAAGTGCAGCAAAGCAGGCAGCTACACAGTGCGCAGATAGAGGCTGTCCATAGAGAATCGATCTGAGCTGTGTGCCCTGTGAGAGTAAGAGGGAGGGGGGAGAGCGGACAGCCCAAAGCAGACATTAATCAAACAGAGGAGAAGGAAGGGAGGTGGATCCCGACAAGACTGTCAGCATAAGAATCCAGAGAAGACTGTAGCCCTTCCCACAGGTATTTACCTTGATTTTAACAGAAAGGCCGCACTTTTCAGAGGGATGGAGAGATTTTTATGTATGAGCAGCTCACAGAGAATAAGGTGGAGCTAAAAACGAGGAAACCCATACTACTTTTTAAAGAAACTGGGGTTTTTCCAGAAAATTGCATCCACCTATGCTCCTGATGAAGATTATATTCTCTGTCGAAATGCGTCGAACATCATTGTGGCACAGTCATCATAGGGTCATAGGGTGATTTTTTTTTGTTTTTGTATGGCACAGTATTTACGTGTGTTTCTTAACCCCTTCTTGCTGCCCCCTCCTGGTTCTTTAAGAGCTTCTAAATGCCAGGAGGTGGAGGCGGGGCATTCGGGTCATGTGACCGCTGTGATTGGTTGTCACATGATCGGAAAGCTCCAATGCATCGGGAGCTTTCTGGTCCCCGCCGGTGCCTGGACACGTACGGGGCGCCTCCCCCGCTCTCAGCACAGAAAGGAGTTTACATAGGGCTGTATATATGCATCCCATGGGCGGGAAGAGGTTAATATTTATACAATAAACTCTGTATATGACTCTGTATGGTTATTGGTGCCGTATTTTAGCGTTATGCCCAGGAAATTCCCTCACTATTCGTTGTGGATTTGGGTATTTATTGCCTCTCAGAGATCACAGTACTCCCCTTGACAACGCCTTCATCTGCCTTCCTCTCCAGAAGGACAGCGCCATCTTTGTTCAGGCGTCATCTAGGGTCTCCATCTCTTTCCTGGACTGAGATGCCGGCCGAGAGATGACACAATCCTGTAAATCCAGGCGCCTGCGCAGTCCTTGGCTGTAATCACAAATGTCTGACACGGATCAGCCCCTGTTTTACCTAGTTATTTGCTACAATGTACAGTCTGAGTGATCGCTATATAGCATGTAAATCACGGTGCCTGTGCAGTTTTTTGGTTGTCTTCACAAACGTCTGACACGGATCAGCCCCTGCTGCAGCCTCTCACCTTGTGACTTGTGGCTACAAAGTTCCACCACCGGCGGGGAGGAAGCTGCGCTGATTGGAGGTGAGAGGGAAAACAGGTTCTGCTACATGAACATTATATGTGACAAAGGTAAGTTTTTCAGAAGTTCAAAAAAACAAAAAAATAAAAGTGTATCAACCATTTCCAGAGATCGCCTCCTGTAACTGTACTGCTACAAAGCGACCCGGCTGCACAGGATTATGTGTATGTTATTATTATATGCGATTTATATAACGCCAACAGTTTACGCAGCGCTTTATATATATATATATATATATATATATATATATATATATATGTGATTTGCACTTCCAGGTAGGGGGCGCCTGCTAGACATGTGCAATTCGCTTCGCCCCGAATTTGTTTTTTAACGAATTTCTACAAATTCGTTAATTCGGAAATATTCAAATTAATGAAAACCCGTTTAACAAATTTTTAAGAATATGCGTACATTCGTACATTCGTAAATGCGTACATTCGTACATTTGTAAATGTGTACATTCGTAAATTCGTACATTCGTAAATGCGTACATTCGTAAATTCGTACATTCGTAAATTCGTACGTTCGTAAATTTGTAAATGCGCACATTTGTAAATTCATAGATGCGCACATTCGTACATTCGTAAATTCATACATTCGTAAATGCGTACATTCACAAATTCGTACATTTGAAAATTCGTACATTCGTAAATGTGTACATTCGTAAATTCGCACGTTCGTAAATTTGTAAATGCGCACATTCGTACATTCGTAAATGCGTACATTCGTAAATTCGTACATTCGGAAATTTGCACGTTGGTAAATTTGTAAATGCGCAAATTCTTAAATTCATAGATGCGCACATTCGTACATTCGTAAATTCATACATTCGTAAATGCGTACATTCGTAAATTCGTACATTCGTAAATGCGTACATTTGTAAATGCGCACATTCGTAAATAGTAAATTCGTAAATTAGTGAATTCGGAAATCTGAAATAATATATATATATTAACTAATAATAACTTAACTATCACTAACTAT
Organism: Lithobates septentrionalis; assembly: GCA_037952835.1. Taxonomy (NCBI): domain Eukaryota; kingdom Metazoa; phylum Chordata; class Amphibia; order Anura; family Ranidae; genus Lithobates; species Lithobates septentrionalis. The sequence continues at coordinate 733,023 of JBBDGP010003635.1, forward strand.
TAAATTATAGGTATTGGAATTTCCTTTTTCAAATTTGGCTGTTAGTGAACGTAACGAATACGAATTATAAGAAGTTACGAATTATCCGAAATAACGAATGCCGCATCTACACAAATGGAATGTAATGAATTAATAATAATAAATAACAATAATAATAATACAAACTTTTTATTATTTATTATTAATTTGTTCCGTTACATTTGTTTAGATGCAGCATTCGTTATTTCGGATAATTCGTAACTTCGGATAAATTTGTATTTGTTACGTTCACTAAGCCAAATTTCAAGGGAAATTACAATACCTAAAATTTAATAGTTAGTTACTATTTCAGATATTCGAATTTTCGGGTTTTTGGATTTTCAAATTTTGAATTTACAATTTTCTGAATTTTCTAATTTACAAATTTACGAATTTTCTAATTTACGAATGTACGAACTTACGAATTACGATCATAACGAATGACCCAAAAAAAAAAAATAAACGAATGAAACGAAACCGAAACCGAATGAATTTTTTGGCAGTGCACACGTCTAGCGCCTGCTGCTCCCGGCTGTGCTGCCATTCTCTTCAGCACAAGCCGATCAGCCAATGATTTATGTCCGGAGCCCATTGATTGGCTGAGCGAATGACAGAAGAGAGCTCTGTGTTGGTAAATAACACAGAGCTCTCTACAGACAGCAACAATGTGTCGTTTTTTTGTTTTGTTTTTTCTTCTCCCTGCAAAGCGGGGACTCAAATCCGTCACTTCCCCTAGGAAAAGCAGCACACAGAACACGCATTGTTAGGTACACAGGTATAGTGCCTTGAAAAAGTATTCATACCCCCTTGAAATTCCCCACATTTTCTCATGTTACAACCAAAAACGTAAATGTATTTTATTGGGATTTTATGTGATAGACCAGGGATATGCAATTAGCGGACCTCCAGCTGTTGCAAAACTACAAGTCCCATCATGCCTCTGGGTGTCATGCTTGCGGCTGTCAGAGTCTTGCTTTGCCTCATGGGACTTGTAGTTCTGCAACAGCTGGAGGTCCGCTAATTGCATATCCCTGTGATAGACCAACACAAAGTGGCACATAATTGTGAAGTGGAAGGAAAATGATAAATGATACAAATAAATCTGTGAAAAGTGTGCGGGGGGGGGGCATTTGTATGGCGCCCCCCGGAGTCAATACTTTGTAGAACCCCCTTTCTCTACAATTACAGCTGCAAGTCTTTTTGGGGATTTATTTGTATCATTTTCCTTCCACTTCACAATTATGTGACACTTTGTGTTGGTCTATTACATAAAATCCCAATAAAATACATTTACATTTTTGGGTGTAACATGACAAAATGTGGAAAACTTCAAGGGGTATGAATACTTTTTCAAGGCATAAGTAGAACTATAGGCAAAACTCTTTTTTTTTTCCATGTTGGATAGTGTAAGGGAGGGTTATAACTAATCAGATTTTTTATCCCCCCCCCCCCCAATCTGTCTCCCACTGGTGAGATTTCCCTTCACTTCCTGTCCTGTAACCAAACAGGAAGTGAAGAAATCCCTGCAAATTATGTGAATTCCTTGGGGAACCCCCAGCTCACCAGAACTCGTGTTCCCATTGGAAGATTTCCCCTCTATTACTTTTCTGGGGACAGCCCAAAATTTGGGGACTTTCTTTTAGTTTCCCCCATCCATCCATGCATCCGGCCCCCTAATCTACATGTGGGAGGGTTTTGGTGTTAGTTTGTGCCGTCCCGCCATAGAGGTGAGCACCAGCCGCCATTGCTATCAACGATAATAGTAAACAGGGCACATTGACGGGGGAATTTCCTTTATGGGGGGCACAGACAGCAATAAAAACTGACAGGGGTTCTAACCCCTCTCCTCTGTCCAAAGTTACAAAAAATAAAAATAAATTGCTGTTAGTTATATTTTAACCTCTTCCCAGCCGGTGTCATTAGTACAGTGGCAGTGTATAGTATTATCACTGTATTAGTGTCACTGGTGATGTCAGTTAGTCCGCTCCCCCTCCCACAGCGTCAGTTAGTGTCAGATTGACCGCCGCACTATCGCAGTCCCAATACAACTGCTGATCACCACCAATACTAGTATAAAAAAAAACTCCAGTACATATCCCATAGTTTGTAGACGCTACAACTTTCTCATCAGTGTTCAATTTGACATCAAAATTTCAATTTAGTTTTAGTCATCTGAGTTGTCTTAGTTGTATTTTAGTCGACTAAAATAGTATTAGGGCCAGTTCACACCATAGAAATGCAGTCCGGATGCGCTCCAGATGCTTTTTTGCATGCGTGTTTTTGGTGCGTTTTTGATGCAGTCCATTGCATTTTCCCCCCTTTTTTTCCCTTAACCTTAAACAAGAACACAGGTGTTCCAGTGCGTTTTTGGTGCGTTTTTGATGCTTTTTACAGCGTTCTAGTACAGTCCAGTGCAGGAAAAATGCAGCATGTTCTACTTTTTTTTTTTTTTTCTGAAACCGGAACGCACTGGAACTGCAAGCACTGGTGTGAACTCCGCCATTGAAAACCATATAACCTACTTTCTATGCGTTTTTGATGCAGAAAAAAAAAAACCGCACTGGACTGCATGTGGTGTGAACTGGCCCTTAAATTTAGTCGACGAAAATATTTTAGTCTACGAAATTAACACTGTTTCACTTAAAACCAATCAATTTTTTTTTTTTTTTTTTTTAACCAAAGACATGAAGCAGAATACATTTTTGGCAAGAATTTAAGAAATTAATTATTTTTTTTATTAGATTTGTTTTATAGCAGAAAGTAAAAAATATAATATACTTTTTTCAAAATGTGGTCGGTCTTTTTTTTTTTTTCGTTTATATAAAAAAAACAAAAACAAAAAAAAAAACACCAAAAAAAAATAAATAAATAAAAAACGATTTGTGGGAAATAAAAAAGACATACATTTCATTTATGTACAGCGTTGCATGAGTGCGCAATTGTCAGTTAAAGTCTCCCCTGAAATTGCAAAAAAAAAATATATATATATTGTACTAATGACACTGGCGGGGAAGGGGTTAATTTATGCGACATCTGTGCATAAAGCCGACAAATCGCACCTGAAATGACACTTCCAGTGAAGTGGCACAATTTCAAAGTCGGATTCAGCGTAAAACGGCTTCCCACCAATGCGATTTGACAGTTCTGCTGAAACAGCACCCTGCACACTTTTCTTTTGCGATTTCATTGCGAATTGCATTGGCTGCTGTTCAATTAAGTCGCAAAGCCGCAATGAAATCGGAAGATCCAAATCGCACTGATCTGCGGCGACTTCAAAGCCGCACCGCTGTGAGCCACAGATGAATCAGGAATCAGATTGAACTGATCGACATCGGCTGCGGAAGTAGTGCGATTTCAAAGCTGTGCTGGCGTTGCGTTTACACACGTTTGCTCGCATTCACAAAATAAAAAAAAAAAAAAAAACATGCTGTACTTTTTTTTTTTTTCTAAACGCACATGGAGCCCTGGTTCACATTGAATGCAGCTACGAAATCGTGCGACTTTGCTTGAAATCGCACAATTTCAAAGCGCATGTCAGCGCAACTTCAGGTGGGGACTTGGCAGAAATCTGTGCGACTTCATGCACAGATGTCTGCGCAAGTCGCACCTGAAAATCGCCAAAAATAGCGCAGGAACTACTTTTTCAAACCTGGTGTGGCACTGCAAAGTCAGCGCCGCACTGATTGGAACAGTTTCAGTGTTGGCAATAGGGTGCGACTTGTCATGCGATTGCATTAATTGCATGACAAGTTACACCGATGTGAATGGGGGGTAAAACCCCTTCATGCACAGAAGTCTGTGCAAGTCGCACCTGAAAATCACCAAAAATAGCGCAGGAACTTATTTTTCAAATCGGCGCGGAGCCACAAAAGTCAGTCGACATTGAACGTTTTGAAATCGTGCGACTTCACTTGAAAGCACGCGATTTCAAAGCCGCAAGCCAGTGTGATTCAGGTACTACTCGGCATAATCTGAGCGACTTCCTATGGAAGTCGCACCTGAAATCAGCAAAAACAGCGCAAGAACTACTTTTTCAAATCGGCGCGGCGCCGCAAAAGTCAGTCGACATTGAATGCGGTTTTGAAACCGTGCGACTTTCACTTGAAATGAGCATGTCAGCACGAATACAGGTGCAACTTGGCAGACATCTGTGTGACTTCATGCACAAATGCCTATGCAAGTCGCACCTGAAAAATCGCCAAAGTAGCGCAGGAAATTCTTTTTCAAATTGGCGCCGCAAAAAGTCAGTCGCATTGAAAGCAGGTTTTGAAATCGTGCAACTTCTCTTGAAAGCACGCGATTTCAAAGCCGCAAGCCAGTGCGACTTCAGGTACAACTCGGCAGAAATCTGTGCGGCTTCCTATGCAAGTCGCACCTGAATCGCCAAAAATAGCACAAGAATGACTTTTTTTAAATCAATCAAGTCGCACGGACTCAAATAGGTTTATTGCTGGTGCAACTTGTTATGCGATTTGCAACTGGCGAATTGCATGACAAGTCTCGGGAGGGAGGTGGAGCCCTATATGCAGAGACGTCTATGCAAGTTTGCACCTGAAATCACCAAAAATAGTGCAGGAACTACTTTTCAAACCGTCGCAGCGCCGCAAAAGTCAGCGTCGCATCGATTCGAAACAGGTCCATGGCTGGAAACGGGGTGCGGCTCGTTGTGCGATTTGTAACCGGCGACAAGTCGCATCGATGTGGACAGAGGGGGGGCGGAGCCCTGCAATGGTGCAAATTTTCGTACTGCGATTACGCGGCGTTTTACACGCGCGCCCGACTGCATCTGCTGTAAAAGGAGCCCTCATTCTTTCTTTCTGATAAAGGATGCGATTTGTGCTCAGCGGCCCTTTAAATCCCCCCTCCCCCCCAAAAAAAAAGCCACATCTGGCAGGACAGACGCGGTTGCCCCCCCGCGGCGGGCTCTTACCTGTGACGAGGACGCTCCTGCCCGCGGCGGGCAGCATCCGCTTGACCGGTAATGCGATGTAGTAGAAGGCGCACGCCACAAAGAAGACGCTGAGCCCCAGCCCGGCCGGGAGGAGCGAGTAGCAGAACGCTTCCAGCAGCAGCAACGCAGGCAGAACGCAGAGCGAGGGCGTTCTGGAGCTTCACCTCGTTCTTCAGGATCTTGTGGAGGGATATCCGGAGAAGAGGGCGCCCAATCCCAGGTACAGAGCGCCCTCCCCGGCCAATCCCAGGTAGGGGGCGCCCTCCCCGGCCAATCCCAGGTCCTCGCCGGCCATTCCTGCGAAAGGGTAAAAGTGGCCGGTCAGTCTCTGCGCTCCTCATACTTCTTAGTAAGTTGCCCTTTATATTCCCACCTCTCTCCCGTGTGAGCGAGCGAGAGCGTTCCCCTCTTTGTCTGACACCCGGCTCCTCCCCCCCCACACACACACACACTTGTAGAAAGAACTTTCAAGAAGTCATTTCTAATGGGAAGACGTGAGCGAGTTTTACTAGTTTATCTGGAATCCCGGGATGGGACAGCAGGGGGGGTGGGGGGGGGGAGTGTCAGAAAATGTGGACATCTGCAATTTTCCCTTACAGGACTTAAAGGGCATGTCCATTGTAAATGATATTCTTTATCTTTGGAAGGAGAAGGGATAGTCAAAAATCAGCAAAAAAAAAAAAAAGGTGTGCAAAGTCCTAAAGTTTTTCTTTTTTCTTAGAAAGCAGCTACAGCCTGTAGAACAAGTGTTTTCCCTGCTCTCTGCGTGAAGCAGTGGTCTCTCTGCAGAGGTCTGGCACGCTCCCTGCTGATACAAAGCTAGAGACCCCCCTAATTAGCAAAGCTCTAGCTCCCTGTTGATTGGAGAGTTCTAGTTCTGTCCCCTGCCAGCACGCTGCACAGAAGGATTTTTGCTCTCTGTGTGGAAGCAGTGGTCTCTCCGCTGAGGTCTGAGGCTGAGTCAAAGCTAGAGTTCCCCAATCAGCAAAGCTCATGTTCCCTGCTGATTGGAGAGTTCTACTTCTGTCCCATGCCAGCATGCTGCAGAGATGGACCATTGCTTTATATGTGGAAGCAAGTGATCTCTCTGCAGATATCCAACGTACGTCCTGCAAGTCAGAGCTAGAGCTCTTCAAT